>VUYV01000334.1:260391-285351 GCA_008711295.1 Anarhynchus alexandrinus
GCTCCAGGGAGACCTTAGAGCTCCTTCCACTTCCTCAAGGGGCTACAGGAGAGCTGGGGAGGGACTCTTGATCAGGGAGTGCGGCTGTAGGATGAAGGGGAATGGTTTTAAACTGAAAGGGGAGATTTAGATTATATATTAGGAAGAAATTCTTGACTCTGAG
The DNA here is from genome assembly GCA_008711295.1 of Anarhynchus alexandrinus. Lineage (NCBI taxonomy): Eukaryota > Metazoa > Chordata > Aves > Charadriiformes > Charadriidae > Anarhynchus > Anarhynchus alexandrinus. The sequence continues at coordinate 260,555 of VUYV01000334.1, forward strand.
GGTGGTGAGACACTGGCGCAGGTTGCCCAGAGAAGCTGTGGCTGCCCCATCCCTGGAGGGGTTCAAGGCCAGGTTGGATGGGGCTTTGAGCAGCCTGGGCTGGTGGGAGGTGTCCCTGCCCATGGCAGGGGGGTTGGAACAAGATGCTCTTTAAGGTCCCTTCCAACCCAAACCATTCTATGATTCTGTGAATCGGTTGAGTTTTGTGGGTGCGGTGCGAGACGGTGTGGTAAAACCGTGGTTTTGGGGTAAGCATCCTTCAGGTATCCAAAAATAAAGCTCTGTGTGGTGAAACACAACATATGTGAGGGGAAGTGGGTGGCAAAACTACACCTGTCTGAGCTTCACCTCTATAGATGTTTAACCAGGTGGGCAAACTGGCTTGAACCAGTTGGTTGGTTAAACTGGTCCAGTTTTGCAGTAGGACGTGGTCTTGGAGTGACTCCTGGCCTCACCTGTAGCCTGGACTTAGCTGATTTCTGCAGTGATCTTGAACCAGCGGTTCTTGTTCTTCCTGCTGCATTGTTGCTCCCTGCAAAGTGAGGAGTGCGAATCAGTGCAGCCAGTGGATGGGCTAATTAGTGCTTTTTAGGTAATTGTTTACAGGAATAAGGTGGCTGAATGGTCCCACTGGCTCTGGGTACCACGCTGGGGTTGCTCTGCTTCTGTTTTAGTACCACAAATAATTCTCTTTATTAAAATAACCCACTGGCTGTCAGGGCAGGACCTCTGAGCCCAGCTGTCCTGTGCAGTCTGTGTGGTGGGAAACCACCAACGTAGCCCCAGAGCTTTCACCCCTCTGTTCCCCAACTGAACAAGTGTGGATCTGGGGCTATGGCTGTTGGAGCAGCCGGTGCTACCTGACTGGCCAAGGGCTCCTTGCAGACATTGAGATGCCGAGCGTTTGCCTGCTCTCAGACAATGTTAAACTTTGTTGTGTTACTGTAGCTGGTCTGGGTTTTCAGAAAGTGTCCCAAAACTTAGAAAGGTGGGAGTTGCAACCTTATAATGAACCCGTTAAAAATAGGGAATGGGATTATAATCCTAATCCAGGAGACCTTTCTTGGGGCTCCAGGGAAACTGTCCTTTAATCTTCTTTTCTACTTTGCCTTCTCTTTAAAGCCTCTCTGCTAATCAGCATTGATTTTGTTTTAACTCTTGTGATGTCTGTCCTTTGCTATACTGGTTGTGTTGCCGCCTCCCAGGTGAAACGCAGGGCAGGTTTAGCAGGCAGGAGCAGACCGAGAAACATTCCTCACCCTAGTGACAACCTCTTGTGTCCTCCTTCGGTGACCACCTTGTCTTTTTGCAGCCCAGCGGGGTCTACATGGCTGTTTGTCTTCAGTCCCAAGTGTGGCACCTCCCCACATATGAGGATCTTTATTAAATAGCCATGCTGTTCTGTTGCGAGTTGACTCCAGCCCACTGTGGTTTTGGTGATCCATGGTGGTTAGGCTGGATCCAAAACTGTTCTAGGAGTAACATGCTGGAGGAGAGAGATGCTCTGTGCTGGGTATTTGCAGATTGGCTGCTCTGAAAACGCCAAAATCTGAGCAAAGGGGAGAAAAAATGAGCTTCTGCTCAAAATAAATATGTACTTGTAATGTTAGTGCTGCAAACGGCTTGAAAATGCAATGTGCAGATGCCTTACTGGGCTGGGAACCAAACAGGAGATTTAAAAAGCCCCATATCCACCAGATCTAGTTTCTTAGGCTTTTTTGGTGCTTTACTTGTGGTTTTTGAGGGCTTCAGGTTGCTGGAGGGAGACGAGTTGTGTTTGACAGGGCTGGGGGAGCAGAGAAGCTCGGTGAGGGCAGTAATATCAGTGTGCAGAGCGGCTTGTCGCTAGGAACGATTCCTCCAGGTCAGGGTGCGTGTTTAATCAAATCTGCTGGTGGAGGAGAGGGCACCCGCTTCCACATCTACGCTGCTCACGTCTTGAGGCAGAGATCATCTCTTCTGTTCACCCTCCAAGGATGTGTTTGTCCTTTGCCTGTACAACCCCCAAAATCCTGCACCGTGCTGAGTGGAGGGTACCTTCCAAAAATGCTCCGTGGGAGCTATTTTTGCTCTGTGCTGGCACAGATTCCCTGTTTGCCAGACGGGTGTTTGCCGTCTGCCGCCCACGAGCCCCCAGCCCCTTCATCTGGCAGTGGAAATGGCTTTTTTCCCCTCTAAATTACGTCTTGTTTTCCTCTGCAGATCTCCAGCAAAAGAGAAGGGATACATTTGGAGGGAGGCAAGAGGAAGCACCTGCAAGTCTCTTGGTGTATTTTTAGCCCGTTTCCCAAAGAAGTGAGACCTGTGATCACAACCTATGTGTCTTTTCTCACTTTAGTTTTGAATATTTTTGTGAAAAAAAGGGAGTAAGGTAAAGGAGAATGTCTCCATCTTCCCCTGACACCCCACCAGTGCTCTTTCAGGCAGAAAAGCACCACCAGCACCAGGGTGGCACAGACCCTGCAGGGTCCCACCACAGAGGTGCTGGGACATGCTGTTTGGAGGCTTGGGTTTGCGTCCTTGTGGGCAAGAGAAGGAGTTTCCGTGTTGCCTTTGTGGAGGATAAGTAGCCTAATCGTTGACCGGAGGCGAAGCAGTGGCTGGAGGCAACAGCTTTGCAGATTTCAGTCCAAAAGAAGAGGAGCGTTGTCTGCAGAAGGTGAAATCCTGGCTAAAACCAAGACTGAGTGATTTTCTAGAAGAGTTACCTCAACCACACAATGCGGTTACATGCAGAGACAGGGACGGTTTTCCTCTGCCGAAGTGCCAGGCTGGCACGTACCGGCACCCGTCAGCCCGTGAGCAGTGTTTGCAGCTTTACCAGCTGGCAGAGCAGGGAGCAGAGAAGAAACCGCAAAAGAAGATTAAACACCAGCGAGCGGTTTTCATTGGCCATCTTAAAATTGCGGCTCGGTAATTAAGGCTTTAGGCAGCTCACAAATAGCCCAGCTTTCTGCCGGCTCGCTTGTATTGTGAGCCGGTGGCTGCTGCGAGGAGCTGGACTTTATACCTTGGCTGAAAGGCAGTAAAAGCAAAAGGTAAGGATGCGTTGGAGCCTGCTCCCAGCCAGCGTTCTGCCCATTCCTCTTACCCCTTCCCAGTTTCTCTGGGGTTGAATGAAGTGATTGTAAGTGATTTAGGCAGCTTTAAATTCCCCTTTTCCTATCAGTGCCTGCTAAAGGGCGGATTAAATTTTGAGGAGGGGAGAGAGGAGAGCTCTTTCCCCTCTAGCTGGGATGTGAGCGTCCTGGCTGGGTTCTGCAAGCAGGGACCGGGACTTGTGTGTCTGGAGCAGTTCTTGTTGGCACAGCCAGATCATGGTGGAGGGAAAGCTGTGAAAAGCCTGGGCAGGGTCTGTGCTGGCATCTGCATGTCACATGCGGTGGCTTTTGGTGGTGGCTGAGGAAGCCGACGTGCAATGAAGGAGCATCATTCGGGAACAGCTGTGTTGTGAAGTGTGCTGGGATGACTGGAGGGTGATGAACTTTGTGTAGCCCCTCTTTCTGCAAGCAATAGTCGGGGCTCACACATTTTATTATCTGGGTGAGAGGAACTGGCAGGGGCAGAAGAGAGGGAGATGCTTTGGACAACACGGTAAGGGCACCTTTGCTTTCTTGCTGCAAGTACTGAGTAGCATTTTGCTGGTGAGGAGGTGCAGGAGGGTGTGCTTTCCTCTTTCGGTATCAAACATTTAGGCAAAACCTGTGATATTTGGAAATTATCAAGGGATAAGGGAAAGGTAGGACAGTTCCCCAAAATTACTTCCTAGAGTTTGTTCCGCCCCGTGTTTTTTGGATGATGGAGCCTAATCCAGCAGCGTGGCCCTGCACATACAGTGGGACTGGTCCTCTGAGCTCCCTGGAGAATGGCTGATGTGGTGGGTCTCTGGGGCTGTGGCACCTGGAGGACAAACAGCAAAAAAAAAAAAAAAAAAANGCTGCTGCTAACATCTACTTAGACTTTGTGTATTAATACCCTGTCCTTTTGTACATGTTTGGATGAACTCTGGTCAGATAAGTACGAAGCATCCTCGGGGAACAAAGGGAAAACTCGTATAATTTGCTAGCTGTAGTGCTGCCTGACAGATATCTGCGCGGTCGCAGAGCCGTGCAGGAGGGATTTAGGGATGAGGAGGTATCCAGCTCACGCGGGCTGGGGTCAGGGAGGCAGCCCGGCTAGATTAGCCTGCTGCATGATCCACGGCTGATTTTGTAAGAGACGGCATTTGGCTTAAGGCGGTTTCAAAAGTGATTTGTAAGGTCAGGGTGACATTGCTATGATCTAATTTAAAATGGAAAGGCATTATACTGTCTGTTGGCTGATTGCTCCTGAGGCCACACCCAGCCGATGAGGTTAAAAAAAAATGCATTTCCAGGGGCTTTACTGCTCGCAGAAAGTAATTGTTTTTAAATAAGAAAAACAGGTCTGTTTGATTTGTCCCGCTCTCAGTGTCACCTCTGGTTTAGAAGCTGCTGAATTGCTCTTGATGGATGAGGGTCCCCCTGCACTGCTGTACAGGATTTTCTTCTTTATTCACATGTTGGTAATTAACCTTTCTTCCTCCCCAGAGAGGCAAGCACATGTAAACGCCCAGTTGTTTTTTTTTTTCTGGCTGAAGAAACAACTGCAGAAAGGTCTGCGTGGCCCCAGGCTGCTTTTTTTTCCTACCAGGAACCAAACTCCTCTCTTGCCATGAGACACCTTCAGCTGGAGTGAGTGCTCCAGGAAGTATGGAAATAAATCCCAAAGCATGTTCGTGTCCCAGATCACACCTGGGTTCAGACCACTGTTGCAAGGCTTTGGGGTTTAGCGGTGGAGAACATGTTGGGCTTCTGGGTCTAAGCTTCGGTGCATTGTCTGCTTATGGCAAAGGCTTTGCGTGTGGATATTTATCCCAGGACTGATCTGAAACATTTAACTGTCCATCATAGGCTCGTAGTTTGTAGTTGTTTGGATGTAAATAGGCAACATAAGAGGTGTGGCGATCTCCTGGGCATCCCATCCCTCATTCAGAGCTGCATATGTGTAACGCTGGCTGATTTCTGCCCTTTTTTCTTGCCAACATCTCCTGCAAATGCTCCTCGAGGCCTCTCCTTTGGGTTATGTCCTATGAGTTTAACCTCAGTCCCTCGAGAACAAGTGTTCATGCTGCAGTGATATACGTCCTTTATTTGTCCGAGGTGTTTGTTCCCCAGGTAAGAATTGGGGCCAGCAGCAAAGCAAGGTGAAGCTCTCCTGCTGCATTGCTGGTTGCTTCCGCTGTCTGCTTTCCAAAATGATATTTGAGTCCTCAGGGCTCCCAGCCCGGACCTTTTGCAGTAGTTCAGAGGTGGTACCTCCCACTGTCTGCAGCCAGTTTGCTAATTTAATAGTTATTTGAATTTCCCCGGTATTTCCTGCAGTCTCAGTTACTTCCTATCAGCTCTAGGCTTGTGATTTCTCATCGTTTCAGATTTGCCTGCAGAAACTTGTATCCGAGGGTAAAGCATAGATGCCGTTCTGTGGGACCAAGCACCCCTGGGAATCCATAGCTGTGTGTTTTTTCGGGGGGTGTTTCTAACCAGACATGTATCTTTCTGTCTCTCTAGCCATGCAGGGACCGAGACCAGTGGTCCTGAGTGGCCCATCAGGTGCAGGGAAGAGCACTTTGTTAAAGAAATTGCTTAAAGATTATGAGAACATCTTTGGCTTCAGCGTCTCCCGTGAGTATCTGTATGTCTCTGGGGAAGGGCAGTGGAGGAGTTCAGGGCTGCTAGCCCAGAGCCTGCTTCTGTAGCTGTATTCATGCCCCAGATAATGGGCTTCCATGGCTTGCCTGTGTTCTAGTCTGTCTGTGGGCTCTTTGGGATGTTTAAAATAAGTCATGACGCCTTTTAGTACAGGTATTGAGTGGCAAGTCTGAGATTTGTCTGGAATAGGACCCTTTCCAGGTCTGGTGAATCCCCACATCTCCAAACAAAGCTCAGAGAGGCAATGAGATTTTTCTGAGTGATTCTTGACTCTGAAAGTAACAAAATCCCTCCCCCACATCCGCTTCAAAAGCCAATTCTTTCCATCCACCTGTGGGAACTGATGGGGATTTTAACAGCCCAGGGGCTGCACACCTGAGTCTCAGATTTGAAATGAGAGAGTTTCTTGAAGCCCATCTCGTTACTGGGTCAGTCAGCGAAGCAGTTTGCTCCATCACCTGTGTACGTTCCTCCTCCTGCCATTACCCCAGTGGTTTGTTGACTTTTTCTACATTGGTCACTACGTGCTGGCCAAGAGTCCTTTTTTTCTACCGGGGATGGTTCCCTGTAATGTGAAAATAACCCCTGGCCAGCCAGCTCGGTCCACTCATGCCTGCCTGCAGGCTGCAGGCAGTGCTGAAGTCCTCCTGCATCCGCAACGGAGTAAGTGCAGGGAGTTTTCTTCAGGCAGCTTGCCTGTTGCAATACTTATTTTGTTTCCTCTTTCTTGAGTGACACCTGAAAGGTTACCTTCAGAGTCTGGGCTGTGTCCACAGCTCATTCACCTGATTTGCCCTGGTGCTCTGCAAGGTGTTTTTAAGTATGTTACCAAAATTTATTTTACTATCCTAACGCTTTGGATACTGCAGGTGAAATCCTTGCTTTGAGATCTGTGAGATCTGGATTTGTTCTACCATGAAAGGGCAAATGCTGGATGTTTAAAAATTTAGTGTTACTGGAGATGGAAAAAAAAAAACCCCTTGAAATTATCCTTCCTCTTTGCGTTTCATCCTATGCTTTTGATTCAACTGAATCTCTCATCTCACTCCAAATTAAATCTTACAGTTTTCCCCAAGGTTGCCTCTTGATAGATTTTTTTTTTTTTTTTTTTCAAAATCTCCATAGGCCACTTAGTCCTTGGCAACTGGCGCTTTATAAAAACTTACAGGTGATCAGAGCCTTATTGCATTAGATTAACTCCTGCGAGTCCTAAATAAAATAATTGGCATTACCCTCCGTGGTGACCATCGGCTCCTTTTTGGAGCCTTAAAAATACTTACTTAAATATACTTAAATTACTTAAAATAATACTAGTTTGAACGACTTCCAACAGGGTTCAAAGGCTGTCCGATTTATTCACCGACCTCGTGCAGGAGTTTGCCCTTATTCATTAAATCTGGCTATTTTAAGCACCTATGTAGGTGCTGCATGATCTTTTAAAATGAAGATAACTCTGCGAAGTAGGGCGCTGCTAATTCCCCTGAACTGATGCAGAGGTCCGAATAGCGTCTCTAGGATTACACAAGAAGGCTGTAGCGGAGATAAAAACTAAGCCCAGCCTGGTAAGTCCCACGCTGACCGCTCAGCCCCTAACAGTCTTAATTGATTGTTTTCAGATTATCTAGGATCCTTCGATTAAAAGCCAATCCTGCATGTCGTTGTGTGTTGCGCTAGCTGATTCCAGAAGCTTTGATCATTTTAAACAGAGGATCAGCTTACTACGTGATCGGGTTAATCTGCTGCGCGTGTGCTTTTATTTCTTCGATACTATTACTTCCTTGGGTGATCTACAAAATTTACAAGAGCGGTTTTTGCTTACAGATACCACGAGGCAGCCAAGACCCGGAGAAGTAAATGGCAAAGGTGAGTGTGTTGCAGTTGGGTCTGTCTCATCAGACTCGGGAAACAATTCCTCTGAAAAATTCTAAGTTTTTATGTGAAGTGCATGCATGAATCCCCACTAGCAGATAAGTTCGCCCTACATTTATGTTTATAGGGTGCATTTTGCTAGGCAGGAGCAGCAGGCATTCAGTAATGATATATTTGAGTGTGTGTGTGTATGTATATACACATACACACACACACAGAGTTCTTGATCTCAGTGGCAGTGAGACCGTGGCCATTTACTGCTCTTCTGCAGTATGTGCCATGTGTTGGAGGGAAGATAATGAAGAGGGTTGGACTTGACAGAACAAACACAAAATTTCATTAAGCAGGCAAATGTTAACAGAGGCAGAGCATGTGCCGCCAGTTTTCTTCTCTAGACACCGTCTTTGTGACTTGCTGGCCGAGGTTTTCAAAGTGGGGCTCTCGGTTTTGGTGCCCTGGTCCATACTTGGGCATTGAGTGGCTTGGTTTGCCAAAGGGCCAGGTAGCTCTGGTGAGGTACCTCAGCTGCGCGCTGCTTTGGGAAATGCAACTGCTTCATGAGATGCCTTTATCTGTATTAATAGCTTGTGTGCAGCTGGCCAGCTGCTTTTCTATTTTCTGGTTTGTTTGCATATTTCAGACAGAATCAAAGGAGGTTTGCACTTAATTTCTGATGGCGGTTTTCATTCTGAAGTGAAAGGGAGGAACTTTAACAAAAGATAGAGAAACATTCCTTTTTAGTTTGGTTTTGATGTTCCCTTTTATCTCCCTCTCTCTCTCTCTTGTCCCATTCTGGTCTTTAATAATAAATGTTTTCAAATTAAGGGCCTTGGCAGTCCTGCTGTGACGTGTTCCACACCTGTGGGGAGCAGAGGGGAGTTTCCCACTGCACAAGAAAAGGGAAAGGGTATGAAAAAGGGGGTACAGCAGCATGTCTGGCCACACAGAAAGCTCCAAAATGTTCTGAGCAGGTGTCTGGGCTCACCTGCTCTGGTGTGGAGAGGGGATGCTGTATACAGTAATTAGAAAGTATATAATTGCAGTCTGCCAGTGTTGTCCGAAGCAGAATTTAAGGTGCTTCTCCCCTAAACACCCATGGGTGTCGTTTTGACCATGAACTTTACCTTCAAAGCTATTAATTTCTGTCTATTTTTCCTGGTTTCCCTCTCCAGATTATCACTTTGTGACCAGAGAGGAAATGCAGAAAGAAATTGATGCTGGTGAATTCATCGAGCACGCAGAGTTCTCCGGAAATATGTATGGGACAAGGTATGCAGTTCAGATGCTGTCGCTGCTCAACCCAGGTGGTGCCAGGAGCTGAGGTTATGGTGAAGGTTAAATGTTTTAACTTGGTGACGCCGGTTTCCCCCAAACAGGTGGATTCTTGCCATAAGCAAAGCCTTTCATTTTGATACCGGGGTCCTTGTCAGCTGTATTAAGACGGCAAAATTAACTCTTACAGAGAGTTGGCTCATCATAATTAAATCATTGTTGTGCTGTGAGATTCTCTATAGCCTCCAGTGATTGAGGGGTGCTGAAGTAGTTTATGCTTAACACTTTCCTTGCACAGGGGTGATTTTCAGAGGCTATTTATGTGCCTTAATATTTTTCAAGTGCTTGCAGGAAGTAGTGGGCAGAATGGAGACTTACTCTCGTTACCTCTGCCTCACTTAATGGTCTGAATACGATGAATTCAGGAGCAGAAGCGATGATAGCTGTACTGGCTGTTGTGAAACAAGTGCGCGTGCTGCTTTGGTAAAGTGGCTGCTTACAAATAGATAAATTGCATGGCACCCTTGACTGGGGTTAAAGAGTTAGGGGGATTTTAAAATAGCATTGCCCTGGGCGGTGGAGCTGATGATCAATCAAACATTAAGCTGCAATGTTAATTAGAAGTCAGATATCTTATATAATTATTGTGAGAAAATTGTGGCACTGTAGTAAAGGACCTGCTAAGGAGGAAAGTTAAATGTTTCCTGAGATATTTAATTAGTTGCATTAAAGAAATTTGCCTGAAACGCTTTTCAGGAAGATTTATATTTCTTAAAGAGCTGAACATGGTTTTCTTGAGGAATTTTTGGAGATGGCGAAGTTAGCTTCTGAGGATGGTTTCCTTATGGGAGGTGCCAACATAAGGCCTCCGGCCTGAACATGCTGTTGGGCGTACAGCTCTGAAGGAACAGTGGGTGATTTTGTATTTCAGTAATGTAGCTGTTTTAATGTGACGTGCACAGGCGTCACTGCTGTCACCGCAGCTAAGGGCAGCCTCGCGGGGGTCTGGCCGTGCTCCCTCTGAGGCTGATGGAGAAGCACAATCCCCTGCCCTGGCCTTGATGCTTCCAACGTCACTGGTTTGGCAAGAGAAGTGAAACCTGACAGCTCATCTTCCAAATAACTCGGCACCAAGGAGAAACTGAGTTCAAGCTCCTTAATCCCTGGTTTCATCCTGCGTAGGACAGGCTTTTTTCCTTCACATGGGTCCTGCTTAATCCAGCTGGCCCCAGTGTGGAGGAGACGGCTGTTCTCTGATGCTTGATACATAGGTGGAGTTGATTTTGGTGCCTTTTCCTCAGGGTGGGTGCTGAGAAGACATCTCAGCCAATTTCCTTGAAATTTGTGGGAATTTGGTACTTTAACCAAATCAAATGACGTCCATGGGTTTGTTTCTGAGGTGCTTTTCTCCCTGGCCCTCACTTTCATCTTTGGTCCCATCTGCATATTCACGCTGCCTGTGCTCTGCCTGTGGTGGTGGGCACGCAGGGTGGGAGGCTGAAATTAACCCAAACCATCTCAAGCAATAAAGACCAGTTTGCAAATCAAATAAATACAGAAACTCTCCAAGCCTGTCTTTCCTCTACAGGTGCCTAAGGATATTTCTAATCAGATGTGTGATAAAATGGAAAGAGTCCCTCATGCTTATCAGAATAGTTGACATTTTCACCAATCCTTTCTGCTCCCTAAATCTCATCAACTAATAATGATGAATAACTGAAATTAATTGCTTAATTTAAGAGCCCTGAAAGGGCCCTGTCTGTGGGATAGCACTGAGTCCTGCCCACAGAAACTAGAATTTCTTTGAAGCTGCCTTAAATTAGAGGCTGAAATCAGAGTGCGGGCAGGATGTCTCTCTCTTTAGGGCTCTGAGAGCTGCTGGCTCTTTATAGATCAGTTGTAGCGAGATTTAGTTGGTACCTGGTGATACCAGATGAAGCCTGCGGCTTTCACAAGGCAAACCAAGCCATTTTGGGGAGTTTTTGTGGATTTGCAGTGGATGGTGCTCTTGCTGCTGCCCACCTGGGCAAGGCAGCAAACCTCTGTATTTGTGTAGGATACAGTGCTGGTCTCGCAGCTTCGCTTCAGCGTTCTCCTTCCTGTTGGCGTTTGTGACCTATGTTGTGGGACTCCCAGGTCAGGACGAAATTCAGCAGCTACTTCCATCCTCCTGCTGCTGTGTCAGGCTTCTCCATTGCTCATCTCAGGTCACTGGGGCTTTTCTGGGCTTGCAGGCTCCCAGAAGTCTTTCCCTGTCTCAGCTCTGCTCCGTATCCTTCCGAGAGTCACCTTCTGCTCCGCGCTGCCTCTGTCCTCTCCGGCAGCATTTGCAGAGAGCTGTTGTGAAGCTGCGGTNCCTGCTGCCCACCTGGGCAAAGCAGCAAACTTCTGTATTTGTGTAGGGTACAGTTTTGGTCTTGCAGCTTCGCTTCAGCATTCTGCTTCCTGTTGGTGTTTGTGACCTATGTTGTGGGACTCCTAGGTCAGGAGGAAAGTCAACAGCTACTTCCATCCTCCTGCTGCTGTGTCAGGCTGCTCCATTGCTCATCTCAGGTCACTGGGGCTTTTCTGGGCTTGCAGGCTCCCAGAAGTCTTTCCCTGTCTCAGCTCTGCTCCGTATCCTTCCGAGAGTCACCTTCTGCTCCGCGCTGCCTCTGTCCTCTCCGGCAGCATTTGCAGAGAGCTGTTGTGAAGCTGCGGTACCTGTGGGTTCAGGACTCTCTGTCTGTGCCGTCACATCTTCCTCTGCACACCCTGCCAACAGCAGCGCTGTGGCCACGAGCAGCTGCTGCGGGACACGCATGGGTGCTTTCCCTTCGTGCCAGTGAGGACCCTGTCTTCTCCAGCTGGCACAGCCAGGAGCAGGGCTGGTGAGAGCTGTGGGAGGAGGGCTGGGGGTCCCAAATCCTGTTTCACTGGAGCTGTGACTCCCCTTTCCTGGGGCATAGGACAACACAGGTGCATTTGTTTAAGGGAGTCTGTTTTCAGTGTGTCTTTGCAGAAGGCATCAGGGAGCAAACCTTGGTGGTGCAGGGTGACGGGATGAGGTCCAAAGAGGTGCCCTGGGTATGGGCAGGGAATCAGGCAAGTTAGAGGCTGGCTGTAGGACAGCATTTTCTCTTAATCTCTGCTGCTGCTGCATGACCTTCTGACTTCACGACCTCAAAACCTGCAGTGCCACCTCTGAGCTCCTGGCAGGGCTTCTCTCCGCACTGTCCATTGAGCCACAGAGCCCTGGCTTGAAGGTGAGCCCAGCACTGTGAAAATACTGACTGAAAAGTCCCAGAAACTAGTCCAGGTACCTCCAGTGTACCAGGAGAAGGTTTCCTCAAGGGAGAATTGTAGGTGTTCAGGAACAAGCTCGAGGCAATTCCCCATGGTGGGGAAGAGATACCGTCTTTAATGACATACAAGAACCATCACTTAAAGTATTTTCTGAATTGTGCATCTTGCAACCCAGGCAGGAGCATCCATCTCCATCAAGCATCCTTCAGGAGAGCACATGGGTATGGAAATCGATGGATCTCTGGAGAAGGAAAGTTCTCGTTGTTTTTACTCTTTGGTGAAGATTGCTCCTGTATTTGTTGAAGGCAGGAGCTTTATGGACTGTATCTGTGCCACACTGCACATGGGATAGTTGCACATTTTCCATTTCCACACCTTCCATCGTGGTTTTGCCAGCCTCTAGCAGGAGCCAGCAGGTCTCCGCTCCACCCAAGGGCCACAGAGGACACTCAGGGAAAGAGAAACTGTCTAGGAAGAGCAGAGCAGGCTCTCTTCTCTCCTCCTGTAATTTGGGCACAGAAGAGTCCTGTGAGGTGACCTGCAGCTGGAGGGGGACACACCAAAGCCCCACTGCTATGGCTGAACGCTCTGACCCCTTCCCTCTGCTCTGTCCCCAGTAAAGGTGCGGTGCAGGCTGTTCAGGCCCAGAACCAGATCTGCGTCCTCGACATCGACATCCAGGGCGTAAAGAACATCAAGAGGACAGACCTGAACCCCATCTACATCTCCGTGCAGCCTCCGTCCATAGACATCTTGGTGAGCGACTGCCTTCCTTTGCCGTTAGGCAGTTAGAGGTAATCAGCGTCTTGCTCTGAAGCGATGGGGGTTCCCCCGTCGTTGGTTTGTCTGTATGTTTTTAAGGGCCGTAGAGTAGGTGGGGAAGACATTTCTGAGCACGCTGTTACCTCTGCCCAGCCCGACTCCCCAGCCTCTGGCTCCCAGGGATAAATATTCCTGCGCTCTGGTTTTTGAGTCCCTCCTATACAATTCCCACACCGTGGTGTTTGCCTGCATTGGGTTATAGACTGCATTGCAGCGTGGCCGGCCTTTAAATGCATCAGTTGTGCTTGATGCTGGGGAGAGAAGGAGATTTTTGTGCTGAGGTTTCCCTGCAGCAATTAAAAGTTAAACCGAGGGAGGCTGGTTCTCTGCAGCACCAGAAATCCTATACCCCTCTGGTCTTATGGGATCCTATATAATAACGGTTGCAGTGTGCCTCTCGCAGAAGTGAAATCACTGTTGTGGTTCAGAGAGGGATGTGGACACGTACGCGTGACTTGCTGAAGCCATGCAAGGAGTACGTGGCAGTGAAGGCCACAACTCCTGGCTTTTCCCTCTTGCTCTCAGTGGATCAGGTGATCTGTGTTTCTCATTGAGTGTGGAGGAAGAACCAACACCACCAGATGCCAGAGGCAACAGAGAGATTTCATCTCTCAGCAGTACCTGCAAAAAAAAAATAAATACAGGGGGGTGGAAAAAGAGAGTGGGAACCTGAGCTCTGGGTAGGTGATGTTGAGCCCAAACCCCGCTTGGCCACTGGTTTGCTCTGGGCTGTGAATGAGGCCCCTCGCTCACCCTTTGCAGAGCGTTACCTCGTGTGCCCGTGGTCGCCGGCAGTGGCAAATGGCAGACGGCACTGGTGCATGGGGTGGGTGGTGGTTTCTGCCTGCAGCATTTGGAACTCACGTTTCTTTAATGTGTTTGTCTATGGGTTTAGGAAAAAAGACTACGTGACCGAAAGACTGAGACAGAAGAAAGTTTACTGAAGCGTTTGACTGCAGCCCGCGTAGATTTGGAACTTAGTAAGTCCAGGGGCATTCGAGTGATGTGCCTGGGGAGAGGGAATGCTTTGATGATTCAGGAGCTGTTTTCTGCATGAACATCTGACTTGTGTTCTCCAAGGAGCACTGGCAGGGCTTGGACATTAGCTGAGTCTGATCTAAGCACCATACTGCATCATTTCCCACCGCAGTTCCTTGTGGGTGGTTGGCAGAGAAGCGCATTAGCAGTGGCTGAAATAATAATATTAAAATGCCACAGGAGCTGAGGTCGTGCACAAGAGATGACACAGGCAAGGAACAGGTTCTCCTCTAACTCCTCTGTCCTCGTCTCCTTCCGCAGGTAAAGAGCCTGGCCTGTTCGACTTGGTCATTATTAATGATGATTTAGAACAAGCCTATTCCGAATTGAAGGAGATACTCCTGGAGGTGAGTCCTTTGGGGCTTTTCTGCCTCACTCCTCCCCGGGCCGGCGGGACCTCTAGGCTGAGCAGACGAAGCTCTGTCTATAGGCAGCCACAGAAACGTGGCCTCACGCCCACACTTGATCTGTTTGGAGCTGCTGAGTGACGTAATTGAACACAAATTGCATGAAAGTGATGGTGGATCAGTGGCCTAAGAGTGGGAAACGGATCCAGTGCAATACTGGGTTAGGGGCAAAATAAACACACGTCCCTGGGCAGTGTGGAAGGGGTGTGGGTTTTTTTAAGAGCCTCTAAGTCAAACCTTGCCGTGTCCCTAAAAGCTCATGCGTAAACTCTGGCCTTGGTCCTGTGATGCTGTGGAGCTGCTCTGAGGAGATGATTGCTCGTGGTCTCCAGAGCTGTGAAACTATGAGTTGTTCCCGAAGAGTGGCACATGCTCAGCTGTTTTCCTGCTCTCCTTGCAGGAAATCAAGAAGACGCAAGAATCCAGGAAATCCTGAGCTGAGCCTGCTTGGATGGTTTAACTTTGCACAGCATTCCCGAAGCATGTCACACCATTTCATTCCGAGAGACATTCCCTTTAGGCTGATCCTCCTCCCGAGTTACTCTAGGATGTTTCTATTAAAAGGAAAGAAAAGGAAACCCCACCAGGCTTGTGTTTTCTGTTCGGCGTGGGCTCTCCCAGGTTTGTACCTCGGGGTGGATGATTCGGAAGCGATTGCACGGCATCGCCTGCTGAAGCTGAGCCATTCTGCGAGGCCGTAGAGGAGCTGTCCGGGCAACTGTGGCCCCGGCACGTGGCTTACGATCCCACTGCGATATTTGTGGAGGTACATGTGCCAGCGAATGCCACTGGGCAAGGGAGAGCTATTTGGATCGATGTGACCCGCGTTTCCACCTGTAGACTGAGGATCTCCCATCTTTACTGGCACCTGATGTCACAAGCGTTGGCATCCTCTTGTTCCCTCTGGTTCCTGCTTCCCTTTGCGGATCTGGCTACGGCTCCTCCAGGCATTTCCCATCGTCTCTGCCTGCCACCCTCAGCCTCGGCCGTGTCGTGTTGTGTCGCTGTGGCCGAGCAGCACGTCGGCACGGCTTGGCTGCTCTAACTGCAGTCCTTGTGACTGTGTGTGTTTAATAAGCCGAGAGGAGAAGGGGAATGGTTGCAGGATATGATCTATCCACTGCCTTTTTTTTCTGGGGGAAAATCACTGTGAGCTGCTTCTCCTCTCTGCCACCCTGGCAGCAATCTTGTCATTCACTGGTGCTTTGTTGTTCCACTTTTGGGTGCAGGTAGATTTTTAGATGCTGTTATACCTACAAGTTGGAGGAGAAATTATTTCTTTTCCAAGCTGCTGCAGCCTTTTTGGATGTTGTCCTTTTCCTAGGAGGGATCCATAAAATCTGTCCCTGTCCTTCATACTGGTCTCTGGCTTGAGACGTGGAGAGCTTTGCCCGAAGAGGGTGTGCAGGATGCTTCCCACTTCTGTCTGCGAGCTTTCTTCAGCCTTAACCTTGATGCTTTCATGTAACTTCTGAGCCCTTTGGTCCCTCCAGCAGGTTGTATCCTGAGCCTCCATGGAGGGTCTTGTTCCTCACCGAGCCCCTGTACTTGAAGCCCCCCAACCTTCACCAGAGGTGAGTGTGGGAGAGAGACGAGNTTAGGAAAAAAGACTACGTGACCGAAAGACTGAGACAGAAGAAAGTTTACTGAAGCGTTTGACTGCAGCCCGCGTAGATTTGGAACTTAGTAAGTCCAGGGGCATTCGAGTGATGTGCCTGGGGAGAGGGAATGCTTTGATGATTCAGGAGCTGTTTTCTGCATGAACATCTGACTTGTGTTCTCCAAGGAGCACTGGCAGGGCTTGGACATTAGCTGAGTCTGATCTAAGCACCATACTGCATCATTTCCCACCGCAGTTCCTTGTGGGTGGTTGGCAGAGAAGCGCATTAGCAGTGGCTGAAATAATAATATTAAAATGCCCCATGAGCTCAGGTCGTGCACGAGAGATGACACAGGCAAGGAACAGGTTCTCCTCTAACTCCTCTGTCCTCGTCTCCTTCCGCAGGTAAAGAGCCTGGCCTGTTCGACTTGGTCATTATTAATGATGATTTAGAACAAGCCTATTCCGAATTGAAGGAGATACTCCTGGAGGTGAGTCCTTTGGGGCTTTTCTGCCTCACTCCTCCCCGGGCCGGCGGGACCTCTAGGCTGAGCAGACGAAGCTCTGTCTATAGGCAGCCACAGAAACGTGGCCTCACGCCCACACTTGATCTGTTTGGAGCTGCTGAGTGACGTAATTGAACACAAATTGCATGAAAGTGATGGTGGATCAGTGGCCTAAGAGTGGGAAACGGATCCAGTGCAATACTGGGTTAGGGGCAAAATAAACACACGTCCCTGGGCAGTGTGGAAGGGGTGTGGGTTTTTTTAAGAGCCTCTAAGTCAAACCTTGCCGTGTCCCTAAAAGCTCATGCGTAAACTCTGGCCTTGGTCCTGTGATGCTGTGGAGCTGCTCTGAGGAGATGATTGCTCGTGGTCTCCAGAGCTGTGAAACTATGAGTTGTTCCCGAAGAGTGGCACATGCTCAGCTGTTTTCCTGCTCTCCTTGCAGGAAATCAAGAAGACGCAAGAATCCAGGAAATCCTGAGCTGAGCCTGCTTGGATGGTTTAACTTTGCACAGCATTCCCGAAGCATGTCACACCATTTCATTCCGAGAGACATTCCCTTTAGGCTGATCCTCCTCCCGAGTTACTCTAGGATGTTTCTATTAAAAGGAAAGAAAAGGAAACCCCACCAGGCTTGTGTTTTCTGTTCGGCGTGGGCTCTCCCAGGTTTGTACCTCGGGGTGGATGATTCGGAAGCGATTGCACGGCATCGCCTGCTGAAGCTGAGCCATTCTGCGAGGCCGTAGAGGAGCTGTCCGGGCAACTGTGGCCCCGGCACGTGGCTTACGATCCCACTGCGATATTTGTGGAGGTACATGTGCCAGCGAATGCCACTGGGCAAGGGAGAGCTATTTGGATCGATGTGACCCGCGTTTCCACCTGTAGACTGAGGATCTCCCATCTTTACTGGCACCTGATGTCACAAGCGTTGGCATCCTCTTGTTCCCTCTGGTTCCTGCTTCCCTTTGCGGATCTGGCTACGGCTCCTCCAGGCATTTCCCATCGTCTCTGCCTGCCACCCTCAGCCTCGGCCGTGTCGTGTTGTGTCGCTGTGGCCGAGCAGCACGTCGGCACGGCTTGGCTGCTCTAACTGCAGTCCTTGTGACTGTGTGTGTTTAATAAGCCGAGAGGAGAAGGGGAATGGTTGCAGGATATGATCTATCCACTGCCTTTTTTTTCTGGGGGAAAATCACTGTGAGCTGCTTCTCCTCTCTGCCACCCTGGCAGCAATCTTGTCATTCACTGGTGCTTTGTTGTTCCACTTTTGGGTGCAGGTAGATTTTTAGATGCTGTTATACCTACAAGTTGGAGGAGAAATTATTTCTTTTCCAAGCTGCTGCAGCCTTTTTGGATGTTGTCCTTTTCCTAGGAGGGATCCATTTGATCTATCCCTGTCCCTCGTACTGGTCTCTGGCTTGAGATGTGGAGAGCTTTGCCCGAAGAGGGCGGGCAAGACGCTTTGCGCTTCTCTTCCCGAGCTTTCTTCAGCCTTAACCTTGATGCTTTCATGTAACTTCTGAGCCCTTTGGTCCCTCCAGCAGGTCGTATCCTGAGCCTCCACGGAGGGTCTTGTTCCTCACCAAGCCCCTATACTTGAAGGCCCCCGACCTTCACCAGAGGTGAGTGTGGGAGAGAGACAAGCAACATTGCCCCTGGTATCTCCCGGTGCTTAACCTGGTTTTGGGCTGCAGGGACAAAGCAACAGTCGCTGCAAATAGGTGTGTGGCACAGCCCCTCGCAGGGTCGCATGTCCCAGAGCCTGTTGTCCTGGAGGATGCAGGCTGTTTGCATTTGATCCTCGGGAAATGGCGAGTCCCACAGAGCTGCCATCCCACAGGTGGTGTCTTCCAGCCGTCTTCCCCCCAAAACCAAACCCAGATCAAGCTGGCATCGTGCAGACCATGAGCAGCTGGACCTTGCAGTGCCAGGCCATGATATCTTCTCTCCAAAACCATGTCTTACCAGGGCAGGCTTGGAACTTAAACTCAACCCTTGGGTTTCATCCTCTTCATATCCCGTCTCTCCAGTTTACCCAGCTGCTCTGCTCCAGCACGTCTGCGGTCCCTCTCAATCCAGGTCGCCTCCTAATTTACCAAGCTCCATCCTCCACATTGTGGATGCCGGTAAGCAGAACCAGACCTTGGGTGACCCTTTTAGTACGTCGCTTGCATTCAGAAAGATGATTATTTTGATCGTTTACCTCTCTTGGGCTGTTTTAAATATATCTTTCCTAGGTTAGACTCCGAAATCCTTTCTGTTGTCGTGACTTTTATGTTGCGAGGTTCCAGCTTTGGTTAAACGAGCAGGAAAATGCTCCCCTAAATTTTTTGGGGGGTGTATCTGCTTCACAGCATCTGGCTTTCCCCATCCTGATGGTGTGAATCGTGGCGGCAGCTGGGCTCTTTCTGCGGTGGCCAGCGACCGGCTGTGATATTTTTCTGAATCGTGGGGTTTCGTGATAGTTTTGAGAGATGCATTTGCAGTGGGGAACTGTCCCCTCTAGATGGCAGAAATGACAGCAGGAAAGCGCAGGGGGGACCCGCGCTGCCGAGCGGCAAAACGCCGAGGTGCAGGACACGGCGCTGGCCTCAGTCCGGTGGTCTCCGGCCACTGCGTGGGGACCTGCGGTGCTGTCACCAGATGGAAATGCCCGACCGCTGCCTGCTCAGCCCTCCTGCCAACGTCCCCAGCGCTGCGCAGCTGCCAGCCCCGAGCCCTGCCTTCGGGTCTCCCGCTGGGAGAGGTGAGTGGTACCCGGGAACAGGAAGGGACTATGCTTCGGCCGTACAGCAGCACTGCCAATGCTTGGAAAATGGGGGGAAAAAAAAAAAAAGTCATTTAGATCACTTGCGTCCCCCTTCCCTGGTGACAACGGGGGGGGAAGCCCTAAATAACCCCCCCCTGTATCGGGTGACCTGCTTTTAGCGGCTGCCGCTGTGTCTGACGGAGCGAAGCGGCGAACGCCTGGATGCCCGGCGCTAATGCGAGGTGATGGGGTGGCCGTTGGGACGGCAATGGGTGGTGGAGGGACCGGGAGCGGGTTGCTGGAGCCGGGCTGGTCGCTGAGGGGACGATACGGCAGTTGAGCATCTCTCGCGAATCATTTTCGGGTGCTGTCAGCAGTGCCCCCCTCCGTGTAGGGTGTTTTGGAGGGGCAGCACATCGAATCTCATAATGGGGTGGGCAAAGGTTCCTGTTGAAATAGGTTTAATTTCTGCCTCCTCGAAATGGGATGTCTATTTTATTAATTGCATTTGCAAACACAAATACCTTTCTGGATCTGTATTTTTGGTACCGGCTCGTTGGGGGTGCATCCCTGGGGTGGGCGAGAACCATTCCGAGTATCACGGTTACGACGGCTGCCAAATTCAGGGTCCTACACAACCACAAACGGCAGCTCCCAGTGCTCGGCGTGGGGCTGGGGCTGAGATCGGGGGATGAAAGTAGAGGGTACAGGAATCTCCCTGCCGGGGGGGGTGGGTCTGTCATTAAAGATGCTGCTCCGGCAGGACCCTATTTCCCACCTGGGAGATCTTCCCGGCAGGAAGATGCTGAACATACCAACCAACAGGTTTGGGACATTTTGGGGGGTAAAGGTGGGCGAGGTGAAGGGTAAGAGGAAGCTAATGCTGTCAAATGTGGGTTTATTTTTAGCTGTCCCAACAGCCGTTAAAAAAACCAAAACTCGTCACCTGGCCCCGTGGGACCACGGGGATGGATTTCTCCCCCTGAGCATGGCTGTGACTCCGGCTGAGGTGTCGGTGGCTTCATCCTGGGGTACGCCCAGGTGAAAGAATGGGCTTGCTCTGGGGTCACTCGCAGAAATGTCAGAAAAAGGGTGTTTTTTTATAAATATATATTCTCTGTTCCATCAGACTGGGATAAAATTGGACAGCTTTCAGCTTTTTTCAGCTCTGCTGCGAGACGCTTTGGGAAGCCGTGGCAGCACCTCATCCTACATCCCCACTGCAGGAGGAGGATGCTGGGGCGGGAGGAAGGCTCATCCGTATGAGAGGGGTGCATGGGGTGGTATGAGGAACCACGGTGGGGAAAAGCTGGGATAAAACCTGCCCCGGGGGCTCTACCCGGATGGGGCTGAGGGTATTTTGGAGCCGATACCAAAAAAAAAATAAATCCTCATAGCACTTTTGCTTCAAAGCAATTGCTTTGCAATCTTACTTATGCGGATTTTGCTGAATCCGGGCTGACACACCGCTTTTGGGGCAGGAGTTGATCACTTCTCCCACCCTCCTGCCCATCCAAAGTCTTTGGCAATAGAAATACCCCTTCCAGGTGGCATTAGAGGTGGAGGTGACCTCTGCTCTGACCCGACGGCACCGAGATGCTGCCTGGGCAGGACATCATGCAGGGATGCCTGAGGGCAGGCAATCCCCAAAGCCAGTGCCCAAATCATCCTGGGGGGAAGCCCAAATCATCCTGGGGGAAGCCAAGAAAGGCTGGAGCCACACTCCGGGATAGCTTCAGGCTGTCAAAATCAGCCCAAAGCCCATCCACCCGTGGCTCATTCCAGCGTCACACTCCCCCCTCCGCCCCCGATGATGCCACGGTCCAGAGACTTGTCCTTGCCGTGGCTTTTCTTGGCATCTCGGTGCGTTTGGAGGCAGCCCTGATTTTTTCAAGCTTCCTTCCACGCCGTTGCAAAAAGGCACCACGGGGCAGAGCTGGCCTGGGAAATAATTGGGCATATAAAATTAGCAACGAGGAGGAAAAAAAAATTAGTAGGAATAACCGCGGTTTTCTTGCTTGCCCGTCGGTGTCCGGCTCGGTCTGCGTGCGTGCTGCTGATTGTCAGCGCTGGGATTTAGCATCCCGGGTGCGAAGGTGTGATGGGATGTGCTCATGTCAGCGCATGGGGACGGCGTGTGGTGGGTCAGGCTGTAGGTACAGTGCTGGCAGAAGTAGTTATCGGGGGAGAAAAACCTTATTGCAAGCCAGCCTGGGCTCCTGGCGGGCATTTAGGACCTTGCAGAGGGTTTTGTTTCAGCCCATGGAATCGTAGATGGGGTTAGTGCTGCCTGGCCCCGGCACGGCCACCAGTTCTGGCAAAACCTCCTTTTTTTTTTTTTATTTTCCTGCTATATCCAGTGCCTGCATTTCCATCGGTACGCAGCAAACCTCCGGCAGCCTGCATGGCCTCAAACGGGAGCCGGGAGCCTTCCTTCAGGGAGTTTGGGGTGTCATCCCTCTCCCCAGGGTCACCCCTCCGCGGGGTGAGAGCTGCTGGCGTTTCCCAACCCGCCGCGGTGGAAAATCCTCCACCATCCCGCGAGTCACCCGGATCCGGCTGACTTTGCGCTGGAGAGGATGAGGAGTTGTGGCCGTGGGAGCAGGAGGGAGGTGGGCTCGGGTGGGCTGGGGATGGCTTTTCCCAGATGAAGAATCCAGCCATGCCAGAGTGGGGGCTTTCTTTTTTAGGGGGCTACAGCTGAGGCTGGTCTTACGCCAGGTGATGCGGTCCCTTGCCTGGGGATGCTGATGCCCTTTTTGTGCTCTCCTGCAGGACAGTGAGGTGACCGCCACGTGTCGGCTGCTGCTGCATCGCACTGAGACACCCACCAGCACCACCAACACCCACAACAGGTAGGTCCCATAAAACAGCTAATAACCCTTCGTGGGGCTAATTGACCCTGGTGGGACCCGACCCACGCTGGCACCCCTCAGCCAAGACATCGCTCCTCCAGGGCTTGTTTTTCCTGACCTCGCTGCTGCTGGGAAGAAAGTCACGGGGGAGGATGGAGGGTATTAGGGAGCATCCCGTCGGCGCGCGATGCTTGTAGGAGCCATGCCGTCTTCAGGGCCATCGGCTCCACCAGGATAAGAGCCTCCCTGGCAGCCAGACCAGGAGCCGGGACATGCCTGCCTTGCTGGGTGCTTTATTTGGGTCAGCCTCATCGACTGGATGTGCAACTGTGTCATCCCTGGAGAGCGCGGGACGCCGATCCATAACCCCGGATGGGGTGGCACGCATGGCAAGGAGCGCCGGCCGGGGCGAAACGCCAGCATCAACACCACGCTCCCCTTTTTCCTCAAGCTCAGCCCTGCTCGCAGGCTCCAAAAATGGGCAAAAAGTGGGGAATCCAGTACAGGCTCAGCTTTTTCCGACAACAGCAGCTGTGACTCTGCATGTCCGGGACGTGGCTCCGGCCCCGTCAATAGCCAGAAGCCATCTGCAATTCAGATTGTGCGCGGTGGCAACTGGTACAA
Organism: Anarhynchus alexandrinus; assembly: GCA_008711295.1. Lineage (NCBI taxonomy): Eukaryota > Metazoa > Chordata > Aves > Charadriiformes > Charadriidae > Anarhynchus > Anarhynchus alexandrinus. Next base: position 283,308 of record VUYV01000334.1, read on the forward strand.
CCGGAGGCTTGTGAGATCGGGGATACATCCCCCTCCCAACGCCTGTTGTCTCTCTCCCAGGCACGAAAGGAGGGAGGAACGGGATGTTTTCCCGGATTTTACTTTCCCCGTCCCGGCTGGTGGAGACGCGAGGAGGCGATAAAAAGAAGGGAGGCAGAAAAGGCAAAATGCTGGTGCCCAGGTTGAGCTCAAATAATCTACGTATTTTATTTTGTTGCCCCAGAGAGGGGGTTATTTTAGCAAAACCACGTGGGGAGGAGACCCCTGGAAGCCAGGACCAGCGGGCGCAGGGAAGAACGGGGCAGCTGTCCCCGTGCCATCAGCCCCACGGTGACGAAGCCATCAGTTCAGCATTAATTTGCGGATATTCCCTTGAAGCACCGGGGGTTGCTGCTCCTGTTTGCAAGTCTTGCTGATGGAAAGCAAAGCTCCTGCGTGGTGGGCATCCAGTCGCAAGGGCATCCCCAGCTCCCTAATGCAAAGCCAGCGTGGAGGTGATGGGGACTGCGCCCTGCTGGGAAAACTCTCCAAAAAGCCAAGTGTGGTGCTCCAGTCCCATCCCCGTTACAACCAGCCATGGGCTGACAGGGATATACTGGGCATGGGATGAATAAAAAGGGGAGCCTTGTAATTTTTCTTGGTTGGAAGTGCAGGATAGAATCACAGACTGGTCAGGGTTGGAAGGGACCTCTGGAGCTCCCCCAGTCCCACCCCCTGCCAGAGCAGGGGCACCTACAGCAGTGGCACAGGACGGCGTCCAGGCAGGTTTGGAAGGGCTCCAGAGTGGGAGACTCCCCCACCTCTCTGGGCAGCCTCTGACAGTGCTCTGCCACCCTCAAAGGAAGGAAGTTCCTCCTCATGTTTAGATGGAACTTCCTATGGTCACGTTTGTGCCCGTTCTTCTCCTGTCACTGGGCACCACTGAAAAAAGACTGTTCCCATCCACCTCGAGCTTGATACTCAAGCTGCATCCCCGCTCGTGGTGGTGGTCCCACAGCTGCCTCCCGCCCACGGCGGTGTGGACCGGAGAGAGAAACCAACACCCACATCCAGGTGGACAGGGGACACTGGTCTCACTGCCCACGCCGGTGGGGTGATCACTCTCCGTGGGGTGAGAGACCTCGTCAGGCCATTCCCCTGAGCGAGGAGGATGATCTCACATGTTTCATCGATTTGTATCTGATTGCTGATTATTACGGTAGCTTGACCTGCAGAGGCCAGCAAGCCATAGTGCCGACAGTAATCTCAGCCAGCACAGACATCCTCGTGGCTTCAAACCGGGGCTGAACATCCCTTCTGCTCCCTCCTCCTGCCCCCGGGCTCCCAAGTGCTGCCTGCACCCCCTGCCCGCGGCCCCGGGCAGCAGCCCAGCTCCAGCACAGCAGCTCTTCCACCTTTAATTGGCTTTTATATGTATATTTTTTGAAGGCACCGCAGTTTTTTCACCCCATTTGCCCTCAGCGCATGGGTGCTGCTGCTCCGTGGGGCTGTCACGCTGCAGCTTCACTCCGTCGGCTTTAGGACCTGCAGACACCAGGAGCAAAAAGAAAGCAGACGGCACCGCTGTGGTAGCGTCTCTGGGCTCTTTTGCTGTTTTTCTTGCTGAAATCCAACCTGACTGCCCTTGTTCTATCCACCGTGGTCACAGGGAAGAGGCTTCACTGGTCTTGCAGGCAGGATCTTCCTTCATGCTTTCACATCATCTTGGCTGCAGCAAACTTGCTGCCGCTCCGGTCCCAGGGTGCCCCTGAGAAGAGTTTGGCTCTGTTTTCTCTCCACCTTCCCGTTTAATAATTGCATTTATCATTAAGTTCTCCCCTGCTCTCTCCAGCCTGATCAGACCCAGCTCAGCCTCTCCTCTTGCATCCCGTCCTCCAGCCCCGACCATCTTGGTGGCCACCACCCGATCCTCTCCAGCTCCTCCGTGTGCTCCTCCACGGGACGCAGCATCCGGATGCCAAGTCCCTGGAAGGATCCCTACAAAATACCCCCCAGAGCATCCCTCCCTTTTATCAGTGAGCTGTTAACGCCCGTTCTCAAACCA
>VUYV01000334.1:285463-332536 GCA_008711295.1 Anarhynchus alexandrinus
ACTCTTTCATTGATACTCATAATATATTTTATATATATTATATTGTATATATTATATATAGTATACATTTCATATATCATATCTAATACATATAAAGTCAACATCGTGAGCCGTGAAAATTGTCATCTTTTTATGCCTATAAGATGTTTTGTATTGAATAAGTGCTTAAGCTATGGAAATCCAACTCCATTCGGGGTCCGGGCAATCCCTTAAAATTTGGATCCGGGGTTTCACTTGAAGCTGTTTCAAACGAGGCTGAATGAGACTTTGCTTCGTGTCCGAAACAGAGCGAGGCTGAGATTTTTTTTTTAGAAGCATATTTAGAATCACAGAATGGTTTAGGTTGGAAGGGACCTTGAAGATCATGAAGTTCCAACCCCCCTGCCCAGGGCAGGGACATTTAAGGTTGTTTTCAAGCTGGGCGCCTACAAAAGGATTTCCCTAAACTGTTTCTGGTTGAGGGTGTTTTCCTCCCCCAAAATCTGTTCGGAAAAGCTCAAATTTGGGCGGAAGGTTTGGCTTGTGACCGCGTCAAGGGCAGCAGCAGCTGCAGGAGCAAGCGCCGTGGCGATGCCTCCCTTCTCCATCCTCCTCCATCCCCAGAGCATCCTACAAGCTAATTCCCTCTTGGGAAAAAAAAACATCCTTCTGGGAATGCACCCCCCCTGCACGGTCAGCCAGGCTGTTTCCCAGCTCATTCCTCCCCGAAAGCAGCTGGTGAAAAGAGAGACACTTGAAAAATTAAATAAGAGGATGAGAACTTGGCTGCCCCATCCCAGCTGTGCCGGGGAGCAAAGGACATCCCCTTCTCTTTAAAACCGGGGAAAAACAAGTTATTCTGAGTAGTTTCACATGGCGGGCGCTGCTTAAGAAATGCTGAGGGACGCGCACCGGGTCCCTGTATGATCAGGAGAGTGAAGAACCACCAGATTTTAAAGGCTTAGGGCCATTTTTGTGCTGGGGTTGCGACATTTTGGGGGGGGATTCTTTAACTACAGCGAGCGAAACCTTGTTGGTTTGAACCCCTGAGAGCCAAATCTCGCCTCGCAGCACGGGGCCTTTAAGGAAAACATCAATTATTGTGAGATCAGCCGTAAAATCATGCGAGCTGGCAACGCGACGGAACAGATAACGGCGCGCCAAAGGTCGCAGCCTCCGGACGGCGGCAATTATTTAATCCCTGCTTGTTGCGTTCCTGCACGGGGTAACATCACCCCAACTCCTCAACCGGAGCCCCACGTACTGGGGGGGGGGGCAAAACCCTCTGGCTTGAGAGCAGGAGGGGCTGGAGGAGGAAGAAAATGTCCTCTCTGTCCCCTTCCAGCTGTTTTCCCTTCCAGCTGTTATCCGCAGAGCGGAGCGATGCTTCCAGCTGCCCCCCACCCCGCTTCCAAACGGGGCTGGGAAGGAAGCAAAGGGATGAAGAAGGTCTGGGATGGGGCTGGTAAGGACCCCCCACACCCCTCAGCCACCATAAAAGACTAAAAATGTAAAATTTGAGCGGGGAGTGCCACTTTGGGCTGTTCGCTTCCACATAAAAATCGGGGAGGGAAACGGGGGGGTGGGGAGAGAGGTTTTTGAGGACGCTGCGGTGTGTCACCATCGCTGGAAGGATGGATCCTGGTTGCAGCCGTCTTTCCTTTCCGCTTCGCCCCGGTTTGAACAGAAAGGAAAAAGAAAATGCAAACAAGAAGGAAGCGTTTCTCATCACCTCCGCTTTCCACCTCCCCTCCCCTCCTCCAAGGAGCTCTCTCTTTGCTATTATTAGCCTTAAACCCTCCGACTATAGGGATTATTTGATTTTTCCCTAAGCGTGGCTCTTGGCTCCTCGAAGCATCGCTGCATTCTCAATTTTTTCCTGGACTTTTCTTGGGTGCTTAATAAGGAAATTAAAAAAAAAACAAACAAAACACCAAAAAACACAAAAGAAAAGGAAAGAAATGTTTGGCGTCCCGGGGAACGACGGGTTTTTGCAGCGTCAGACTCGGAGGAGCTCTCCCGTCTCGGGAAGCTTCGCCGGTGGAGGTCTCCACGTCATCGTCTCCGGGCCGGTGCGGCGGGACGAGCGCTGGGTTCGAAGGGGTGGGAGGGGAGGAAAAGCGGGGACGGGGGCGCTGCCTGCGGCTCCACGCACCACAGCGGGAAGGATGGGACGTTTTTGCCGAGGACTGAGCCCAGCGCTTCTCCGTAGGTTACTTTTTCTTTTTGTTTTTTTGTTTGGGGTTTTTTTTCCTCCCCTCTGCTTTATTTTGATGTTTTGCCAGATGGTTTTAGCTTGGACGGTGGCTGGCACTTCGCAGACCCCCTCCCTCTGCTTCGATCCACCTCTGCTCCCACCCTGCTCTCCTCTGCTCTTCTTTTTCTGCCTTTTCCCCATCACTTGGGTGGGGAACGCGTTTGCCGCGACCCTAACGCTCGTGTATTGCCTTTCCTGCCAGTGGTGAGACACAGAAAGTCCCTATTTGGCGTCAGTTTGCGCAGACTTTGTCGGCGTAAATCATCCCCCGTCGCGCGGGGCAGCGTGAATCCATCTCCGGGGAGTTTGGGATTAAACCATCGGTGTTTTAGCTTTTTCCTGATGGAAACCCCTACGTGCTCTATGTCACCATCCCAAAACCTCCTCCCCATCTCAGGCCACCAGAGGTGGGGAGAGGAAGATGCTTCGGGGTCTGGTTCTCCTGCTGGTCCTGCTCTTGGTCCCTTGGGTTACGTTTCTGAGACTTCTGCTCGTACAGCAAATGTTGGGGTCCGCAGCCTGCTTGCTTTTGGGGCATCAGCTTGGGTGGTACGTGCTCACATATCACGAGCTCCTCTTTAAAGACCAGGCGCAGGCGGAGACCAGCACCCGTAGGAGCTCAGCCCAGCAGGAGATGCGGTTTTGCAGCTGGTGTCTCTAACCCATGGACAAAAGGTCCATTGATAAGTTCATGTTCTCTGTAAAGTGCTTTTGTATTGGTTTTTAAAATAATATCCAAGGATGTGAGCACACTTCATCCTTGCATCTCACAAATGGTGTCTTCTCTCCTGTGCAGTTGGGGAAACTGAGGCACGGGGAGGGCAGTGGCTCGGCAGCATCACCACCAGCAGGAGCTGAACCTGCTCCTTGGTGGCTTCATCTTCTTGGCCAACTGGCCTTCCTTGTGAGCAAACTCTCCTGTTGGCTACCAAACACACAGGATGCTCCTCTGGGGTGGGATCTCCTTCTCCAACTTGTATTCCCCATCAACACCTCTAAGTCCTTAGATGAATCTCGTGTAGAGATTTCCATAGCCTTTATCGGTTCCATCCTCACTAAAACCCTAAGAAGTTCCTTGTGGTTGAGGGGTGACTCATAAATATGTCCCTCCTACCTCCAGATCACTGGTACGGTCATAGAAAACTCGGTTGCAACCAGCATTTGTCTAGAGGGCTCCCCTGAGAGCGGGGCTAGAAGGACCTCCTGGTCCCTCCTGGTCCGTGCTGTGCCCCACGCATGGTAGGGAGGCATTTCTCTCGCATGCCCTGGGGAGTCCATCTCCTCCCATCCCAAAATGCCCTTTCCGTCTATACTAAGCACAGGAGCATGGCTTAATAAATTTATTTAAGCTGTGCTTAATGGGAGAGAGCCGTGTCCTCTACTGGCAGGGGGTGAGCGAACACCCCCATACCCCAACCGGAGAGTCTCCTGAGTCTTAGGAGGCCACAGGCACCTTCTCCTTGCACCCAAATTACCTTGAAATGCCACAGGAGGGCAATCCGTCCTCTGTCCAAAGCCTCCTTACGAAGTTTGGAGGAAGGAAATCCAATGGAACCCGGTTCAAGTGAGTCACGGGCGGCTGGGAACGGGGGAAAGGGGCATGTCACAGATGGGGAATCTGCGCCTTGTACTCCTGCAAGCTATGAGAGCTATTTCTGAGACAATCCTTGGGTGTTGTCCAAGACCAAAATACCAGAAGATTTATTTTTTTTCGGTGCGTGTAATAAGGAAACCCCTCCTTCCCCTGCAATGCACTGTGGAGGTGGATCACCGTATTTCTGCAGGTCCCGGCACTGCGGAGGACTCTCCTCTCCCGTAATTTATGGCTTCTTTGGAGCTCTTCCACCCAAGGTTCATCCAACCAGCACAAGGGTCATTTTTAAGGCTGCATGGCTCCCTTTGACCCGGTCTGTTGCTTGGAGATCTTGGGGACTGGCCACGTAAACTGCTGTGGTTTCTGCTCTTTGCTGCCAGCAAAAGAGAAAAGAAAGGAGTTTGTGGGGGGTTGCTGCACGCCATCAGCGCAACGCGGGGCTGTAGCAGTAGGGGACAGGGGAAACAGATAGAAAATGAGGAGCCCCCTCCTATAATTTAATTAAGGCATGTTGGGGTTAATTGCTATTTCACTCCAAACTTATAACTTCTTCATTTCTGACTTTGCAAGAAGATAAACCAATTGCTCTAGCCTCTGCAGAGGGGCCTGGTGGCATTTTTTGGCGCTGTAGGATGTCCCAGTGGCTCTTTGGCTGCATCCCCAGAAGGTGGGGACCCTGGGTCTGCCTGCCAAGTGGTCTGGGCTGTCCCTAGGGCATGTGGTGGCTCTATACAGGGTCCATTTACATCCCACAGAGCTCCTCTAAGACCTTCACACCCTCTTCTGTGGTCTGTCTTTGCTCACCCTGGGGACAGAGCAGTCTCTTGGGGAGGATGCCAACTTCTCCCGGCCACTGGTGGGTGCGGAGGTGTGGGAGATGTTGAGCAAGGTGGGACTGATGGGAATCTTGAGGGTGAGTTGTGCAATTGCAGGACAACAGAGGCTGAAGGTACCTCAGGAGGTTACAGAGCAGGGCCAAGTTTGGCGTTGGATGAAGCTGCCCAGGGCCCTGTCCAGTCGAGTTATCTGCAAGGGTGGTGATCCCACCAGCTCTCTGTGCCAGTGTTTGTCATGGAGACTTTTATTTCATATCCAGTTGAAACTTTTCTGGCTGCAACTTGGCCTTTTATTGTGCGCTTTTGAGAAGCATCTGGACCACCTTCTCTATAACATCCCATAAGGCAGCTACACACATCCGTAAGATCTTCCCTTTCTCTTCTCCAGGCTGATCAGAGACAGCTCTCTCAGCCTCTCCTCAGACATCCCATTCTCCAGCCCACAACCATTTTGGAAGCCTCTGTAGGATTCGCTCCAGCACCCTTCTTGCACTGGGGGGCCCCAAACTGGACACAGAATCCAGTTGTGGTCGTACAAGGGCAGAACAGAGAGGATCATAACAGCGCTCACCTCACTGGCTTCACCAAAACAGCCCAGCGTAGGGGTGGCCTTCTCTGCTGCAAGGCCGCACTGCTGATTAACGTCCAACTTGACCACCAGGACCCCCAATCCTTGTCTGCAGAGCTGCTTCCTGGCCAGTCACTCCCCACTGTCCGGTGTTCTGTCCCCCACCAGGGCCATCATTTTGCCTTTTCCTCTGTAGAACTTCACCTGGGTCCCACCAGCCCGTTTCTCCAGCCTGCTGAGGTCCCCCAACGCAGCAGCACTGCCCCACCTCACCTATCCGCTCCTCCCCCAAAACTGGGACTGGCCCCAGACTTGGTCCTATCACCCTGATCATTAATGACACTCAACAGCCTTGGCCCCAACCGTCACCCCTGGGAGATGCCACCACCAGCTGGCCTCTGCCAGCAGGGGACCCAGCAGCACCGGGAGGTGACGCCAGCTGCTCCACAAGGGCCAGGATGGTGTTGAGGTCGTGAGGCCCTATTTTCTGGGTGAATTTACATGCAGCATCCCCATTTCAACAGGGATAAGACCTATTGTGACACAGCAAGGACTGAGGGATCTTGGCATCTCCCAAGGCCGCATTTCTGCTTTGCTTTGTTATTTCCAACTGCGACTTTTAATGCCTTCTTAAAACGCACGCTCGGCCAAGAGCTTTACAGGCATCTGCTTCGTGCAAAGCGCCTTTCAAAGGCGAGGTGGAGGCCAGCAAGGCAGCGAGCTGCAGATGGCACCTGTGGGCTCACCAGCCAGATGTAAATGGACAAAATCATGGGGAAATGGCCCAGAAATGCGGCTTATCCCCCACCATGGCCGAGCCACCGGGCTGAAGCATTGCTGCCGGCTCCCGTCTGGCCCTGGGGCATCTTTGGGTGCTTAAACCCCTTCTCCGTCTGACCCTCTGGGTCAACGCAGAGTTAATCCAACCCAGTTGATGACCCCAAATGACGTTCCCCACCCACCGGAGAACACCCTGCCCTGCATCTGGAAAGCCTCTGCTTCGGAAACCTGATGCCGGGTTCAAACCTGAGCCTGAGCCAAATTCCTCCAGGCACGTTTTTTATCATCCTTTTATTTTTCCTGCCGGGAGGGGGAAGGGGGGACAATGGTATTGCTCGCCGCTCTGCCCAGCCCTTTCCTCTCTGCTCCCCGACAGAAATAGTTAACCGGTCGCACGAAGAAATAAATGTCCTCGTTTCCTTCCCAGCGCAGGCAGCTCCCCGCTGCCTCCCCCCCTGCCCGTCTCTCTGCTCCCAGCCCCGCGGAGGAGCCGCTATCTAGTGACATGATGCAAGAGCAGACGCGGTCTCTTCTCCCTCGCCCTGGCAGTGTTTCGGGTGACCCGTGCAAGCGCTGCCAGGTTCCTCCCCCGCGGGGTGTTCTCTCCTCTTGTGATCGGTGGGGTGGGAGCACCTCGTGGCTCCGGGGAAGATGTCAGCCAGCCCCGGCTCTGGAGAGTTTCAAGTCAAAACGGATCAAGCTAATAAAAAGGAAGCGATGCCGGAGAAGAGGAGGGGAGGGAGAGGAGAGAGAGAAAAGATGCTGCTGCGGGCATTTCAAAGCAATCCCTGCTGTAGAAGAACCTCATTTGATAGGGTGGCTTCTCCCAGGGTTGTGGTTGAGTCCCCCAGGAAAGGGGAGACCACCAGGGCCAGGACCCTATGCTCACCCCAGCACCCAGACTCCACATGGGACACCCCGGGCTGGTTTTGGTTGCCCACACGTAGGTGTTGAGGGTCACCCGAGATGCCACAACCCATTAATTTTGCCGGGGCGGTGGGGCGAGCTGCTGGCTGGTGCGATGCTCCAGCTGCCGGAGCGGCGATAGGGAGGTTGGGAGGAGCTGCTCAGCGCTCATGTAGCCACTTCTCCAAGGGCACCCGGAGGAAGCGCTGCCTTTCAATGGGGCTTTGTTGTGTGCTTGGCTTGGCTTCATGGGAGGTGGTTGCTCTCAGGCTGCAAACTCCCCAAACAAAGCATTTCTCACATGGCGGGACCAGAGGGAGATGGATGAGAAGGGGTCAGCTGTAGCTTCAGCTCCTGGTTGAATGAACCCAGAGGTTTGCACAGGATGGACATGGCATTTGGTGGGGAACACCGGTTTGGGGAGCATGAGACATCCCACCGCCCCAGCTGGGGCATGGAGACCTGCCTGGTATCCCCATGTGAGTGGAGAGGTGAGGAGCTCCAGCAGGTGAGCAAAGCTCTCCCGGACGTCCCCGGGGTGGTGAGACAGACTGCAGGCCGCTGTGATTTTGGGAGAGGGGGAGAATGGCTGTGTCTTCTCCTTTGGACCAGCCTGGGAGATGTCCCAGGGCTGATGCTGGCCATGCTGCATCGCTGCTGGTCTTTCGGCGGGTGGGACCCACGGCAAGGAGACCAGAGCTGGGGCTGGTCCCTGCATGGGGGCTGCTCCAGACCTCCCCCTTCGTGGCTCTCTGGGTTGCAGTAGGGTTTGACTAAGGTTGTTTCTGTCTGGAGATCAGAGAAAGCTCCGGTGGCAAATGCAGGAGGTTTTGATCTCCGGCTTCAGTCCTCAAGGTCAGCATGGGCTGTGGGGATCCACGGGGCACTTCTGAAGCTGGTTTGCCAGAGAACCTTAACTCCTACCTGCTTGAGCAGAGAAGGATGCCCTGGGAAATAGGAGGAGATGGATGCAGCCAGGTCAGAAGAGCAGCAGGGAAAAGCAGGCGGCTTTCTGCAAGAAATACCGCGTCTCACAGTACACACATGCGAGGTTTTGCACGCTGGCCAGGACGCGTGTGGGCGTGGGGCTGATTTATTTAGTCCAGCGTGAGTGGAGCTCGCCCGGAGACCCCGAGGTGGGAGGACGAGAAGGAAGGTCTGCTCCCAGCAGCTGCTTTCTTGCAAGTTTTTGCGCTGCATGTCTCTCTCTCTCCCCCACATCTCGTGGCCGCGGAGCCTCCCGGCAGCCCACGGCACTTTTTTAGCCGTTCCAGAAAATGTTAATAGTTCTAGTACGGGTGAAGTCTGTTGCGTGATTTATAGGGAGCGTTTTTACGGTGTTTATGTTGGCAGGCTGTAGTTTATGTACGGTTTGAAACATTCACTGAAACCTCTTATCGCTGGAGCTTAAAAACAACAGAGTGCTGATGAAAGTCCTGCACTAATTGAAGAAGGGTTGATTTTTACAAGGGCATGTAATGATAGGACGAGGGGGAATGGCTTCAAACTGGAAGAAGGGAGATTTAGATGAGATATCAGGAAGAAATTTTTCACTCTGAGGGTGGTGAGTCCCTGGCCCAGGTTGCCCAGAGAAGCTGTGGCTGCCCCATCCCTGGAGGAGTTCAAGGCCAGGTTGGACAGGGCTTGGAGCAACCTGGTCTGGTGGGAGGTGTCCCTGCCCATGGCAGGGGGGTTGGAACTCGATAATCTTTAAGGTCCCTTCCAACCTAAACCATTCTATGATTCTATGATTTAGGGCTTGGGCTGCCCAGCAGATGTGCAAAATGCCTGGTTCCTGCCCAGCTCAGCAGCTTGCAGTCCCCATGGGGAAGGAGAGATGATTTCCCCCATCAGCATGGTGGGAATCTGTCCAGATTTAGCCATTGTGCCACTGAAGGCCGTATCTGGCACCGAGAGAGCCAGACCATGATGCCTGGGGCTCCCGTCCACGCTCACAGCCTCCTTGGCCTGGCAGAACATGATGATCAGCAGATGCAAGAGGCATCAGCTTGGGAAACCTCCAAAAGCGATTGCTTAAATGTGTTTTTCTTATAACCCAAACCAGCTCATCCACACACTCAAATACAGGGGCAATACCTTATGCTGGTGTTAAAAACAGAGCTCATTTCCATTCCCATCACTCCTCTTTTTGTGCCTTTGCTGGGATCTCAGTGACATAACTCATGTTTTAATAAAATCAGGGACTTCAGTGAGATCCCATCAACATCTGTGGGATTTGGAGTAGTCTAACCTCACAAGCATCTCATGAAAAGCACCCTCCTGCCCTTCTAACGTTTTCCACTGAAGGGTAGGACTGTCCTGCTCCCGTCAGACCTGCAGTCAGGGTCTGAGAGCACGAAACTCCTTCAGGTGCCAGCAATGGGTCATCTCGGAGCATAAGGAAGCAATTTATCCCTCTGCCATAAAACACCGACTTTACGATCGGTTCCTGACCCCTCCGGTTGTGTCCACCTTTCCTCCTCCAGCATCACGGGTGCTAAGGAGAAGTTTGTGAACAGTGGGGTGCAAACAGCACCTTTGCATGGGATGGGTGTTTCTAAGGGTAGTTAAAAATATAACCTAAAAGGAAAGAGTTGCAGGAGGATACTGCATCTTGGATGGGGTGTGCTTCTGGTCTCCTGGTTCCTGAGAGCATGCAGTAGTGTAATTTAGAGGAGCAGAGAGAAGAGTTGGAAACTGAGCCGTGTCCCAGACCAGCCCTCAGAGGCCAGGCGGACATTGAGCTCAGCTCCAAGGAGAATTGAACACCCAATTTTAGGCACCTAAATCCCACCCAAGTGCCTTAAAAACAGTCTTGGAGGAGACAACGAGAGTTCTTTTCCTTTTGAGGAGAAGCCACCGCCCTGCGCGTGGTCCTGCCTCCACCCCACCCCACAATTGCCCCATAGCCCTGCAACTCTTTTCCTAGAAACATCTACTGGGACTCCCCTTCCAGGCAAAAGGGCACTTTATTCCGGGCCAGTTGGTTAGGAAAGATCCTGACTTGCTTTAGACATCCTACTAGATATATCCTACTGGGTGTATCCTACTAGGTGTATCCTACTAGATGTATCCTGCTAGGTGTATCCTACTAGGTGTATTCTACTAGATATATCTTACTGGGTGTATCCTACTAGAAAGGGAAGGAGAGAAAGCCACAGCATTATAGGCACATCTACATGCCTCCAATCTAAATATAGGTGCTAAAAAACTGAGAAAATTTGGTTGAAACTGGTTTTCTGGAGCAGGCAGCCTTCTATTTTCAGAGATTTCTGATATCTCTCAGTCTGCACTGCACCACAGATGAAAAAAAAAGCAACAAAACAAAACAAAAAAACAGTAGAAGAAAAAACCCACCCCACTTCTGCTACTGGCAGTAAAATTTCGGCTGGCATGTGTGAACCTCTATTAACCTGTGGCCTGTGCTAATGTGCTGGTACAGAGACAAGCCTTACAGTAGGAGAGTCCATCCTGCTGTTATTCCTTGTAATGGGAAGCTTCCAAAAAACAAGCCAAAACAAATATTTGTAGCAAAGGCAGGGGCTGCCCGTGGCGGGCAGGAACGCTCCTGCCACCGGGCAGGAGGTGACATCATCCGGATTCCTTCGCTGAGGAATGCAGGATTTGCCGTCTTCCCTGCCAGTAATTGCTTTTCGAAAACAGACCAGCCCAGGGATGCAGGGTTCACCCATCCCCTTCCATCGCACAGCTGAGAGGCCGAGTGTCCCCCCGTTCCCCTTCTCTTCCATGGTGTTAATGGGGCTGTTGCGTGGACAGGCGTGAAAAATGATGAAATTGGTCATTCCCCAAATCTCAGGTAAAAGCACTTGAAATTTTATAAGCAGGGGCTGGGCAGGGACTGGAGCTGGCAGGGGAGCGATGACTTCTCCACGGGGCTGGCCAGGATGGGGCAAGTGATGGGCTGAGTATGTGCATGGACTTCTCTGCTGGGCAGACTTTGCTGAGAGCTGCAAGAGGAGGCCACGTGCGCTGCTCTGTGATGACCCCATTTCTTGGTCCTATGAAGCCCACTGACCACATCACGTGTTTTGGAATGCAGGACTTCAGTGTGATGACTGGGATAGATACCCTACACGCAGAGCATCCTGGCTAACCAGCCTACACCTTGCTTAGCCTCTTAAGCAAAGCCATAATTCCCCCTCCATGCAGCCCTTGGCTTCTCCGTTGGGTTGAGCATCCCTCCATCCCATCTCCAGTCCCTCAAAGCTCACTCCCCTCCACCCTTGGCTCTGCATTGGCTCCAACTTCAGCAAACACCACTGGAAATTCATAACGGTCCCTAACCTTCATATGTCATCAGCACTTCCACCAGCATCGGCGACAGTAGAGGGGTCAGTTCCTGTGGGATGGAGACTGTTGCCGTCATTTCAATAGGTGGAACTAGGTGTAGTTCAGCTGCCCCTGTTATGAGTCCAATGGGGTGATTTAGTGGTTGGAAAGGCCCAAAGTTTTTTGCTCTCAGTGCCTGAAAGAGGATGGCTGGCAGGAAATGAAAGCGCCGTTCTCCAAGGCAGGGGTGGTTTTGCTCCTGCACCGGTTCTTTAATTTTTCCGCCAGGTTTTGGAAATTCTTGGCTATTACAACTGGACAATTAAATCAAGAGCTGAAAAGAAGGGCTTTGGCCAAAGGAGAAAACCCACTTGGTCAGCTGAATTTCTGAAACAGGGATGGAGTGAGGACCTTCAAATGGACAGCAGCAGAGCAAGGGCTGTCTGGGTCTGGATCTGCTGTCCTGAAGGTGGTGAGATGGGACATTAGGTGTGCCAGGAGAAGGCCTGCTCATTTTTGGAGCCAGCAGCATAGATGATAAAACCAGCGGGGATGGACACAAAGTGCAGCTTGGGATCATGGCAGGGCGATACAATGACATTTTGTCAAGGGTGTAGGCAGAGGAGACACATCCAAGCGGGAGGCCATGATGTAGCTGGCTGGGGGGGGTAAGTCCCACATGGGACAGGGCGGCAGTGCCATGGGAGAGACCCTCTGTGGGACCTCTTGGGGTTGGTTTGAATACTGTGTCCCACCAGGCAACTCCCTTCCCTTGCTGTGTCTCTGCTGCCCTCCATCACAGGGCCATGTCTGGTGCTAGTGATTGGGGCTCGTGGTTTACAGCACTGCTACTGCTTGAGAGAAGGCAAAACCATATCTCCCTTGGGCTGCTGTCTTTGGGAGAGCTGGAAATTGGGGTGTCCTGCTCATTTCTGCCTGGAGTCACCCTAGGGACAGCAGAGAGTTGGCCAGGCAGCACTTACGTGGGCTCCAGAGAGTTGAGGTGAAGCCTCCCAGGCTTTGAGGTCAGTAGGGACCCAAAAAGCAGCCAGGGATGCAAGGAAGCTCACAGGCTCCGTATTCATCATGGCTCGGTGAGTTGGGTACCACCAGTTGGCTGTGGGACTCTGCTCCTCTGGCTTCAGCCCCTCACGGTTGCACAGATGTTCCACAGGGCTTCACCCTGTCCATCTGTGTGCAAACCGACCCGTCTTATAGCAATGGTGCAGAACATAATTTGGGGTTTTGGTTCACGTCCCTTAAGTTGTTGCTTCTTAATTTTTCTCAGAAACACAGATGGTGTTGCGGTTTCTTATTTATTTCTGTCTGGAGGCTAAAGGGAGGATGCCTTGGAGAGGAAGGGAGGGAAAGAACCAGAGATGGAAAGAGTGAATTTTCAAGAAGAGCCTCCCACAACTTCATCTTCTTTTTCCAGCCTCTAGTAATGGCCGGGTCACTGATTGCAGCTATTTGCTCCAGAAAATTTCCAGGGGGGTTTCCTGGAATACCAAAATGTGGTGGGCTGGATGCCCAGCCAGTGACCACCACCAGAGCCGCAGTGAAGAGGATGGACCTCAATTGACCAGCAGAAACCTAGATGTCTTCCAACAGCTGCCTGTAGGTCAGAGACCCTGATTTGGCATTTCTAAGGGTGATGCATTGCAAAGTGAAGGAGGATGAGGGGTTTTTTTCTTTTCCTCCCTCTTTCTGCAGCGTTTTCCATGCTGTTTATCTCTTTGCACTTAGCAATGTTCCAATTAGCAGAGGAGGCCGAACCGGCCTCTGGGCTGGCAGAGCAGAGAGCATGGAAGAAAAGAAATGTTGAGCACAAAACTGGGACACAAGGGCCTTGCTGCATTTCATGGGGGGGTGGTGGATTGTAATATTATTGCAGATTAAACTGTGACTGTAGCATCCTCCGTGCCATCCTCCGTGTCCCATCCCTGGCCTCACAGTGGAGCTTCATGCATCCCTACTTGGGAACCCCATGGTATGGGGATGTTCAACCTCTACGCAAGCCCTAGTGATGCCAGGGGTACCTGCTTTGGCAGCAGGAGCCCGCCACATCCCAGTGGGTGGTGGAGGGTCTGGTGTGAGCAGGGTAGCACGCACCTGAGCCGCTCATGTCTCTAGCAAAGACTGCACCCATGTGCCTGGTGCTCTCTTGGGAAGATCTCCACCTTCAGGACCAGCCTCTCGTATAAGCAAAGAGAGAAAAACCTCACCTAGCTGCCCATTAGTCTCGGGCTGTGGATCAGCCCCAAGCACTGGAGCACTGTTGGCTCAGCCCCATGGCCCTGCCTCTCCATGAACCGCAGAGGTTCCCCTGTGTAAAAGGCGTGGAAGGGCTGTCCACCTCCTCCTGCTGCATCTCCCTTCCTTCCCCTTCCGCCTCAACACGCTCATTCATGAAAAAATATCTGTTGGATGGATGTGGGGAGTGGAATTAATGTTGGCGCGTATTTTCCCGCGTGGTGGCCAAGGGAGGTTGTAGGCTCAGGGAGTTTAAATCTTTGTTTTCACAGCTGGATTCGATATTACCCTTTCTTCTCTCCAGCTTTTCATTGCTGCTCACTCCCCAGAGCAACCTGTTGCAAAGCAGCGTGCATAGTCACGTTGAAGCACAACCGGCTGCTGGCTTCTGGAGGGGCAGCGAGCGTGGCTGTCCCCCTCGGGACCGATGACCTGCACAGGTTTGAGATCATAAGGATTGAGACCATAAGAGATTATGCTCTCCTACAGCAGGGGTCATGCAGCGGGTCCTGTGTCTGCGAGGGTGATGCTACAGCAAGGAGGGTGCCATCCCATGATGGTCCTCTGCACCTGGCGGCAGCCCAGCTCTCCTGGCTCCTTCCCACTGGCACTGTGTGGGGTGAAGGCAGATGGGCAGCAGGGACCAGCTTGGTTCATCCTTTGGTAGGATGGGGCAGACAGCAAGGTTGGGGGTGGGGCTGTCTGCCTTAGCCCTGTGTGTGGGGCATGATACCATAGCAAACCCTCAGACCCATGGTCCCAATCTAGGAACATCATGGGTTGGGAGGTGCTGTAGGGTTTGGTGAAGGCAGTGTATGGTTTGCTGGTGATGGTGTAGGGTTTGGTGGTGGTGTAGGGTTTAGTGGTACTGGTGTAGGGTTTGGTCATGCTGGTGAAGGGTTTAGTGGAAGTTGTGTAGGGTTTGATGGAGGTGGTGTACAGTTCGTACTTGTGTAGGGTTTGTTTAGTGGTACTGGTGTAGGGTTTGGTCATGCTGGTGAAGGGTTTAGTGGAAGTTGCGTAGGGTTTGATGGAGGTGGTGTACAGTTTAGTGGTGGTGGTGTAGGGTTTAGTGGTGCTGGTGTAGGGTTTGGTCGTACTTGTGTAGGGTTTGGTGGTTCTGGTGTAGGGTTTAGTGGAAGTTGTGCAGGGTTTGGTGGTGTTGGTGTAGGGTTTGGTCGTACTTGTGTAGGGTTTGGTGGTGCTGGTGTAGGGTTTAGTGGAAGTTGTGTAGGGTTTGGTGGTGCTGGTGTAGGGTTTGGATAGCTGGATGCCCAGCACAGCAGACAGGCAGGTGCGTACTCATGCCCAGTGTGGTGGAGGTGCAGAAGGTGCTGCCATAACCCCGTTGGATGCCCAAGAGCTTGGACCTGTAGCGCTGCAGATCTGAGAGTCAACCTTTGCTTCAAGCATCAGCATGGCCCAAGGCCAGATGGGACTGGCTCCATTCCCACCTGGATCCCAGCCTGGGGGCACCTTCTCCACCCCACTATCTACCTCTGGAAGGGAAGGAGGGACACTGATTCAACGCCCTTCCAGTCCTGCGAGCTTTGGGGACGAAAAGACACGTGGTCTCTCTTCTTGGCACGGGGGGACCCAGTGGCGTCCAGATGTGAGGCATGAGCTGCTGACCTCTCCGGCGTCAGTGGGTGGGGGCCCACCTATGTAAACACGTCCAGGAAGGCTTCCATCCCTTTCCCACCCCACACTCGCCTTCGGATCAGATCGGCCAGCCTTCGCTGATGCTCCTGTCCCCAGGGCTCCCGGGGAAGGTACTGTACCGCTCGCCCCATGCCGGGCACTCCTCCGGGCATTTCTCTCTCATCCTCCTCTTTTCTGCATGTAAACATGACCGTATAATCAGCTCTGTGTATAATTACCTAAGTGGTTATTTAAATATTTACTGGTGATACTGGTGTAACAATAAATCTGGGTGAGCAGAGTAGAAACCTGCCCCGCTCATGCTGGGAACCCAGCCAGAAGGATAGGAAAGCACTTGTAGTAATAACGTTTCCTTTTTTTCTTTATTTTCTGCTTTGTCTGTTATCTAAGAACAGTTGGCAAAAGCACGTCCAACCCGTTTGTTTCCTCATTAATCATGTTCAAGTCTCTCTCTCTTTTAACTATGTTTAGATCTTATTAGTAATGGAAAAATGGGCCATAAAGTCGCATCCAAGTGTCGGGAATTTTCACTTTGGTGTTTGCTTTGCTGTCTTCAATGTCCTTATTTAGTTGATGGTGGATTTTGTTTTACTGTGAGGGGGGGGTTGGTGTCCAGGTAGCCCGGGCTGAGCTCAGGAGGACGTTTCGGTGATTAAGAGTGGCAGGCTGCGGCACAGAGTTTATTTGGAGAGGGAGTAGGAATGGGTTTATACAGTGGAGGGAAGGGTTTGGCGGCCGTCCCCAGCCCTTTTCCCCATTTGCACAACACTTGGGTCACGGAGTGGCCTTGCTGTTACAGCTCTATCTGACCTGGCAAGTCAGAAGCTCCTCTGAAGCCAGGAGGTTGGGCAATAGATGCTCCAGTAACGAGTGTTGGGAAGTTCAGAGAGGTTTGGTGTCTTAGATGCACATGTCCTGGTTCAGATAAGATTTTGGTTCATCTGACAAGTCCTGCTCCTTGAGCTTCACCTCAGCTCCTGGAACCAGGCCACCTGCTGAGGTGCTGGTTGATGGGTTTAGGAGACCACACTTACGTTCTTGTTAGAGCAGAGCGCAGAGTGGGACACGGCACCCTGAGCAGGTGCCACACCAAAGCAAAAGGACCTTAAAGCTGCTCAGGAGCATAGAAGCTCTTCCAAATCCCCCACACGTGGTCTTTAAGCACACGGTTGTTTCAATCAGTAAGGCATGAGTTCTGCCTGGAGGACAGCATAGACAGGGCAGTTGCTCAGGGATCATGATGTATGGTCAAGGCTGGATGAGGGACCATCATGTGAAAGCGGATCGAGCTTGGACCTGGTTCACATAGCTGGGCTGGATCCTGTGGGTCCCGTTCCTGCACTGATTTGTGAGGTACTTGCTCACTGCAAGCTCCTGTCCTTGTTAGGGTTGAGACACGGTTCCTCTAACCTGCACTTTGGTTGGCAAATTACAGATATTTTTGGGGTAGTCAAGAAACAAAGATAACTTTCGACCCAGTTCTCATGCTGGGCTTCTCCTGCAGTTAGGTGTGAAAGGAACCTCCACCAAATCCCCAATCCAGAATTTTCTTCCCTATTGCACTTGTGGTCTGGGCAGGTGGCTGTCCGCCCAGGATCGAGCTTGAACCTATAGAGCTGAGTCTCCACTTTGGCAAATGGGGCCATGGTTCATGGTGGGTCACACTGTCCTTTACTAGGGGCAAAAGTGCCCTTCAGCCAGAGCCAAGGGCAGTGGCAAGGTCTCCTTGGGTTGCTCCAACCCATATGAACCTGGTTTAAATCCTGGTGGGAGAGTCTGTCTGGAGGGTTGTTACGTGTAGTGGGGCTGGTTGAACACTGGTGTCCCGGCCAGACCAGCATTGGTTGCATACTGGTTGTCCCACCTGTTGTGGTGGCTGTTGTACTTCCCCATGTCTGACAGATAAGAGATGACACCATCATTTTTCTCATTGGAACTGCTGCAAAAAAATAGAGTCAAACTCTCAGAGTCAGCAGCCCACCTGTGTGGCTGCAAAGAAATTTCCATAAGAAAACCAAAAACTATCTGTATTTGCAAGAGAGATTTGATGTGGAAAGCTGGAGGACGTCTTGAGCATGTCCTGCTGTGCTTGTGTGGATCTGCAGAGGACACCTTCGTTTTGGGGGGGTCCCTGTCTTTCCCCTCAAGCTGTGTCTGGGATGTTCACTCCTATGCAGACCTGCTGGCTGCTCCCATCCCCTTTCCCTCTCCCTCCACCGACACTCCGCACGTGGTTTTCACGCAGATGAAGAGCAGGGAGACCATTCCTCTTGGCCACTCGGCGTGAGCCAGGGACCTCACTCAGCACCTCTTGAATCAAGCCCAGAAGCCGTGGCTGAGCTTCCAACCTCTGCCCCGGCTCCCCTCGCTCCTGCCCCCTTTTCCCGGGGCTCTTCCAAGCTCCCTCCTAACACACCATCTCTGCCCATCCACAGGTGTTAGTGGAAAAAAAAAACAACAAACCCACCACCTTTCTGGAGCGGCCAAAAATGTGGCCGCTTGCCTTTTTTTCCAGCGTTCCCTCATCTTTCCCATGCACCCTGACCTTCTTCCTCTGCCCCTGCCTGCGTTAATGCACCACTGCTCGGTGAACTGCAGATGGAGGAGCCACGGCAGGAGGAGGCGATGTGCCGTGAACTTTTGCCGCGGCCGTTTTCACCAGGGGATGGATTTCCTCTGATTTTTATTGAATTTTTTTTTTTTTTTTTTACTCTTTTGTACAAGTTCAGGAAGGTCTACAGCAAGTCAAGCCTGGCTTGGCTTCACAGGGTTGTGCTGCAGACCAGCCAGGGCTGGGAACGCCGGCTGGAAAGTTTATTGTTTCCTGTTATGAGAGCTCGGGGAACGGCGATGGGTTTGCAGGAGAGACGTGGGTAGCACTAATGCCAGGTATGACCCCAACGGGTGCGGTTGGAGATGGCCTTTTATTCCCATTGCTTCTCCGGCTACTTCAGGAAAGGGAAGCAAATAGAGAAGGGAATAATTGCTCCATCTGACCTCTGACTACTGAGGCAGATGCTTTCTTTGGAGCAGGAACAGACGCAGGGGAAAAAATGCTTTATAGCTTTGCTGAGCCACATCCCCGGGGCTCTCCACGAGTCCCTTCTTGCCACCTTTCAGTATGTCGGCCCGTGTTATCTTGCCGGCCTCGAAAACTTCAGCAGAAAGGTTCCCGTCAGAAAAAAAACACCATACGTGCTTTTGTCAACACTGAAATTTATCTCAAGAATGTGTCCATCACAGCGAAATTTTCATCTGGGAAGGGCTGGAATAAATCTGCTCTCCAGCCCGGGTTTAAACGCTTCCTCTGGGCTTTTGTACTTTGGAATTTAAATCTTATTGTTATTTAACCGTATCAGATTTTTTTTTTTGTTTTGTCATTTTCAAAGTGAAGTGGTTTCACCTTTCTGCAGTCATCAGTCAGTGATATCCAAAGGAAACATTTCACTGTTTTTCAACAGAAATATTATTCGTTCTCCTAACAGCATTGGCTTTTTGCTCCAATCACAAATCAATGCAAACTTACCAGAAATTCTGTTTTCTGACCTATCTTCTGGGCTAACTGAGGCACAACCGTGGTCCAAATTTCATGGCAATTCAGAGCCAGAGTTTATATTTTCAGAGTGCATGAAAGAAAGCAGCCGTCGCCTCACTTTCAAACATCCTTATGCAGCCAAAATCCCCATGGGCTTTGGAAAAACATGTGAGACCCGATTTTCTCTGTTTGGTCCTTGCAAGAGCCAGAGACCAACCGCAACGTCCTGATCCAGATCAAAACCTTCTTGGGTTCGTCCAACAAGCAGAGCTGGACGCAGAAGAAAAATGAACCCGATGATGAACGCGTAGAGTCCTTGGCTCTGTGTTGTTCAAATGGCACATTTATGCGGGGGTTGTCATCACCGCTGTCCTGAAAAGTCCGCGCAGAGATTTGCGATGAAGCAGATTTTAGCAACAAACACTGGCACAGCTTTTCCTGATGCCTGTAAATTATTTTTTTAATTTTTTTTTTTAAGAGAGCTGAGGTTTTGGCAGAGTTCGTACGATGCAAGCCCTGATTAGTCCCGAACCTTGGAGAATGCCCAAAGCTCTCGGTGAAGGAGGGAAGTTTGCACAACTGAGATTTTTTTTTTTTCCAGGTTAAGCTACGGAGCATGGTGGGACTGAAAGGGAGCCCAGGGTTCCTTGGCTGGGGTGGTTGAGTTGAGCAGCGCTGTGGCTATTCCCACCTACTCCCTCACATCTCTGCATCACAGCTCCTGAACACGTCCCCAGGATGTCCACAGTTGGCCTTGATACCATCATCCCTAAACGGGGGTGTTGGTTCAGTTACTGTTTCATGAGCAAATGGGCTCTTTCTGCATCTGGGAACATCCCAAGGCATGGTCCTTCCACCCATAAACCCAAGTCTAATCCCAGTATGTTGCTTCTGCCCTTGCTGGAAGGTAATGGCCTGTCCCAAAGCACCTTAACACAAGAGACATGGCTCTCTGTCCCAGCAGAAGTCCCCAGCCCAGCCAGTAGGTCACTGGGGCAATGACACAACTTGGGTCCTTGGGTTGCTGAAGGTTCTGGAGACTCCAGGTGTGAAGAAGAAGCTCCAATGGGTGCCGATGGCCTCTTTCCCATCAAAAAATGGAAGGCAGCCTTGAAGATGCCCCAGCGAGACACATGCTTGGACCTCTCTGCAGCACTTGGTTGATCTGGTCTTATCAACCTGGCATGTGCCTGGGGATGAGCCATTAGAAATGTCAAAGTTGCAACGCTGACTTGAACCAAACTTGTAAAAAATGAGCCCAAGTCCTCTTCCAAACCCATCAGTCCCCCCACACCTGTGTGCCCAAGGACCAGCTGCACGGAAGACAGTGAGGATAACGTCAGGACGAGGGGGAGCGGAGGGAAGGAGGACGCATTGAGAAAGGAGGTTGCCACTCTCTGAAGCACATCTTTACATCTGGGGAAAAAAAATTATCTCTGTTTAAAGCCATTTCCAGGACTGTGGTGCTCAGCTAAAGGTATGGGGCTGCGAGGAATAGTCCAGCCACATCAGAGACACTGATGAAATTAAAACCTGACTCTTTTTCTGTGTAGTTGCAATGTTTTAAAGCGCCGCCTTTGCTCACCAAGATAAGACCTCAGCGTGCCTTTCTGCGACTCCCTCATTCACTGGCAAAGCTGTAATCCCTCAGATCCCTTTTTTTCTCTCTAACTGCCATCAAATTACTGAATAATAAGAATAATAACAAAATTCAGCTGTTCTGCAGTGGACTTTAAGATTCTGCAAAAGAGATAGGGTATTTTCCAAGTCTAGTATTTCCTTTTAGGCAGTGCCTTTGTCACCCTTTCCACCCCAAACTGCTTTCAAAGCGGTTTCAGAGCACCCACAGCCACCGAGGGTGAAGATGTGTCCCACATCCCATGTCCAAAGGTCAGAGAAAAAAGGTTAGTGAAGTGAGTCGAAGAAGAAAAGATACGAATTAAAACTGCTGCTTCAGTCTTTGCCCTCTTTTGTGGTAGTCAAACGTTTTTGCTTCTCAGACATTAAATTCTGCAGTCTCCTAATTTAAATCCAGCCATTTCCAATAAGGTAAAAAATTGACATTCTTAATTTATTTCAGTGTTGTGACATTTGTCTTGACACAGTGATGTTGCTTCCTGGGTCTTTTTTTTAAAAAGTGGGTTTATCATTTGGACACAGGTGCGTTTCTTCGTTTCATTTGGTTTTAAAACAGATCGAAGGAAAATCCAAAAGGTGAAAACTAGAGAAGAAAATGAACTCTCCGCACAATACCGTACAGAGCTTCGTAGATTTGTGGCCAGAGTGGATAATTATGGTTGCTACTCATCACTGACATAACAGAGAGATGTTATACCAGATCTCATTATCATTAGTGACAGCACTTACTTATTTCAATAGAAGATGTGAGAGAAATATGGATAGATCTCTACTCTGAAACCGGAGCAGTGCCTGGGTAGAGGGGTGACTTGGAGAGATGACTCCAAGGTTTTGGCTTTCACACAACCTGTTCGGATGGTGAAAACCCAGCTAAAGCGTGCAGGAGAAAACACAGGGCAGAGGATACAGAGGATAGGATACAGAGCAAGGATAAGAGGTGATCCTTGGACCATCTGGCTCTGCCTCCAGCCCTCTGCCTCCTGCCCCAGGGGATGGTTTGGCCCATGGATGATGCTTTGGTGATGGGAACCACGCCATCCCCGCCACCGCGATGGCCGGACCTGGAGGGCAGGAGGCTGGAGCAGAAGCAGATGATGCTCAGCTTGCCTGAAGCTTGCCTGAGAAAACTTCCACCAGACGAGATTGCTGTGTGTATAAATAACCCACACGGTTAGAAAGCAAAGGGCCTGGAAAGGCTCCGTGACCCACGGGACAGGGACCATGCTGAGCTGCCTTTTATCTCGAAGTTGCTGCCCGCAGTCCTGCAGAGCCTGGAAGTTGTTCTCAGCTAGTTATTTTTAAATAACTAATAATACTTCTCTGTAGCTCCATCCTGGCCCGGCTGGAGCGGGTGGAAGTTTGGCCACAGTTCTTTGATGGGAATGAGATCTTGGTGGCCATCCCTCAGGTCTGATGGATCTCACAGGACTTGTCTTTTAGAAGGAGATGGTGTGACATGTGCTGGAAGCCCTCACCTGGTGGGGACACACCCAAGGACCACGCGGTGGCCCCTACAGAGGTGACCATGAGGTGACCGACCGCACTGTCTCCAGACTTGAAGGACCATGTGGGCAAGGAGGTCACTGCCTTGGCACGCCGGAGGCCAAACCCAGCCCTGGGAACACACAGGGGTAACGTGGCCTTGGCTCACTGCACGTTTTCTTCCCCACAGAGGGGTCCTGATGGGACATCTCCAGGGAGGTTGGGGTGTTGCTGGAGGAGATCTCCAGCCCTGGTGCTCTCCTCTGAAACCAGCTCTGTATCTCCCCATGTCCTCTGAGACTGCAAGCTTTGTCAGTGTGCTATGGGCTTAAGTTGTGCATGCAGCCAGAGCTGTGACAATTGAACTTCTTCAGAAGCTTATTCCCCCCAAAATACCTCCCAAACTCTAGTTTCCCTTGTGTGGCATATTCCCTCATGGGTATGTTCATCCCTACACCTAACTTAGCTGATTATAAGGCTTTTTCCACCTGCCTATCATGGACAGCTACTTGTGAACAGCCAATTAACTTATCAAAACCTTCCGGAAAGTTACTGCAATGTGCCCAGAAATGCTATAACCCCCCGGAGACCCCATTAGCTGCAATAGGGTTGTGTCATGCAGCCGAGATCTGGTGTCAGCAGAGGCTCACATGCTCCTGGGCTCTCACATGGCAACTCTCAGCAGTACAGGCGACGCATGGGCCAGCGTGGAGCAGTGCAGGAGATGCTGCTGCTTGCAAGAGCATCTGCACGAGATGCTCCAGCGAGCAGGAATTGCCCCTCCGCATCCCTCCGGGCTCTTTGGGAAACCAGAGGTCTGACAGCTGAGGGAACATCCTGGTGTGTCATGACCAGGGATGAAAGTTCCTGATAAACCATATGGTTTCAAACATCCCCCTTGATCAAAAGGTACATCTTCACGTGCTTTCTCCTGTCAAAGGCTGCGTCTGAGCCTTTTCATGACTTGTTGGCTGATCTTGTTGCTTCCTTCTCCTCCTCGCTGGCCCCTGGGGAGATTTTCTGTCTCTTCTCTGGTGAGACCCCACCTGGAGTACTGCGTCCAGCTCTGGAGCCCCCAACATAGGAAAGACATGAACCTGTTGGAGCAGGTCCAGAGGAGGGTCACGGAGATGGTCCGTGACCAGAGGGCTGGAGCACCTCTCCTATGAGGACAGGCTGAGCGAGTTGGGGTTGTTCAGTCTGGAGAAGAGAAGGCTCCGGGGAGACCATATTGCAGCCTTCCAGTACCTAAAGGGGCCTACAGGAGAGCTGGGGAAGGACTTTTTACAAGGGCATGTAGTAATAGGACGAGGGGGAATGGCTTCAAACTGGAAGAAGGTAGACTTAGATTAAATATTAGGAAGAAATTTTTCTCTGTGATGGTGGTGAGACACTGGCCCATTTTGCCCAGAGAAGTAGTGGAAGCTCCGTCCCTCAAGGTCCCTTCCAACCCAAACCTTTCTATGATTCTATGATTCCATCTCAGCACCTACCTGGAGCGCTGATCCCACTGGGGTGGCAATGCCAAAGCTCCCCAGATACAGAGCGAGGATAAGAGGTGATCCTTGGACCATCAGGATGGAGGTTTTTTCCTCCACTTGCCTTAGGCTTCATGTACATTCCCATACTTCTTATTTCTTCTTGCTTCTGCAAAGAAGCCAAAAAGTCTCTGTGTGTGCTCAAAAAACCCTTCCCCACCCTTCATCCGCTCTCTGCTCCCATCCACCCGCTTGGAGAGAGGTGCACCACCTCTTTCAGGGAAAGCCTCTCCTGGAGGTTCAGCAAAGCAGGAGCTGCAGAGCGGTTTTTCTCACTAGTGAGCTTTGCCTCTTTTTTCTTACTATTTTTTTCCCCCCCCAGCAACCAAGGAAGTTTTGCCAAAATGTGTTTTCCACATGTTCCCTATTAGTCATGCTCTCTGTCTTACAAATCTGTTACCAGTGCCACTAGCTGATGCTATTAATTTACTTCCAACCGGCTCAAGAGCTCGGCAGCAAAATTCCAGGCAGCGTTCCTAAAACCAGACCCGTCGGCTTGTTTGGATTTAAAACCAATGCCCCTTTCTTCCCCGGTGTGTATATATAAATATATATATAGCACCTTCCTGCCTTCTCGCAAGGCTCGGCGAGGGAGAGAGGAGCCCGGAGCGGCGGTGGGACCGGCCGTAGGGGTGCAGGCGGCTCGGAGACGGGACCTCCCGGCGGTGGGTGCCCGGCAGAGGCGGGGTTTGACAGCCCGTTAAATATTTCCCTCGAGCTCCGGTTTCCAACGGTTGGGGCATGGCCGGACCGCGGCGGCGGGAGTTTATCTAGGGCAAGGCGGAGGGCTGGCGGCACAGGAATGTCGGCGGAGGAGGGAAAGCCACCGCGAGAAGCACCATGTCTCTGTAAGTAGATTATTTTTTTTCCCCCCATTGTTTTCCCTGCAGTTTAAGCAGCGGCGCGAGAACCGTGCAGAAAGGAAGGACGTCCAGCTAGCGCGGATATTTTTTTTTTCTATTTTTTTTTTCTTTTTCCTTCTTCTGCTCCTTTTAGACTCAGGTTTTAAAGTTTTCCCAGTTCCAACAGTTGCGCTTGTGATTGCGCAGAGGGGTCAGCGGGTGTAAGCGTGGCCAGAACGTGGAGCCAACAGCTCATTCCTGTACCTGGCTACACGCAATTTTCGTTATTTTAAGTGCTGGTGTCGGGTTGAGCGGTTCGACTCCTCCTTTGTAGCTGTTTCGAAGCAAAACTTTTACGCTGCTTGCGTTTCTCACACTGCATGTCAGCTAGTCTGGAGGCGACGTGTGACCATAGATGACTGTGAATGAATGGATTTCAAAGCCAGAGGGATGGTGGGTCCTCTCATGCGATCACTCTGGCATCCAATTTAGCTACGTGAACCACCTAATCAAATCCACCTACCCGCTGTAGACCCACACAGGTTTTTTTTCCCCCAGGGAACTGGACTGCATAACTTTTCCATCACTCAGAGTAATTAGATCTGAAGCACACAAAAGGTGCAAAAATCCTTTTTTTTTGTGCTTTGATAGTTGGCATTGTGAGGAGATGCGACATAGTCTTTTCCTTATACCATCCTATTTATCAGCAAAAGTGATGTGAACAAATCCTTCTGTGGAAGCTCGTTTGCCTCATAAATGATTCCAACATATAATGGTGTACTAACCCCCGCCCCAAACAATCAAAAGCATTGAAATCTCATAGTACAGTCTTTCTAGCCAGTAAGTCGCCAAAAAAACCACTGGAAGTTTAACTGAACTGATTGTAGGAGGGTTTTTAAACTCATTCCCTTCAGCTCCTGCTTTCAAATACAGTGCCAGGAGAGTGGGTGGACACACCGGGGTGTAACGTCAAGGTGTGATCCCACACAGAGAGGCAACAGTGGGGTCCCAGGGGCGCAGGAACCGCTTGAGGCTGTTTCCTGCAGATGTCCCTGCAAATCCAGATGTGCACAGAGGGCCTGAGCCGCAGCGTCAATGGCAGGGCCAACAGCCGGAGGTGGCCTTCTCAAAGCAACAACCTTCTACTTTGGTTATTTTGCAATTTCTTTCCTTTTCCCCGACTTAGGAGGTTTGTGAGTGTTTTGAACCAACGCTATCGGGTGCTCCTTCCCAAAACGTGTCTCCCAGAGGAGACAGTGGGTGCTTTGCTAACAGCCATGACTGATCAAAACTTGAATATTTACTCCAAAAGCCACCATTGCCTCGGTTAGACCCTCCCTGCCCCAGCGAAACTGCCGTTGAGAGCTAAGTCCGAGCTTTGGGAACTGTGTTCTTGAGTAACACTTGCAAAATGGTAAATTATCCCCGGTGTAGACCTCATAAAACCTTTAGGTGAGCACTGAAATTATAAATGATCCACTCTACAGCCCGTGTTTTAGAACAATTTGGGGCTTGCAGCTAGTTGGGGATGCAGATGGGAGCCAGGAGGTGGCCGAACGCCTGCATGGGACCAACCAGCCAAGCTGGGGCCGACACATGCTCCAGCCAAGCCCCAGCCCTGCCTCGGCCAGACCCAGATGCTCCACAGACGGATGCACCGCGTCCCGCAGCGAGCCATCGCTGCACCCAGCGGGGTCTTCTCTTCCCAGCTCCCCCCCCCCACCCCATCAGCTGGAGCTTGGCCGAGTGCCCGGATTAATCCTGCAAATCATTTAACGCCCCATATTTGCCCATATCTGAATGGGGACATAAGTCAGAGGAAGAGTTGAAGACACTTTAGAGTGTATCTACTTTAAGGAAGCAAAAAAAAGGCACTCAAAGGGGATGCCTTCCCATCTCACCCCTGAATAAACCCAATTCCCTCAATAAATAAAGAATAAAGTCTGTGGGGATCGCTTCCCACATTCTTCTGCAGTGGCTGAATTGTATCTGCAGCAGCATTTCTGTATGGACCGTTGGGTCCAATGCGTCACTTTTGGGGCAGGGGATGGGTATTCTGGTCCCAACAGCTTTCAGGGCTGTTGTGCTTCACCAGGTAAGTCAAGGGGAGAGAGGAGACCTTCCCCACCTCTTCTTCTGGCTTATTACCCAGCCTGGAGTGAGCTGTTTCTCTGCTCCCTGCCTCAGTTTCTCCAGCTACAAGACAAGAATAACACCATCTGCAGAGTGCTCCTGCGGTCCCGCTCTGGCGTGTGAAGACTCGGGGGTTTGCGTTCGCAGAGGATTTGTTTGATCTAGAAATAGCAGGGTTAGAAAATTCCATCTGCCGGCTCTCGAGAGCCCTCGACAGCGGAAGAATTCCGCTGCTTCTCGAGCCTCGGACCGCGTTGTTACCTCCCGGGGCAGCGGGAAGGCGAGGGCTGAGCGAACCAGCGCTGTTTGGCTCCCGTCCTAAGAAGCAGCGTGAGCAAAATCGCATTCCAGAAAGGCTTGACGTGGAGAACACAGCAAGGCACACTTTCCTCCTTGCTCCCGCGTGGGGCTGTGCCCGTGGCTGATGGTGGTGGCTGCTCCCACCCTGCGCCTGGCACGGGCAGATGGGCTCAAAGCCCGGCTTGTGCCATGGAAACTCTCGGGCATAACTTTGTGTCTCCATGGAAAAGTGGGGCAAAGCCAGGTTAGGACCAGGATCATGTCTCATGGCATCATTTTACCTACTGGATCTTTACCTCCACCCAGCCGTGCTCGGCCAGCATGGAGGAGTAGGTTTGGCGTCCGTACTCTTGCAACGTATGGACAACAACTCCTTTCTCTTCCTCTGCATGATTGTGGGCAACAGAGCTGGTGAGGGGTCTGGAGCACACGTCTTATGAGGAGCGGCTGAGGGAACTGGGGGTGTTCAGCCCGGAGAAAAGGAGGCTCAGGGGAGACCTTATCACTCTCTGCAACTACCTGAAAGGAGGGTGTAGTGAGGTGGGGGTCGGTCTGTTCTGTCAAGTAACAGGTGATAGAACAAGAGGAAATGGCTTCAAGTTGCGCCAAGGGAAGTTTAGATTGGATATTAGGAAGAAATTCTTTACTGAAAGGGTCATTGGGCATCGGAACGCGTTACCCAGGGCAGTGGTGGAGTCCCCATCCCTGGAGGTATTTAAGGGTCGTGTAGATATAGTGCTCAGGGACATGGTTTAGTGGTGGGCTTGGCAGTGTTAGGTGAATGATTGGACTAGATGATCTTACAGGTCTTTTGCAATCTAGGAGATACTGTGATTCTGCGGAGGACTGCAGGGGAGCAGCCTGCGTCAGGGCAGCTACGGCCGAGCCATAACACACTGCTGCCGTGTGCTGCTCCGTGCTAACTCACTTGTGTCCATGCTCACGTGCTTGGCTCCTACATCTGCCACCAACACATCCGCTCTTTTCTTCTGGGCGCAGCAGTAGGCATCAGCTCAGGGGTGGAATTTGGTTTGCAGATGCCTAATTTACTGCCTGCCATCAGGCGTCTGCATGCAAATGAGGTGGGTAAACTCCATGATGAGCCTGAGGATGATTCCGAGGAGGGATGCAGGGGAGCAGGAAGGATGGACCCATCCTCTGCTGTCCTGAAATGAGAGCTCTGCTGTCCCCTGCCACAGTGCTCTTTGGGTCTGAGTGCTTTCCCTATTGCTCTTATCTCCAGGTATCCATCAGGGCTGCTGCCAGTCAAGCAGTAAAATTGCCCCCGGCCTTTGACGAATCCCAGGGTCACCCAAGGAGCTCGGGCTGAGGCCCCCATGCAAGTTAAGCTAAACACAAAATGGTTATTACAAGCTCTTCCTCCCCAGCTGTCCAGGTCTTCTAATAAATGCATGGTTTTCTCTGAAATCTTTTCAAGGTTTATTTTTAAAACAGTCTGCAGTTGATTAAACATTTGTTTTGTTTTGGTTTGGTTCTTTCAAAAGTAACTTAAAAGGACCATCAGCCTGTAAACATAAATATTCCCATTCTTTTGCTGATTCTTTGCATTTTTCTGGGTTCGCTAGTGAAAGATATTTCGGCAGTGCAAGTCTCTGTGATGTGGGCAGCATCCTCTACTCCCACTTTCAGCTCAGGCGCTCGAGCCCGTGGCATGCAAGCAAGAGATTATCACACGTTAAGCACCTTTTTGTGCCTAGGTGGCTTCCGTGGTGCCTTGCGATCACTTTTAGAGTCACCCAAACCCTTCTTACAGCTGAGCAATATCTTGAAACGGGCAACAAAGTGGGTAATGGTGAATCTAGCAGGTGCTGTGGCTCGTTGCGTTATTAACCTGTGTTTATCTAGTACCACCAGGTGCCACTGCCTCCAATGATGGTGGTGCAGCACATCTCCACACTGGCCGCGGCTCATTCCCCGATGCTGCACTCTCATGGTCAGCCCCACGTCGTGGTCCCTCCCAGGTCCTGGGGAGATGGGCTGCAGCAGTGAAGGGTTCCTCTTTGAGATAAAATGACTCCATCTGTCACAGATGTGCCAAAGTCACAGCTGTATCACTGACTGCAGCCTTAACTTACAGCTATGTTTTTTTCTTCCCCTCTCTCCCTGCAGGTTATAACTGAGTAGCCCTTATGACCAACATGAGCTGGAGCTTTCTAACCCGCCTGCTAGAAGAGATTCACAATCACTCCACCTTCGTGGGGAAGGTCTGGCTCACTGTGCTCATCGTCTTCCGCATTGTCTTGACAGCGGTGGGCGGGGAGTCCATCTACTCCGATGAGCAGAGCAAGTTCACCTGTAACACCAAGCAGCCCGGCTGTGACAACGTCTGTTATGATGCCTTCGCGCCGCTGTCACACGTCAGGTTCTGGGTCTTCCAGATCATCATGATATCCACCCCTTCGGTCATGTACCTGGGCTATGCCATCCACAGGATCGCCCGGTCGGCGGAGGAGGAGAAGAAGTTCAAGGGATTCAAGAAGAAGAAGCAGTTTGCTTTGAACTGGCAGGCAGTGCGCAACATGGAGGACCCGATGGAGGCTGATGAAGAGGAGCCCATGATCTCCGACGATACAGCAGAACACGAGAAAGCCAAAGCCAAACCCAAGAGCAAAGAGCAACAAAAGCACGACGGGAGGAGGCGCATCCAGCAAGAAGGACTGATGAAAATCTATGTCTTCCAGCTACTTACCAGAGCTTCCTTTGAAGTTTGCTTTTTGATAGGGCAGTATTTGCTCTATGGTTTTGAAGTAGAAGCCTATTACGTCTGCAACAGAGTCCCTTGCCCTCACACTGTGGACTGCTTTGTGTCCCGGCCAACAGAGAAGACCATCTTTCTCCTGGTGATGTATGTCGTGAGCTGCCTGTGCTTATTGCTCAACATGTGTGAGATGTTTCACCTAGGGTTTGGGACCATCCGAGATGCCATTCGCAACCGGAAAATCAACAGCTTTAGGCAGCCTCCATACAATTATGCCTACCCAAAGAACATCTCCTGCCCTCCCGAGTACAACCTGGTAGTGAAATCAGAGAAGTCCACCAAGATCCCCAACAGCCTGATGGCTCACGAGCAGAACTTGGCTAACGTCGCTCAGGAGCAGCAGTGCACCAGCCCGGATGAGAATCTCCCGGCAGACTTGTCCACCCTTCACAAACACTTGCGAGTGGCCCAGGAGCAGTTAGACATAGCGTTTCAGAGCTACAGCAGCACCCAGGCCAACAC
The DNA here is from genome assembly GCA_008711295.1 of Anarhynchus alexandrinus. Classification (NCBI taxonomy): domain Eukaryota; kingdom Metazoa; phylum Chordata; class Aves; order Charadriiformes; family Charadriidae; genus Anarhynchus; species Anarhynchus alexandrinus. The sequence goes on from VUYV01000334.1 coordinate 315,298, forward strand.
GCAACCTTCTCGAACCAGCAGTCCCGCCTCGGGTGGCACAGTGGTAGAGCAGAACAGGGCCAACACTGCCCAGGAGAAACAAGGTGCTAAACCCAAGGCCTGCTTGGAGAAAGGCAGCTCAAGCAGTAAAGATGGAAAGACGTCTGTATGGATATAGCTTCATCTGAAAGGAGAGAGGGCAGCGTAAGTGAGGTTTTTATTTTGGTTTGTTTCTGGTTTTTGGTATTGTTTTGCGTTCGTTTCACAGGGCACATGGCGCAATTTTCATATGGAAGTCAAGAGAGAAAAGGAGTCTCAGACCAATTTAGTGCTGTCTTCCAGTGCATTAACAAAAGACATTTCTTCCTTGTTTCCAACACATTCTCCAGTTGGGAACCTCCAGTGAGCAACAGCAAAACCCCCCACATCTCCCACCCCTTCGGTCACCACTGGAGCCCCCAACAGAGACTGGACAACGCGCTGTGATGGGAAGCGGAGCTGCTGGTGGCTCAGGAGAGAAGTCAAGCCGGCAGTGAGTAGCTCCCCTCCTGCACGGCGAGGCTAGAGTGCTGTAGGTCAGGCAGTGTTTCATTACTAAATATCCTTAATCAAAATTAATTTCTGGTCCCTCGATAAGAAAACAAAACAACTGACACATTGCAGGAACCTTCACAACACGCTTACAGCTGATGTTCTGCCTGAACTGTTAAGATGCTCCAGCAGACATCATTCGATGCTGCAAGCCACGAGCTGGGACACACATCAGGTTACGGGGCAGAAACACAACGACTGTCTTACACAGGGAGACCTAAAAGCATAGCACAGCACTGAAGGTTTTCGTCTCTTCTTCCTCTGCATTGAAGCAAAAAAGCAAATATGATCAAACACTACGCAGCAGGAGCGAGCAGTGACATTGCGTCTTACCGGTGCCTGTGTAGCACTTGCTACAGATGCGATGGGAATCGCTGCAGTTACAGCGTTTTTAACAAACTTCACATCATCAGAAAGTGCCTTTATACAACCAGGAAAACAAAATGATAAAGGGTTTAGACTTCTTCGTTTGCTGAATCGTAGTAGGGATTGGAAGATCAGTGTTGGCGAATTTGTTTTTCTGTTTAATCAAACCCTTATAAATAGTGGCAGATGGCAGATCTATGCATAGTGTGTATATGATGTGTGTGTGTGTACATGTACGTATATATACAGACACATATGAACATGTGTGTATGCATATAGGCATAGAGAGATATATATAAATGTAATATCAACCCTTTGGTAATTTTACAGCCTTCCACCTCCCCTGGGAAAACCCCGCTGGTCCAGGACTATGGCTGATCTCATCCTGGAGCAGTCTTTGGGCTTCTAGCTTCCAGCCTGCCCCGGGGAACTGGAAAGTTTCACACATTTGCTTGGGGGGCTTAGCAGAAGATCTGGCTTCAATGAGGACAGGACCAGGACAGCAGCAGGAAGTTTTTCACTAGTTTATGGGAAGCTTTTTAAGCTTGGTTTGGTTTTAGGGTGGTTTTCATGCAGCTGTGGAATCTGGGGGCATGTTAAAACCAAGCTGCTGAGCTCCAAGGCACCTGCTAGTGCTGAGGACGTGCTTTGTCAGGGTGGTTTCATACTGTCTCTCTCCCACAGCTGCGGGGCTGTGGCTTTGTACCCCTCCAGTAACACAAAAGAGAAAGAAAACCTCATCACTGGGATCACAGGGAGCTTCTCCTGCCAAATGGTAGAGGCTGAAACCAGTCACTGCCCCACTCTGCCATGTCTTAGAGTGGGTCTGATCCCTGAGATGTTCCCTAGATGCCTGAGGCTTGGCAGATGATCTCGCAACCTCCCAAGAGTCCAGTGGTTGATTCACCACCATGGAGAACCCAAACAGGCAGAGCCTTCAAGATCAAATGTAACACGAAAGACATAAACCCTCCCTCACTGAACACAGCACTGTCCCTGTGCCGAGCTGTTCCCTTGGGGCCGTGTCAGCCACCCAAAGTTGCAGGCAGGTCCCCGTGCCAGTATTTCTTATCCATTGGATCTATGTGACTTCTTGCTGGGCATCTTTCTCATGTCCTTGAGATCGGTCCCTGAAAGCCTTCAGGATGCTTGTTCTCCAGGTTGCCGGACCCTTCGGCCAGTCTGGGGAACAGGCAGAGAACCTGGGTATGGCCTTCAGCTCCTCTAAACCTCAGCTGAGCTGTGCCATGCCATTAGAGAACAGTGCTGGCAGTGAGAAAGTAGGTTTAAAAAGAAAGTAAAGAAACATCCTATGAGGTATCTAGCTGTGAATATTCACTATGGCTTTGTATAACAGTCTGGGGAACACTTTCAGGCTTGTTCCTCGTCCTGCTGAAGGCATCGGTGAAATGCCTGGAGTGCAGCCCGCTCTCGCTGATAGAGATCTTCCCCTGGAAAATGGACAACTGCATCCAGGAGGAGGATCAGTTCATCCCCCCACCAGCAATGGTCAGGAGTAACACACATCTGTCGTGTGGAGGGATGGCCTTTCTGCCATGAATTTTGAATGAAAGGCTCAGAAAGTTCACACCATGGTGTTGGAGAGACAAACATATCCAACTGCGCTGTTGGTCCTTGTCCTGCATGTGGGAATGTGCTCTCCTCTCGGGCTGGGCTACACCAGGCGATGCAGGAGAGGCTGTTTGCTGATGGTGCTGCTGCCATAAAGATCAATGCATGCAGGTCCACAGCCCGGGGCTGCTGGGGAGGAGAGAAGAGGTGCTGCTGGATGTAAATTTGCTCCCTAGTAACTACAGCTTTTCTTCCACATCAGTGTGACTTCTCATTTACCACCAGCCCTGCGTCCCATGGGAAACAGCGTGTATTTAAGGTCACGATCCCAAGGGAAGGATGGAAACTCTGAGGAGAGCGATGGTTGGATGCTGTCTGGGTTTTTCTGATTCCTTTGAGATGAGCAGCAATATCGCAGCCCCAGATAAGCTCGTCCTTCTCACGCAATGCCGGAAGGCACTGTGCTGTGCAGGAGTCTGGATTTTTTGGATTTCTCCTGCTCATACCAGAGACACCTCCCTTAGCCCTAGACGTGGCTTGAGCATTTCCCGATGACTCTGATCGGCCCCTCAGCTCCTGCTGACCTGCAGATTCACCAGCGAGTCACCAAACACAGGGAGGGGCATGTGCCTCCCTTGCTCTTGCTTCAGGAAACCATCCTGGCCTCATCACGGGGAAAGCAGAGGGGACAGATTGTACACCTGAAAGCCCAGAACCTGATCACAGGGACCTGACTGTAATCATTAAACCCATGTTACACAGCAGGGCTATACTCTTCCCCAACAATATAGCTGGTCAGTGCCTGATGGGAGGAGATCCCTGGGCTCCATGGTTGCAGGTTCAGAGACGCTTAGCGCAACAGGGCTAGAAAGGACCACAGATCTTCTTCCCAACCTGCTGACATCAAATGCTTCCTTAATGGTTTATACAAAATCCCCTTGCTGCAACCCCTGGCATCTCCTCTCCTCAGCAGCCATGGAGAACATCTCATGCCTTTAATGGCTGCATTTGGGTGTTTGAAGACTGTTTTCATCCTCCTCAAGTCTGCTTTAGGCTAAACGACTCAAGTCTCATCAACCTTTCTCCAAGGGCTGCTTTTCTAGTGTGGTTTTCCTTGGTGTCTTTGAACCACCACCAGCCAGTCCACGTCTTCCCAGCGGTGTGGCAGTGCTGGTCCTTGGGCCACCTTCCCGCTCTGCTGCTCTTGTGCCCATCTGCCACCCTGGTCCTCCCCAAAACCCCATCTTCTGCAGGCATGGGGATTGCTCCCCTCTTCAGATGTGTGCTTGTACAGCCGGGATCCTCCTGCCCTCCTTCAAACTGCCTTTTTATTTTCACACCGCAGACCCAGTGCACCAAGGGAGCTTTGAATGTCTGTCCTGCAGCAGGTTTGCAGCCTCCTCCCGGCTGGTGTCACCATCACATTTAATACGCACACAGTTTTCCATAGTGAGAGTCAATAATTGCAATATTGACGAGTACTAGAGCCAGGGCAGACTCTTGGGTGATCAATACAACCTCCTCGTTGGGCAGAGAGACAGGGTAACCGCTCTCTCAACCATCCTTCCAGCCGGCCCCGCTCATCTATCAGGCTTGAAATACTTCCTTGCATAAAATGCTTTGTGAGTGGGAGCTGATCTTGCTTTCTCATGTTTTCCAAGCGTTTTGACAAGGACAGAAGCACAAGGGCACATTCCCGACAGGACTGCTCCGGTGTCTTGGGCTGCCTGGGTGAGATGCAAAGTTGCCTGCAACGTCCCGGCCAGCCTGCAGGACACCGCTGACTCTTCTGACCTTGGGGAGGAGGGATCCCAGTTCTCCCAGATCCCATCTGAGGCGCACACAGGAGCCAGCATGAGTCAGACAGACCTAGAAATATAAAGGATTATTATTATTATGATGCATACCGAGTTGCTCACTTCCCCCCTTCCTCCTCTGCTCCTTGGCCTCTAAAGCCTTTAGGATATCGTGTCTTTCCACCGAGTCACCGCCACAAAGGCAACCGCCATGCATTAATGTCTCTGCAAGAACAACTCCTTTCAGGGCAGGAGCAAAAATACCCTCTATATGATGTCAGTTCGAGAAGGAAAAGGCTAGAGAGGCCAAATAAGCATAACCATAAGCAAAATCCCCATCACAACCATTACAAACTAAACCGGCGGCTCGAGGAATTTCAATTAGACGACAGGCAGTCGGCCACGGAAGAAACACTAGTAGGATAATTAATGCTTTGCCTTTTTTTTTTTTTTTTTAAAGTTAGTGGCTTTGTTCACACACAAGACGGGTTTGGCTTTGTAGCTGAACTAATCGTAAATGTTGACTCTCTCGCTAAACTTGGTTGGATAAAGTGCCCACACTTATATTTCTATTCTTACCATTCAGGGCCAGGAATGTCCCACGTAAAAGCCAGATTACCTTGTTGCTTGCATTGCATTCCACTGGGAAATACTTGAACTTAACTCAAGGCCATAACCAGTCTGTGCTGTTACGAAGTTTCTGGGATTGTTATTTTTTTGTTGTTCTTTTTTTTTTTTATGTACTAACTGTATTTGTACTAGAAATTTTTTGAGTATGAGGTTGAATCTGTAAGTATTTTTCAGTGTAAATGTTACATCTGGACTGTACTTAGAATATTAAACACTGGTCAAAAGAGAAAGATACATCAGTCCAACTCTTCAACTGGCTATTCCACATCCATTACTAATAAAACAGAATAAAACTTACATTTTGTTACAGTATGTAAAGCGTGTGATGTTTCCATGAGAAGGGCGCTGAGTGTTGATGACAAGAAATTCTTCTCAATCTATTATTTTCCTGTTTTAGCCATGTAAGAGCTCTATTTTCCCAGATATGGCTATAAATCACTGCAAAATATTTTTGCCTTAAGAAGTAGTTGACCTTCTAGTTGTTTGGGATGTGTTGTCTCTCTGATGAATCACTGCCTACAGTTCCTTCAGGCACGGAGCTGAAACAGCTTCGGAAAGCCTGCACTTTCAAAAGCAAGAAAACTTTGCAAAGTCTGGGGGAAACTGATGATTTGAGCTGAGCAAACAACGGGAAAGCACTTGAGAGAAAGCTTGACTTTCCGAATGACCTCAGTCTATGCTCATCTCTCTGAACGGCAGGCGCGTTCACTCACCACCACTGTCCAGAGAGTCTTCAGGAAACAAATTCTGGACAGAAACATGAGGTTTTTTTCTGTTTCTCTGGCAGTTGTGGTATCTTTACGACTTCTTTGGCATGAGCAGGACCAGCTCCTACTAAAAGACAGAGAAGAACAGGATCCTCTAAGAAGTCCACAAAGAAGGTCAATAGTCAGAAGCACTTTAGCCTCGTAAGTCACATCCTTTGCAGTGTGACATAAAATACCCAAAAAGAAAAATTTTGCTAAATAACAACGTCTGAGGATTAAGGTGAACTTATCCTTGCTGTTGGTTGCTGGGTTGGTACCAGACTTACTCGGACGTAGAAGCACCCATGGATGGCTGACCTTAGCTTGATGCTGATGCTAGCCACAGTCACGCAGGAACTCTAGTGAGTCTTCCTCACGAGCAGCCTTCATCCCTGGCTGCCAGGCTCACTCAACGTCTCCGTGCCCCAACCCACACACAGCCACGTCCTGCCCCAATGGCTTGGGTGACCGGCATCAGCAGGGAGTGAGTGAGCGAGAAGCAACCTCATCCCTTGTCCCCAGGTCACCTCCAAACTGCTGCTGTTGGAGAGTGTGATGGGGACAGTGTCCATAGAGGGAGGGCAGAGCCAGAGGGTGATGGGGCCCCTGAGTCAAAGGGGGAATGGAGAAGAGAAGGAATAAACTCTTCCTGGAGAAGAGGAGGCTGAGAGGAGACCTTACCACCCTCTACAACTACCTGAAGAGATTGTAGAGAGGTGGGGGCTGACCTCTTCTCCCTGGTGACAAGTGATAGGACGAGAGGAAATGGGTTCAAGTTATGTCAGGGGAAGTTTAGATTGGATATTAGGAAACATTTTTTCACTGAAAGGGTTATTAAACATTGGAACAGGCTGCCCAGGGAGGTGGTGGATTCGCCATCCCTGGAGGTGCTTAAAAAAAGGGTAGACGTGGTACTTGGGGACATGGTTTAGAAGTGGTTTTGTCAGGGTAGGTTAATGGTTGGACTTGATGATCTTAAAGGTCCCTTCCAACCTCAGCAATTCTATGATTCTATGATTCTAATGGCAAAAGCAGCCTCCATCCGCCTGGATTTTAGGAACACACAGAGCAATTGCAAAAGCCCTCATTTCTTTAGAAAGCCAGGCTGAAAAATACCAGTGAGTCTCCAGCGCATCGCTCTCTCTGGGATCACAAGACTCATCTTTTTCATTAGTTGCTCCACGCCGCAGACAGTATTCCTGTCAACAGCATCTCACTAGCTCCTAATCGCTCCCCCTAGGGAAATGCTAACGACAGCTTTACCTTCATTTTCGGCCCCGCCAGCACAGAACAGCCCCTTCCATGCACAGACTCCCTCCTCGCAAACTCAGCCCAGTTGCCCCTGGGCCGCCACTTTGCTTTATTTCTACATCCAGCCTGTTGTCCTTGCGATTTCCCCCCTATCTTCACTGGCCTTTGCATTGCCCAGGCCAGTCACAATCCGTCTTTTCCTTTCCAAGATTGTGGGATATTGTCCCCGTGCCAGAAGTGCTGCTATGGTTTACCGCAACCCCACGTCCCGGCTGCTGGCTGCCTGCGACCGACCTCCCGGAGCGCAGCTTGGGGAGTATTTAATGCGCAAGGTCAGGGTTGAATAATTGCAGCTCACATGGGTTTGTGGATGAGAATTCGTGCTTAGCACCCCGAGAAAAAGCTGGAGAAAAAGAGTTTATTATACCAGCATCAACCCGCAGGGCTGGCTGCAGAGAGACAGCAGTTATCCCCGCTTTATGCTAGTGCAGCTGAGTTATGGATGAATAAACGCCGGGGATGAGCCCTCGAGGGTGGGAGCCGCAGGATGTCCTGCTGCTGTGGCAACCAGCAAGCCCCAGACACGGCATGGTTTGGGGCGGTGGGAGAGCAGAGAGTGGAAAGCTGATGGAGCAAGAGGCTGCCGGCAGCTTGTGCGACTGCCCAGGGACTGGTGAGGAACAGAGAGAAATTACCCGTCCTTTTTCACCATTTTCTTAGCTGTGAGAAGGGTTTCTGAGTTGCCCCGACATACCTGGATGAGAGGTGTTCCACCAGGGGAGGAGAGATTTCAGGGCATGTCGCCTTTGGGATAGGGCTTAACTGGGGACGTTGCATCTTGTCACCCTGCCACCAGCTCTCATCCCACAAACAATGTTAGAAACAACAAAGCTGGTGAGGGACGATTAATCAGGCTGATGTGGGTGCAATATCATGAATAAGAGGGAGCTGTAGCTTTCATGATCTCACCGTGACGTGGAGAGCCTCAGATATAGAGGAGAGACCAATCTCCACTACCATTAGATGCCTGCATGGAGCTGGTCCCCCCAGGACCACTTGGAGTCCATGGGGAGAAGAGGCACTTCTTGGCACAGCTGGTGCGACTTGGTTTTTGCAGAGGCTTCAGGGTAAAATGAAGCATCCTGAAAGTGTTTATTTTCATCTCTGTCACCTACAGAGGAGCCCGGGCCACTCGGGTGCGGATGTCCACATTTGGGTAGATGAATCCCATATAGCAGAGGGCTGTTTTCCCAGTATTTTACGCCAGAGACTCTGGCAAAAGTCGACTGAGCATCGCAGAGAATTTGCTTTTCCAAATTCCCCCTGACCTCTGCCAACCCCACTCAGCACCAGGGCATTTTGATGGTCCTAAACTGCCTATGAAGCATAGAAAAGAAGAAGAGAAGTGAGGACACAGGCTCCTTTTATCATGCTTTCCTTTTCATTCAGTTGCTGAGCTGAGACTAGCTTGTCTGTTTCGACCCCACTATGGCTTTCCTCAAACCATTCCCTGAGCCAATTTAATGCTTTAAACCAGCAAAGCTGTATTTTCTGGTAAGTGAAACATTTAAATACCACTTTACTGGCAGCATAATTCTGTGCTAAAAGAAAAGAAAACCCAGGAAAAAAGTGAATAAAAGATGTAGGAAGTAAAAAAAAAAACCAAATAAAGGTTCAAACTGGCTTCCTGGTTCTTTTCCATTTTCACTTTTGTTTCCATTGCCGCCCTTTCAAATATGCTCTGTGGGACTTCATGCAACATGTGTGACGGTTAGGAGGCAGCAGGGGTGTGCATTGAGAGAGACGGCAAAGGGCTGCTCGTGGGACGGTCACCACCTGCCCCCGCGTTTTGGTGGGTACAACAGGGATGCGGCAAAGAAGGGCCAAATCTGGATCTGGCTGCGGGTTCCTGGTGCCCATTGGACCCTGGAGCTTCAGCCCAGACATGCTTCCAAATATGTGACTTTCCCCCTTCTCCTGGACCTCTAAAAGGCAAAGCGCAGCTCCTGCTCTTGGCACGTCCCCACTTCCAAGGAGAGTTAAAACCCAACAATGGGCATCAGCTGTCTGCATCCTCAGCCCTGGTTTAAAGGAAAGCAGGTTTCCTCAGCCCAATTTTTTACACGCGGCACGTGCCAGCAGCCGGGCAGAGCGCGTTTGCGCGCCAAGGTCACCTCGAATCACATCCGCCGCCTGTTTTTATTTCTCCACCTGCTCTGCCTGTGCAGCTGCCTGACCAGCGCCGCCTCCGAGCAGGGCCAGCACTGGACTGAGGGGCCAACAAGCCGCATGGCTCGCCACCGCCGGCAGCGGGTCTGTCCCCTCGCACACGGGGATACGTGATAAGGTTATCGCTGCCGGGGCACGCGGGGAGCGCCCGGTCCTGCCCAAGGGCCAGCTGGTTGAACGTGCCGTCTGCTGCTGTTGCATTCGCAGCTCCCAAAAAAGGAGCCCCTTCGCTCAGGGTTTTAGGTTCGGTGGGTTTGAGTCAGGGATCGGCACTGGCACTGCTTGTCCTGGTGAACACGGACGGTTCAGTTTTGCGGGGTTCGTTTTGGGCTAGCTGAGCCCCCTCCCTCGCAGAGCTGCACACGTGCTGGTGTTGGCAGCAGAAAGGGGCAGAATGGCCTTAAACCAACTTGCGGCAACTGGAGAGAAGCAATTACAAATGACAGGCATGACTCAGGGCCATTTCTTGAACTGTGGGATGAATTCCAGCGTAATGAGCTGCAGCTAAACCTGGGGCTACCCAGGCCCTTCAGAGTCCGCTTCCCATAACACTAACAAATGTTTTTAAAAGAGACAAGAGAACAGCACTTTCAGCTCTGTGCTTTTAAAGCTTGGAGTTTATTTCTGTGCAATGTCACTTTGTAGAAATTCCCGCTGTCAAAACACTATTTAGTTCCGAACTGACCGTTTTACGAGGAGCGTTAAAATAGGATGGGGGCACCTGGTGGGTCCTACAGAAAGAGAAGTAACGGAGGATTAAAATAGAGTGGAAAACAGGAACCTTTGGAGCAGCAGCGTTTTCCAGTGCGCTAGCCAAACCACCACTGGAGGAGAATGGGTACGTACCCTCTCTGTCCGCCTTTTCCAGGGAATTAAAGGCTCAGCGGAGGGGAGGGAAGGGGGGAATGACTGACTAAGGGGGAAGGCACGCTGCGAGCAGCCGGGAGAGCGGGGCAGAGGTAACCCGGGCAACCCCCCAGGACTCGCACAACCAAACCGCAGGAGGTGGGATTAGTTCAGGCAGTTTCCTTCGCTTCCTCTATGGCGGGGGCCACCGTCCCCTTGCCTGGCCCGGGGAACCCGGGTGCCACCGGGGTGCTGCCGCCCCTCCGTGCTGGGGGCGCCCAGCACCGACTGCCCCCTCAAACAGCAACTCCCCCCCCAGGCCTGATCGCTGCCCGATCGCTGCCCGATCGCCCCCGGGACGGGCGGGAGAGGGGCGGGGCCGTCCCCGCCGACACACACAAGATGGCGGCGGCGACGGGGAGCGGCGGCGGCGGGGCCTTCTGACAGCCTTCGGCCTGCCGGCCGCCATGTTGGTGAGGGCGGCAGCGGCAACCACAACCCTGCCCGGGCTGCGGCGGTTGTGGCGGGGCGGGGGGAGCGGGGCCGCCGCCTGCTTCCCGCTGGGGCGGGCGCTGCTGGAGGTGCGGGGCGCCGAAGCCGCCATCTTCCTTCAGGGGCTCCTCACCAATGACGTCACGCGGCTGGTGGCGGGGGACGGCCCCCCCGCCGGCGCGGGCCTGCCGCGCGCGCTCTACGCGCATGCGCTGAACGTCCAGGGACGCTGCCTGTATGACCTCATCCTCTACAGGTGAGACCAAGGGGCGGGGCGAGGCGCGGCCAGGGGGGCGGGGCCTCTTGTTGCCGTGGAAACGGGGGCGCGCGGCCTTGGCGGGTTTCCCCCTGTCGGGCGGCCATGTTGCGCAGCGGTCTCTGAGGCGGTTCCCGGCCGACCTTTATAAATTAACGCGCTACGAAAAAAGCGCTCGCTCTGGGTGTTTTTCATCGCTGGCTGCAGTCTGTGTGAGTTACCCCAGCAGGAGAGCGTAATGATCTGTTTAATATCTTTATCAACGACCTGGATGAGGGGACAGAGTGCACCATCAGTCAGTTCGCAGGTGACACCGTGTTATGGGCAGAATGTCCATCTGCCTGAGGGTGGGATGGCCTCAGATCCCTACAGAGGGATTTGGACAGGCTTGATCGATGGGCCGAGGCCAATGGGGTCCTGCACTTGGGTCACACCAACCCCATGCAGTGCTACAGGCTTGGGGCAGAGTGGCTGGAAATCTGCCTGGCGGAGAAGGACCTGGGGGTGTTGGTGGACAGCCAGCTGAGCGTGAGCCAGCAGTGTGCACAGGTGGCCAAGAAGGCCAACAGCATCCTGGCCTGTATCAGCAATAGTATGGCCAGCAGGCCCAGGGCAGTGATTGTCCCGAGGCACTGGAGCATGTCCAGAGAAAGGCAACGGAACTGGTGAGGGGTCTGGAGCACACGTCTCATGAGGAGCGGCTGAGGGAACTGGGGGTGTTCAGCCTGGAGAAAAGGAGGCTGAGGGGAGACCTTCTCGCTCTCTACAGCTCCCTGAAAGGAGGGTGTAGTGAGGTGGGGGTCGGTCTGTTCTGTCAAGTAACAGGCGATAGGACAAGGGGAAATGGCCTCAAGTTGTGCAAGGGGAGGTTTAGAATGGATATTAGGAAAAATTTCAGATCAAAAACTGGCACAGGCTGCCCAGGGAAGTGGTGGAGTCCCCATCCCTGGGGGTATTTGAAAGATGTGTAGACGTGGTGCTGAGGGACGTGGTTTAGTGGTGGTTTTGGTAGTGTTAGGTTGATGGTTGGACTCATGATCTTAAAGGTCCCTCCCTAGATGATTCTATGATTCTATAATCTTAGTATGTTTAAAGTGGGCCTCGGGGCAGGCCCCAGGCACAGCGTCTATGGGTATATTCGGGCCATATCCGAAACAAGCGGTTTGCGCTGCCTCACGGGTGCCATCGGCACTGACATGTGACATATAATAATTACACCGTACAGCCAGGTGCAGTGTCAATCAGGGAAAAATGGGGCTCGCGGAGTGTCGGGTGAGGTTAACGGTGTGGTAACTAATGGAAAGCAGAGCTGAACCAAGCCTCTCCTCCTGCTGAAAGTCACTTTGCTTTAGGTAAGCGCAGCTGGTACAGAAAACCATATGACCAGACCCAGTTCTGTCCCCAGGAGAGGCGAGGGCAGTATTTGCTAGAATGGACAGCTGAAAAAGTGTTTCCCCACAGGGAGCTGAGTGCTGCTTTTGTGTGCACCAGCAGCCTTCGGTGAAATTCCCCAGACCTCTGGATTCGCACCAGGATCAAGATAAAGCGTGTTGGCTTCCGCTGCTGTGGGGGATTTGTTTTTCTGACCTTGTAGGTGTTACTTTTTTAGGCTTCACGAGAGTCCAGAAGAAGAGCCGCGCATCCTGCTGGAGTGTGACAGCGGCGTGTTGGATGCCATACAAAAACATCTGAAACTGTACAAGATCCGGAGGAAAGTAAACATCGCCCCTTGCCTTGACCTCTCTTTGTGGGCCGTCGTCCCTGGGGAGCAGGCTGGAGACATTGCCAATTCCCTCACTAAATGTGCAGACCAGGCTCTGGTTTTAACTCCTGACCCCAGAACAGAAGTCATGGGCTGGAGACTGATTACAAAGAAAGGAGCAAATCTATCGGAGATTATCCCCGGGAGTCAGATTGGAAATATTCAGGATTATCACAGGCACAGGTACCAACAAGGTAAAGCCAAGTCCTGTTTTACACTCTGTGTCACTAGATTTGGGGTAATTATTTATGTATTATCACAGTTTCATCTTATTATCAGAGTCCATGCACTGTTATAATTTTTTATAATTATAAAAGGTGCATTTTTATGTCTCAATGTGTTTAACTTGTTAATAAGTACAGGTATTATTTGCTACTTTGAGGATAAAAGTGATCTGGTAGTTACAATTCTGTCTAGTGGCAGAACCAATATTTGGGTACAGTTACCTATCACTAAGATTATGGGGCAGTAGGTCGGGAACACTAACAGCAAAAGAAAATGAGGATTATTCATGTTCTTAGAGGGAAACTTTTGTGGTTTGAGTCATTTTGATTATTTTGGAATTACACACAGTCTGTTTGTTTTCCTTGTTGCTAAGGAAGGAAAAGGAAACACCCTAACGTACTTTCCTAAAAATGCATGACTGGATTCGCAGAGTTAACTGGGAGGCCAAGGGGCGGATGATTGATCTGAGAGGGAACTCGGTCCTCGGAGCCCCTGTGCCTGCTCAGAGCTCCCATTGATTTTACTGTGTGCACACAGACAGTGGATTAAATTAATTGGCAGACTGAAAGATGATGGTCCTCTGCTTAAACCTGAATCTATCTGGTTCGTAAAAGCAAGCTGTTAATGGGCCAGACTGGGCTGGACTGTGGGGGTATGCCACCTCCCTGAAACACCGGCACTTGTCTTGCTGTGCTGCTGCAGAAAGCTGGGTCCAATGCTCTGCTTAAAAAAATACTATTTTTCTGTCATTAGTCACAAAATGAACAGCTACTTATACAGACATTCACCATTTGGACATTAACATTTGGGCTTTAGCTCTGAAGAAAATAACTCTTAGTGACATTAAAGTCTCGTTGTGGGGGGTGGGAGAGAAGGATTTTGGCACCAATGTGTGCGTGGATGCCTTTGTAGGGAAGTCTGCATCGTTCGGGGTGCTTTGAATTTCCACCAGTATGCTTGTGGGGTGCTGTAAGCTTCATGAAATTACATTCTAGTGCAGTTCTCTGTTTATCCTTAACAGTAAACATCATTTATGGCTGATGAATTCACTCAGGCCTAAACTGGAGTACTGGGAAGTTCGTTATTTCACACTGCTTCTTATGGCTTCTCTTGATTTTTACGACTCATAGAGGAGGCATATTCCAGAAACCTTAAATACTGAAGATCTTACTGTATTTACCCGTTGCTTTTACTTTTTTCCTAGGAATTCCTGAAGGTGTGAAAGATCTCCCTCCTGGAGTAGCCCTCCCGCTGGAATCAAACCTGGCCTACATGAACGGCATCAGCTTTACCAAAGGCTGTTACATCGGACAGGAGTTGACAGCCAGGACCCACCACATGGGTGTCATTCGCAAACGTCTGCTGCCAGTTCACTTTTCAGCTCCTCTTCCCAAGGACAGCATTCCCGAGGGCGCTGAGATCTTAACCGAATCGGGAAAATCGGCTGGCAAGTTCCGGGCTGGAGGAGATGAACTGGGTATAGCTTTGCTGAGGTTAGCTAATATAAATGAACCACTCTGCCTAAATATAGCGGGTGATAAAGTGAAGCTCACTGCAAGTATACCCGAGTGGTGGCCAAAAACTGCTAATAAATAAACGAGGAACCACCACTCACACATTTGCCTTATTGAGGATATATTTTGTGTGGTAAGTTTGGGAAGGTGACTCTGCCTTCAGCTGTCGTTTGTGGTGTTTGATGAGGGGGCGTTCCAGGATTCTCCAAATCCTTTGTGTGCACTGAATGTTTCTGTTCAGAATAACCATTCTGTGGTGTTATAATGTCTTTTTTTAATGGCGAGCATGCCGCTCTTGCCTTGCACAAGATACATACTCAGGCTAAAGCGTTCACTGCAAATTACTCCTTGCATTGAGCTTCTTAAACTTCCCGATTGGGTGAGGTTTTTTTCCCACCACTCTTAACTTCTAATTATGTTCAGGAAGAGGAATACTTTGTCCTCCACATTTCAGACCTTGCTTTTAATAAGTTGTCCCTGGTGGGAAAGCTCAGAAACATCCCAGTCCCCAGCTTCAGCGCCGGCAGAGGGAGCACAGCCAGCATCAGCCGGCTCCTCTGCCGCTCCGTCATGCACGCTTCCTTCACCCAAACGACCGTTTCAGAGAGGAAAGTGGTATTTTACAAAAAAAAAGGTGCACCAGTGCATGCCCTGGAGTGATTGTTGTATTGTTGTATTATGATAAATCCATTGCACGCCCGCTCTTGGAATGGCGCGTTGTGCGGAAGGGGGTGATGAGAGACAGAAGCTGGTGAGATCCCATTCTGACCAAAAATAAAAATGCTCTTGCATGCATATTTGTGACAAAAAACCGTCCAAAGCACATTCTGCCACTGTTTCAGTGTCACTGTTACTGTGAAGGGGATTTGTGAAAAAATGCTCATGTTGGTTAAAACTCTGTTTGCTGTAAAATGAGTTTGTGGAATATCTCATTAAAAGTTTATTGCATCAGTAATTTAAATGTGACTTGTCTGAAAGAGAAGAGACACCACCTTGTACTTACCTTGTGTGAAGATATACAACGGAATACCTTTTTGGGTTGTTTGCTGACAAAAAATGTGGCTTACACTGTTCGTCACCCCTTTTGTCAGGTTTGAGATTGTTAAGAAAGTTTTTCTGCTGGAAAAATAAATGAAACTGCAGTGCTTCACCCTTTCTGGATCCTCCAAGTGCCACAAAGGTGAGGCTGTGCTGCCCGTGTTGATGCTGCTTCGCCAGAAGCGGCTTTTCTTCCTTGGCCACCCGTTGTGCAATGTCTCCCCAGAATAGTTATATTGTACTGCTGTGCGCGCAGCCTGAATAAACACGACGTTTCTTCTGTTAGGGGAAACCCTGCATCTCTTTTTCTGGCGCACACACGTTTCTTTTGTCTTCTCAACGTATGCGAAAGGCTTTTCTGTTGCCAACAGCTGCGGGTTACAAATGTGGGTGCTCAGGCACAAAATTACACACACAGGTTGATTTTTTTTTTTTTTCAGAGGTACTAAATCACTTCCGGTGCAAAGATGTGGCAGAAATGGGAGAGGGCAGCCCCAATTTGTGCTATCCTTCCATTTTTCATGCTCCCTCACAGTTTGCTCCGTGGTTAATGGCTTCCTCCGGGTGATCGTGGGCTGCAAGGCCATGGGGACCGGCGGTGGAGGTGCAGGGTTTGGTTTCGCAGGGGTGTTTGCCTCACAGTTGGCCCCTGACAGAGCAAATCCCCTTTCAGCCACGGCGGGACTGAGCGGAGCGCAGCGAGGAGCCCCGCCGCTGACCGAAGCCACCATGGAGCTGGCCAAAAAGGGGCGAATAACCACCCACCCGTTCCTCACCTCTGCCAAAGGGCTGAAATGTCCTCAGTGGCACTTTTCACACCCGACTTCTGCAGGAAAGAGGAATTGTTGATAAATAAAGCACCGGTGCCAGGCTCACACAGCCCCAGGCGGGAAACAAGGCGCTTTTATGGCACACTTCTGTCAGGTTATCGCGCTTCCCTCAGCACTGGACAAACATGGCGCCTGAGGGGAGCCCTCAGGTAAACCTGCTCAGGGGGTTTCCCTCAGACTAACTACAGCTGGAAAACGGGAGCCAACCCCTTCCCGATCCCCATTTTCTGGGTGTTCCCCCTCACCGCCTCAGTTCCCCCTCGCTGTCTCAGTTTCCCCTCACCCCCTCAGTTCCCCCTCGCTGCCTCAGTTTCCCCTCGCCCTCNGACCGCGCGCGCTCTCCCGGCTCCCGCTTCGGCTCGCGCCCTTCCCGCCTTCGCCGGCGTCGCGCGCCGCCCCGTCCCCTCAGGGCGGGAGGCGAGGGGGAGGATAAGATGGTGGCGGGGAGAGCTCCTCCGCCGGTCCTTCGGCGTGACGGGTCTTGCCGGGCAGAGGTGAGGCGTCAGCGCCGCCGGCCCGCTGCCAGGACGGGGCTGGGGTCCCGGAGCCGAGGTGGGGGGTGAGCGGTGATGGGGGGTGTTGCGAGGCCCCTCTGTGAGGGGACTTTGTCAGGGGAGGAGATGGTGAGGCCCCTCTGTGAGGGGAAGAAGCGGCCGCTGCCCCGTGAGGAGCGGCGGCGGAGCTGCAGCGGGTCTGTTGGGCTCCCTTGGAGGGAGGGGAAGCCCAGCGGCTGCTGGTAGAGCAGAACCACGTAAATAAAGGACATATCTGCGAAAGTACCCGGCTATCTTCCACTTGCCTGTCATATGTAGGCTGTCAGAGATCTGTGCGCGCTCGAAGTTAAAGAACCGTGAGCGATGTTGGCACACCAGAAATGGGTGATGTTTCTGCACGTAGAGATAGCAGAAGAGAGTGGAGAATAAGCGAGCACGTTAGCCTGAAATCCCAACAGGGTGAGGCAGGAGCCACTTTCTGAGGCTGCAAAGTGGAATGCATTGAAATGCTTGGTTTCAGGAAAAAGAGGTTGTTTTCTTCTTTTTTTGCCCCTTTTTTCCCTGATTTTTTTTTTTTTTTAGAAAATTTTTTTTTTTTTTTTTTTTTTTTTTTTTTTTTTGT
>VUYV01000334.1:334679-457267 GCA_008711295.1 Anarhynchus alexandrinus
TGAAGAACCTGAGACTGAATGGTTTTCTGATTTCCACTGTCACACTTCTAGTTGTCATAGGAGTTTTCTCGTCTTCTGTAAGTGGGTTTTTGGGGCAGTTTTATTGTTCAGGGTGAACAACATATATTTTTAGGTTTAACTCAGCTGACTTAGATGTATACTGAAGATTATCTTGAGTTTTTTGGAAAAAAATTAGTCGGAAGTTGTTAGCACTATGCTTTCTCTTTTTTTTCTGGTCTCAAGACACTGTAATAATACTTGACTGATGATGGACTGCACTTCCCAGCAACTAAACTATATTATGTTATAGCTGGTTTTTATGTTGTTTTCTATAAAAAGATGAAAAAGGCTCTGTTAGCCTTTTCCACTATCTCTGTTTTTCTTTATTTATTTAAATTATATCTCTTCATTCTTTTTGTAGCATTAAAAATGTGGTGATGTGAGGGAAGGATTGAGGTTCATCATCTGTCTGAGTTATGGCTAGGAGTTGTGGGAAAATAATGATTTTACTAAGGAAAAATATGTAAAAGGTGATAAAATGTAACTGTCTGAGATATTTGATTGAAAGTGGGCAGATGGTAAGTCAGGTACAGCACTTTAGCATGAGGGAAGGCCTTTAAGTAAAATAACCTTTATTTTTAATTCTTGTTACAGGAAGCATAGGGCTTGATTTGCTCACACTGCAAGTCTTTCATTGTTACTTAGGTGGGGTGAGCCAGGTGATAAATTTCAGTGGGGAGATGGGAACAAAAGTGGCAGGTGCATCATCATCCCTGACAAAAAAACATTTATTCCAGTGAATTACTTTTTCATGGGGAGATATCCAAAGCCCAGAGGTACAAGAGATGATGAACTTTTCATAAGAACTCTTGTACTGTTAAATACGATGTTGTTATACGTATATTGTTTATTATATGTATATTATAGCGATTAAGCTTTTCTCACTGGATTGTGCTTCCTGATTACAACTTAAATGGTTTTGGAAATATGTGATCACCTGTGAATAATTGCTTAGAAATTACTTCTTGCGTAGGAAGGAGGAGAAGGTGCATTTCAAAACCTCCTACACACTTTTCTTTCCCATCTGAGAAGTGTTTCCTGGCTAAATAAAGCAGTTCAGCTGTATTTCTCAGGCAGTCCCCGCAAGCCTCTGCGTGAAGGGCACAGTTCCTAAGGCTCACGGTTGCAGTCCTGGATCCCGTACCTTGTAGCTATTGCACAACAGAGGAAAGACTACAATTCCCATAGTACTTCCACATACTGGTACTCCAGTGACATCAGACATTACATGGCTGAGACTGGTTGTAAAGCAAGAAGACCAAAAATGTAAGCTTGGTGTTTCTTTCACTTCTGTAGCAGGGCCTTTGGCAGCGTGAAATCTTTGCTTACTAGGGGAGGATTTCAGTTGCCGCAGAGGTGTTTGAAAGGGTGTGTATCTGAAGAAAACATGAGGTGACATCTAAGGGCAAGCAATTTGTACGGTTTCTCGTAGTGTTGGTGCAGCTTAGAGACTCCTCTGTCTAGGAATAGCTGTGTGGAGTAATTGCTTCATGCCAGCACTGCTAGTTTGTCTCGAGGGGCCGTTTCCTTGCCCACAGCCCGAAATCTGCTTGCTTCTTTTCTGCTGTTTTTGTCCTGCAGCTTCAAGGGGTGGAGGAGAGACGCTGTCCATAGCCTGGCAACAGTTTCTGTGTGCGTATAGTAACTGAGGTGTGTAGTGTGTGTCCCATGGCAGCGATCTTAGGGGAGGTAAATGAGGTGCGGCAGCAGCCGGACCTGAAAGCACGGGGATCAGCTGCTGATGCTGCAGTGCTCTTGTGTGTACAACTGGCATGTTCGAGTGCCTGTGCTGCCTGTGCTTCGCCAGTGGCCTGTGTCGGTGGGAGGAATGCAGGCAGGGAATGGCTGGTCGTAACATCTGTGCAGGTTTGTCTTGGTGGAAGTTGATTCTCGCAACGGGATGAGGTTTATGTGGGTTTTGTTGTTCAGGAGAGATGCTAGGTGTTTGGAGGAATATTTTTAGAAAGCTACAAAACAATCCAGCAAAGCGATTTCTGCAGTGTAATATTTGCTTATGTTGCTGTAGTGCTGTGGTTTAAACTAAGTGTAATGATTTATTTGCCTGATAGTGCCCAGCCTTTCAAGTGATCGCATATTGTGAGTGCCTGATAAAAACATAATTCTCCAAACACAAATGTCTCTTTGTGTTGACCACCAGAGTCTTCTAATAGGGACAATGAGGAGAGACTTACAAAGTGAATGGCAAACTTGGGAATGAATACTTGCTGTGATCTTTTCACTGAGAAAAGTAGTAACTTCTCAAGCAGGTAATTCATTTATTCTCGGAGAATGAATTTCATTTCTCTTTAGAAACAGTTTAGATCTGTTAAATGACATTATGACAGTGTTTTCTCAAGTCTGCAATTTGAAGACATCTACTTAGTACTTGGATTTCACAAAGTGAGGAGCAGGTCAAGTGGGAAAAGTAGCTTTGTATCTAATTTTGGTAGTCTAATGAAATTAAGATGCAAGTCTCTGTATAATGATATATGGCGTATAGAGATCCTTGTGGAGCTGATTCAGAAACCTCTATTTGGTCACATATGCCGGTTTGTAACTTTGAAGAGTTTGTTTTTACACATTCAGTAGTTGATAATTTCAGCATTTTTGTTTGTTTGAAAATATATTTGGAAAGATATTTTGATTTAGTGGAATTTAAATTGTACTAGGTAGTCCATCTGTCAAAATGTATCTGGAACAGTATTTGCAACTTCAGTTGGAATTTTATATGCCTAAACAAAAAGGTTTATACTGAGAGTATATTAATACCAATAATTGTGTTTTACAGCAACATGTATTTGAAAGGACATAATCTACAAATCACGCACTTAGCTATCTTTGGATTAGTTGACTCTAAAGTGAGCAGAAGTTCAGTTAAAAACTCTGTACCTGTTTGTTTTAGTCCCTTGTGTTTCCCTGGTCTACCAGGAGATAATGGAGCGTGACACGTGGTAAGAATTGTAAGTGAAGGTGAATATATAGAGGTAGATGGTATTAAGTTCCCTTTTATTTCCATGGAGCCTACATTGAACATGAATATGTTGTTTAAATACTTAAACGTGTATTTGCTGACTAGATATTTTGAGTGTCATAGGCTGCTTAGTGATAGATGCATTACAGCAGCTGTCTTTCACCACCTTTGTAAAACTTTCCTGTAGAAGTCCCAAATTTGAACTTTTGGATAATGACATGTTGCAGCTGAGTTGTGTTCACTGTTTTTAAAACTGGCAACTTCATGTCAATGTTTCATGAAGGGTCTTTTTACTTCTTTAAATGGGGATTAGGGTATTATGGCTTTTATAAACAAAAAAAAAAAATCCTCTGAAACTCCAGAGTAAGGGGAGGATGCTTCAGTCATTGCTACATGTGAAAGTACCTGGAAATAGTAGGACTCTGGTGTTCAAAGTACTTGTGGCTTTGGACCACAGTTAGAGTGTGTAAATCTATAAAAATCTATCATCAAAAACAGTATCAGTAACTTTTTAAAAATAGTTTACATGAGTTGCAGATCAGGGCTTTGTTTCTAAGCTACCTGCTGGCAAATTATTCCTTATTTTTTCTAATTGATAAAGCAAGAATTTCAGTAAGTGGGAAGGTTACAAATTTGAATCTCTGAAATTACTGACTTTAGGAAGGCTGAAGTTATGATAATGGCACATATGTAGCCACAGTTGCTGGTGGATAAGTCTGTATCGCATGGTTTCCCAAGAACTTACTATGCTTGATTTCTTGTCATTGACATTCTAAGTTTTAATATAAATGTTGCAGAATGTTTCTGTGCATTTGTGTGTTTTGGGGTTTTTTTTGTTTGTTTTTTTTTTNTTTAAGCTGAGGAAGCTCACAGAGTTACTGGCATAGTGTTTCAAGGATAATGCTTAATAAAGGTGGAATTAAGGAGCAGATTGGAATCTTCCCCAACAAACTTTCTGCCATGTAGCTTTGTAAAGCAGATAGGCCTAAATATAAAAGAAGTTCAAAACAGATGTGTCAAAAAGAGAAATGTGGGTCTTTAGACTTAAGAGCAGTTTTCCCATGTAACCTGATTCTGGAACTTGTAAACCCTCAGGTAGTGTAGGTGGAAGTTTTTAAGCTTTCCTTGTTATCTCCTTATAACGTTAAGGTGATGTTTCAAATTGACTTTTTCTGGTGGATGCGATGTACTGTAGCATGCAGAACTGCACAACCTGTGGCTTTTCCCCACTGGTGTCAGCATGTGTACACATGCACTCTGCGTCTCTCTGGAAGTGCAATATAAATCCACCTGAAGATACTACTATTTGTATTACTCTGAAAAGTGGGCATTCAGATTAGCAAAATTCACATTAATCTGAGGAATAATTCAAAGTTAAGTTTCATATTTACTATGGCTTCTATTTGATCAGTTCAAGAAGATTATGGAAAGTCTGTGTGTGTACATATGTATGTATACAGGGAAAACATCCCTGTCTTTGCAATGGGACAGGATATTTGGGGGCAGAAGGCACCACACGTACTGAGAGGGCTCGCTATTTGCAAGGTGCATTTAAAATTTCTGGTGTGAACTTTAAGAAGTGTTGACAGGAAGATGAGTGGATGTTAAACTCCTCAGAAAGACCGTGGATTGCTTTTTTTGAGATATTGAATGGTTACGCTGTTGAGGTGTCTGTCATTCCTCCGGTAAGCTTTGAACCATCCATCAAATTCAGTGAAACTGGGGGAGAGGTGGATGGATGTCTTGGCGATAATGAATTCCTGTAAATGCTGTGGAAGTTGACAGCTTCACAGAGGAGAGATCCAGATCAGCGCACGCGCCGGGAGAAAGACTTCCACATGATTTTAAGCGTTTGGTGTGGCCTGCTTATCCAGTACCAGTACAGTGGGCTCTTGGCTGGTAGGGAGGGACTGGGGAGACCGAGAAGATGCGGTAAGGAAACTGCTGCTGTTAGGATGAGCTTGGGATAGGGCACGAACACGGAGGAAGCCAGTCATCCGTCTTCCCTGCTTGTGGAACAACTTGTTACCTTCTGGTGTTGAGCTGTGGTCATTCGTCTTTTTGCTTAAGAGTTCTTTTTGAACAATATCAGAGGAAAATAAAACTATTTACAAATTGAGGCCATGATATTCAAGTACTCAATGAGAACCTTTTTTATTTTTAATTTAATGCAAGGCAAGCTCGCAATCCTTCTTTAAGTAAAGCATTGGCTTCCACTAAAGCTCTAATGTAGCACCCTCATATCCTGAAGATATCCCAAAAGGCCTTTCTAGGAATGAATTATTTACCAGTTGTGCAATCAGCATGTGTTTTTTATCAACCCCTAAAAGCTAAGTGACAGCCACAGAAAGTTACCATTGAAAATCCATTTTTCTGAAAGAGGGTGTGTTCGCTGGAGCACAGAGGTAGCACTCTTACCTTTTTTGAACAGCTGTGTAAATTTTGAGCTTCAGTTGTACTCTTACATAGGTTGTGAAGCCTAATGCAGCACCTGCAAGGCTTTGAAAGTTTCCCATGATTTGAAGTAGTTCCTATTTCGAGATATAAATGGATTGTTGTTTGGGGTTTCAGATATCAACTAATGCTTTGTGAAACCCGCTTTTAAAGTTGCAAGTAGTGACATTGTGTCACAGAGGTAGTGATTAGCCAAATCGTTAATGGGTTTCATTAAGTCTGCTTTGACAGAAGAACAGCTAATAAATCACAAATAGTTAAAAGATCAGTAAAGTTAGCAGCTTAGACACGTATTGACTGAATAAATCATCATGGCAGGTATAAAGATATTACTAGTCATCCCTTCTGAAAGGAAACTGTAATAAAATTAGCACCTAGAAGCAGTTGTGTGCACCTGAGTCATTTCATTGCAGAGCCTGCTATTTTAGCTTGAATACAAAGAGCCTAATCTTCCATCTGTGTGGGCCGCAGACCTTTCTGTAGCATCGAGGGTTGCATTGCTGCAGCTCTTCCCTTGCAATACAGCTGGTGTATTGTACATGCACTGAAGACCAACTGGGCCAAGAGGAGCAAGCTCAGTGCTTCCCAGAAGCATCAATGTGTCTACACGGACATTTCACTGAACTGTTCTGCAACCCGTTCCTGGCTGCAGACTTTCCTGTTGGTCTGAGCAGGTTTCTTGGCTGCATGATGATGGAAACACTGTAGGAAACCCAGCAAAAGTGATTATCAGAAATGGGTTAACTTATGCATCCAACTTTTAGCCCACTTCCAGCAGCCCCTGGAAAAGAGAAGAGCGGAGATTTGACTGTGGGTTGAACAAATCATTGTAGCAGACTTCAAATTGGACATCAGATTAGGTAAATCCTTAGTTCTGCCATTCAGCAGGTCAGAGTAGGTCAGCCACAGTTGGACGTGGGTATAGTCTGACATAATCTTATTACTTTAAAAGAAGAGCAGGTGCTTTGTTAAGTTTTAAGAATTTATCTTAATATGACTGTTGCACACTTTATCATGGTTTATCTTAATCCTAAAAGCAGCCCTTCCCCCATTCATTGCTTCCACCAATTAAGGCTTTGTGTCAGTGAAGATGAAGTCTTATGTTTGTGAAATGCATGGGCTTTTGCTGTGTCATGTATTGCAAATGACTGAAGTTGGAGAAACAGCACGCATGCAAAGTGCAGGCATGTCAGGAGGCAGTGGCAGCTTGATAATCTGCTTTTTGATAAGGAAACTATAGGAGGTTATACCGTAACATGTGTAAATGGATGTGCAGACAGCATAGGAAAGGATTTCAGAATCGGCATGTTATACTTTGAGCTCTCATGGGAACCTGCTTTTATCACACCTGGTTTTGGATAGCAGTGTGTGGCAGGAGCCAATCTTGCCTTTGCTGTTGACAGAAGTGATGAGTCTGAAGACGGAGTGGAGCCCTTGAATGGGTGCAGTCCCAGGTACTTGGGGATTGTTTGTCCTCTCGCATGATGGGGATGGATGCTCAGTTCTGTGGCAGATGTGCCAGTGAGCAGGATTATGGGGTGAGCTTACGCACTGGCATGATAGATGTGGAGTCGTATGACGTATCTGTCGAAGTGACAGGATAAAGCTGAAGAGAGGAGACTTGTCAGGCAAGCTGCCTCTGCCTGCATGATCCTAGGTGCAGCACAGCGCAGCTGGCTTACCCATTCTGGGACTCCATGTGACCCGTGGTCAGCAGCTCTCGTATCTGCTGAGCTGTTTTGTCATGTGGCGTCTCACAGCAGTAAAGCAACATTGCCATTGTTCTGTGAATGTGTGAGACGTAGCTGGTACTGGAGGAGTTGTGGGTGGCGCGACGTGGAGAGATGGTGGGAGGAGCAATGAGGGGTAGCTAGAAGTGAGTTTCATGTGTAGTAAGTACAAATTTGACAGGCCTAGTAATTATTGCCTTTTTTTTTTCCCTTCTTTTTTAATTGCTTTTAAACAGGCTAAGTCTGTCCTTAGGAATCTAAATTTCTGCTTGCATGGCAATGCTGCATACTTCAGAGACAAGAAATTGCATACTGGTAACAAGGACATGGTCAAACAAAGTGCCGCCCCTGGTTATTTCAAGTCACAGGTGAGTCCAAAAAGTGAACTTGCATAAGTAAACAGCAATAAATACTTGTATGATATGTTGCTTTTTGTAACTAAATGTATTGAATAACCATATAACCATGAAACCCTGAGCACCTGAAGAGAATGCTACGTTACAGATGGAGCAGCTTTCACTGTTACTTTGTGTCAGTACAGGACAGTAATCCTCTATTCATGGAAGTCAGCAGTTCCTCGTTCAGGCTGGCTTTAAGTGCTTCTTGTCAAGGGCATTTGTGAGACTTACCACAAAGTCTTCTGAATAACAACTGCTGGAAGTTACCACAGACAAAAAAAATATATCTTTCATTGTATTAAATGCATGTATTTAGATGCCAGTGTTTAAAACAAACAAAAGAAATGCCCCAGTAGCCCATGATTATTCCTAATGGTCATTGGGCTATAGAACCCATATATTGAACAAGCATCTCATAAAGTTACTACTTCTCCCCCACCACCCCATCTTAAATGGTGCTTTTTATATGATTTTGATCCAACTGTCTAAAAGATGTCTGACAGACTTGATTCCTTTTTCTTAGAAAAAAAGTTTCTTAATTCTTTGACTGCTGAAAAGGAACATTTCCCTTTGCTGCTGCAACAAGCCTTTTTGATGATATGAAATTGGGATTTAGAAGGAAGTCTCCACTATTCTGCCATTTTTATGGTTTTGTCCCTGATATTAAGAGGTCTCTGAATAATTGACCTATTTTCTCCCCTGGTTTTAGTTTTTGGCATATCCCTGTCACCTGTTTACTTCTGCTGGTTAGTTTTCCAGGTAACCTAGGAAGGAAATTTATAGAATCCTTTTTTTTTTTTAATTTTTTTTTTACTTGCTAGTTTCAGAAAATTCATAGCAGTGCATCCTGAATGGGTTAACCAGTTTCAGTGTGCTGTAGATTAAGATGGCTGTAGGTAGGAGTTATTAGAAGTCTTAAGTCAAACAAAACAAAACGACGCTTTTTCTTATGCTTGTTTTATCTTGCCAAGAAAAACAAGAAATAAAAAGGTAGTATTTATCCTGCCAAGAAATCAGAGAAGAATGGACTCGGTATAGAAGTAATAATACTATGTGGTGCTGTCATTTACTGTCGTTATGATAGATGTTTATAAAAAGCATCTGTGAGCAATGCTCTGTAGCAGTGAGTTCCTGCAGTTTTAAGATAACTGACTGTAAAAAGGCTGTACCTAATTTAGCTCAAATGCTTTTTGGAAAATCAAGAACTTTCTGTCAGATGGCACTTTATGTCAATAAAAGTAATTTCTTCTAATTATGTAATGAAGCAAATATTTAGCTCTGTTTACATTATTTTTTAACTTATAATATCAGACTGACAATTCTCTGAAAGGATATATAAGCCATAGACTGTTCTCACCTCCAAACAGAAGGAGAGTGAAGCCCTGTTGAATTTTTTGAGTCTGTGTCCTCTAGTGCTACAGTTCAGCAAGGTAGCCCAGATATATGTAGCATCACTGCAAACGTTTCATACAGTTGGCATAGTGTAGTGGTCTCTATGAACGTCTCTAAAACTCCTCCCAGTCTGCTTGAGGGGCCTGCACTGCTCTGTCAGCAGCTATTACCATCTCAGAATAGATGGTGACAGTCTGGAACTGTTTCCAGTACTTAGCTGGACAGCACAAGAAACAAAACATTTCCAGTAATGAAAGTTAATATTTGAGTCTTCTGCTATATTCACAGTGATGTTAAATCTTGGGACAGAGGATTTTCAGAAGGTCACAGATCTCTGTCTCCAAGCTGTCTGTCTCAAGCAGTGGTGGTGAGGCAAAAAACTCTCTCTGTGGAAAATTGGTCTCGTGTCTGTGTCAGAAGGTACAGTGGGGGCACAGTGGCACTTCTGTGTGTCAAAGGTCCCTTCCAACCTCAGCTGTTCTGAGATCTTTGCCATGCAGGATTCTCTCTTCCCAATACGATTTACTGTTTATCAAGTCCTTTACTGTCATCTGTAGATTTCATCTGCCTCTACATGCCTGTCAGCTGTGCTAGCTTGGTGCTTGATTGGGGAACGGGAGGATAGCAGTAAGAGGAGTGAGGGAGTAACAGCCTTCCTCAAGGTTTTTGCCCTCACTGCTGGAGCAGTGAAGCCATCTACGTAATAACAGCAAATCCTTAGCACACGGCCTGGATGAGGCAGAAGCACAAAGGAGCCGGGTAGCAAAACGTGAGTCCGTGTGTACTGGAGCACAGGACTAATCTCACAGATACCATAACAATATCAATGCCTAATAGCTCTGATAGTATTTAGTTTCATATATATTTATAGCTGAAGTCTTAACATTATACTGATGAAGTTCTACTTGTTTATTTCTCTTCAAATAAAAGAAACTTTGGAAGAGCTTCTAAATACAAAGAACTGCATGAGACCTTTGGAAACAGTGACTGTTTTTGGTAAATGCTTCAGTTTGCTTACTCCTCAGTTGTGATGAGCTTCTTGCAGAAGTTAAGTCCTCTGCATGCATTTGAAGATAAGATGTGACTTAGTAACAGTGTTAGATGTCTTGGAAAAAAGTATGTTAGGTTTGTACGCAGGGAGAGAGCTTAGTACATGCACATTTACACTTAACAGGAAAGAACAGAAGCTGTGTCTTGTTATGCTTTGAAAGAAAAAATCCATTGAGATAACGTATCTAGGTTTTAGATGTGGTAAGTTTTTTGTTGTTGTTTTGAGAAGTAATTTAGTGAGAGCGGTGGCTTTCCCATGATTTGCAGGGTGGAAAGAATGAAATAAATGCCCCATTGAAAACTGTAGGCGTTGTCATTTGATTTTTTTTTTTTTTGGAGGCAGCATTTAATTCATTGATTTTTAATGTTAGAATTCTGAGCGAAACACATCTGTGCCTCTGCAGGCAGTTCTTTCTTTGCAAAGCCAGCTATGAAGGTTATGACTCTAACTGAAATTCAGTGAAGAATTTTGAAACTAAAGCAAACTGTAGAAGACAACACACTGTTTTATCCCTTTTTTGTTTTTACTGTAACTTGTTAGTAGTTCATATGTAAAGCACAGATGAGAGTTTCTCAGTTTTTTTAAATTCTGTTTAACTAGGTAGGATGACAGACTCCGGTTTTTTGGAAGTGCTGAGTGACGAGGCTGTACCTAGGGTACATAAAGTACCCCCTCTACTGATCTTTAGTCACATTGTCCTGCACAGCTCGCATTAGCAGTGATTAATGGCTCTGAAAATAAAAGATAAATCCATTAGTTACAGATCCTATTTTTAATCGATGCAAAAGTATTTTATACTCCAGCCAAGGAGCATAATTTATCTCTGTGTGTTGCTTCCTAGCAAGCTAAACAAGACCAGGGCCCAGGCATTGGCATGTGCTTGTTCATACTGCTAAATTGTTGCTACAATTCTGGCCTTGGTCAGCTACTGCTTTCCTAAAGGATACTTGTGTGTGGTTCAGGAGTCATTTGTAGCATATAATTTGGATATCACTCTCCTCCTCTTCTGCAGGGTAAGCATTTACCTGTATCACAAGAGCACTGCAGTGCCATTTAGTCTCTGGAGCAGGAAGTTGTTCTTGTCTCTTATTTAATGATATAGATATTGACAGTGAGTTTGTATGGAATGTTGCAGAATATTTGCCTAGTCTCTACAGGTTTATAGTACCTCTAATTCTTTTATTTAATAGGGATTTATTTGGATGTGTAAGACAAGTTTAAAGCAAGTGATAAACCCTCAGTGTAAACTCTCTTTTTTTTGTTGTTCAAGAAATTCACTAAAACGTAGTTCTGTCCTGCTTGTGGTAGGAGCACATTTGGCCAGGTAATATTTCTTTACTACCTTTTCAGACAAGAGCCAGGAAAGGAGATCTTCTGAGTCTGTGACAACTTTCACTAAACCAAATTCTGGCTGAGGATTTGTAGTAAGCAAAAGTTTACTGTTCTACTTTTGAGAAAAGAAGGGAGAGAGAAAAATTAAATTAACTTAGGATTTTCTGTTTTAAAAGGATGGGGCATGAGATAGTGAAATGATCAATACTGAAGTTTTGTTCTTTTAGTTTATTTAGATATAAATAACTTTTAAAAAGCTGTAGCTATAAAAAACTTTTAAAGTGGCGCTAGACTGGCTGAATGCATAAGGCTGTATTCAGACCGTGGAAATTTCCCTTAAACCCTCTGTTTTCTATTGGCTTCTTCAGGGCTTCAGAGGTATTTCTCCAATAGTAAGGACCAGTCTCACAGAGTTGGCAATATGGTTCCTAGTGACAATGCAATTTTTTTATCTTTGAAGCAATAAAATGGGAGTTTAGCAGATCAGTTTAAATGTTTTTAAATATAAGGACCCAGTCATCACTGTAGCATCATTTGTTTCTTTCATGTTGTGTTTTTTAGCCTTTTCAGGAATTTAATAAGTGCATAGTCGAGATCTTTCTGCAATTATTCAATAAGGATTTAGCAAATGGTTTCATTTGTTGCATCCAAGGCTAGTTTGACCATCCTGATGAAAGAGTTTTTTTTGGTTTTGTTTGTTTTTTTTTTTTTCCTTCTCTGTTTTTTGTACCTATTCTGGCTCTATCTACAATGAACAATGTGACAGAAGTTAATTTTATCCTCATAGTCCTAAAAAAGTTCTTGTTCTCCATCTTCAGCAGCCAGGTATCCAGAGTTATGTTAACATCCAGAGCATGTTAGGGTCTTAGAGTAAGCTAACTCAACTTTTTTCTGCCATACGTTCAGAGCTCTTCTGGCTGCCAGGTTGTACACACAGGATGTCTGCCAGTAGCAGCTCTGCAAATTCCTGTTCATTAACATCCTAGCACTGCACCCCTCTGTGTCTCTGTCCGTAGTGGGAGACTTGGAAAGATGGACAAACCTGCTTAGCAGGAGGGGTTTACTAGACTAGTGACATGCAGAATGTCACCTCTTTTTAACTCACTGCTTTTGTTGAAAAGCTTTGTGACTAACATCCAGGTGAAGCTGGGGATCGTCAGACAACTTCCAGGTTGTCTCATGGCCTCAGAAGTGATGTTAGTGATGTGTTGGAATTTCCAGTCATTTAATCTGCAGCTTCTTTCCATTCTTCAAGGCATTGCTGTCCATATGTTAATAGGCAGTGTGGTGGCAACTTAATGTGCTCTTTGAGGGCTGAAGATGAAATATATTAGCATTTGTAAGGAAGCAATAACTTTTTTTCCCTGCCAAAAAGAAGTTTATTTTTCGAGTTGGCCTACTGACCATTTTTTTTTGCCAAGAACACAAAACAAATTCAGAAGTTGTTTCAGGAAGATGGGTTGAATCACTCAAACTGAAAGACAGCATCTTCAATGAAATGTGTCTTGAAATAGGAAATCCTCCCAATATATTCTTTAAACTGTGGTGTTTTTCTTTGTGTTTATAAGAAACTCAGTTCACTAAGAAATGCTTCTAGAATTGGGTGAGAAGAGTGTTCTCCTAAGTGATCTCCTTAGGGCAGTTTTGTTAGTTATGGGCCTCCTCAGGGAGGTGTAAAGCAGAGGGAGGGATGCTACAGTTAGCTCCAGTCTACATCCGACACCGTGGCGTCTTGTAGTTACCGATACATCTAGGGTTTTGGGGCGGTTAGATTTTTGGGTTGGTTTTTTATTTTTTGGTTGGTGGTTGGGTTGTTTTTTTTTAGTTTTTGTTGTTGTTTCCCAAATGTTATTTTCAGAAGCACAAGTACTCCATCTTGACTGAATGTCTTTACTTACGAGAATTAAAGGGCAGCTAGTTCAGTTCTGTATCATAAAAGGTTTTTTTTTAAGAAAGCTTGAAGTTTTACTCCTGGAGTCAAAACTTGCAAAAGTTAATCAACAAGGATCAGGGGTCCTGGTGGTGAAGTTGGATGTTAATCAGCAGTGCGGCCTTGCAGCAGAGAAGGCCACCCCTATGCTGGGCTGTCTTGGTGTAGTCAGTGGGGTAAGCGCTGTTATGATCCTCTCTGTTCTGCCCTTGTACGACCACAACTGGATTCTGTGTCCAGTTTGGGGCCCCCCAGTGCAAGAAGGGTGCTGGAGCGAATCCTACAGAGGCTTCCAAAATGGTTGTGGGCTGGAGAATGGGATGTCCGATGAGAGGCTGAGAGCGCTGTGTCTGATCAGCCGGAGAAGAGAAAGGGAAGATCTTACGGATGTGTGTAGCTGCCTTATGGGAGGCTGTAGAGAAGGTAGTCTAGATTATTTTCAGGACTTTTTTTTTTCTTTCCTTTTAAACCAGGACATCAGTTACATATCAGAAAAATTTCCCCAGAGAGGAAGTGGTGGGATCTCAAAACTCAACTGGCCAAGTTTCTGAGTAGCCTGATCTAACTGAGTCTGCTCTGAGCAGGGCGTTAGGCTAGATGACCCCAGAGGTCCTTTCCAACTCAAAGCAGGTTTCTGATATTCTGCTTAAACCTTTGTCAATCACAGGTTCTGGTCGTGACAATTCCTAGTTGAGATACCTCATGAGGTACAGTTCCCCATTTTACTTAGGTCTCCTATTATTTAATCTTTGAATAAGTAATTTATCTATAATAGTCTTTTCTGGACTAGTGCTTAAAGGCAGATTCCTTTTTTTGCCCAGATTTTGCTCTGTGAAGTTTACAAACATCCCTTGCTGCTCGCTGTGGGTTCTCTGTTGGCATATTTTGTGTTTTCAGGGATATAGCAGGGATAATAGCTCTTCCCTTTGTTTCCTCAGAAGGGATGCATATGCCTGTGACACGTGCATTTCCAGTCATATAGACTAGAAGATTCTGAGCTTGTGAACGTGGCATGCAAACACCTACAATGTGAAATCTGTAGAGAATTCCTATTATTGTATAGTAAGTAATTTTTATTATTTAATTTTTTATTTTTAGGAGATGCATACATTTGTCAGATTTGGACTACTTTTAAGGCTGGGGAGGGAACAAGTTTTAGACTGTATCCTTTTGTCATAGCTACATTTCATTTTTCTGAAAAGTTATTTGGCTCGAGATATAAAAGGAAGGGTTTGCTTTGTTGCCTTTACTGCTCGTTTACATGAACATCTAATGTTAAATATGTTTCCTTCTCTTTTCAACATAGGTAAATAGCAAGAAGCAAAAAATGGACACTCAATTATTTTCCCCATTATTAGGAGCCATTACTAGTACGCCACCTCCGCTAGAATCTTCCCGTCTGTATAGTGACTGGTCAGCATGTGGAGAGGATATTAGCTCAAAAACATCTTTTCAAGACTGCACAAAAAAACGGTATGAGCATTCTTGGTATAATCTTATAGTGGTGTTCTAGAACACTGAAATTGTTATGGAGCAGAACAAATGGGATTCCAGATCTTTTTAGGAAGAATTTATGGTATCACTGGAAACTCAATACATTTTCTTTGCTGTATAATAGTTATTATAGAGGTTGTGGGGAAAAAAAAGGGGGTCTGTGTGTGTATAAATGTGTGTGTTTACATGTGAAAACATTTTAAAATTTGTAAAGAATACTACATTTAGGGAAGGAAATGGGAAACTGCTATATGTAATTGAAAACTCCTTAAAGAAAACCACTCTCCTTCTGTGCCTCTCATCCCTCAGTACTGTAGCTCATAATGATCCTGCTTGATAATGTAGAATATTTCCTGGAACATGAACAATGCAGAGAGAGTTAGACACAGGTCGAGTGTGAGCAGTACCTCTGCTGCTGAAAGCATAAATGTGCATACAGCTACTCTTGAAAATATGCCAGCCTACTGTCTTATTGCACCCTTGATATAATGCACTCAAGTTCAATTTTATATATATAAAAAAAATTTTGCAGTTTCGGATGCTGAATGAATGCAAAGGGTCTTTGTTACTGGAATCGTGAAACATTTTTATTCCCCTGGAGAAATCCACTCTGCCCGTCTTGACTGTTACAGGCATTTCTGATCATCCAGTCTTAATAATGCAGTAAAATTATTAAAGTTACAGAGATGGGCAACGAGGCTGGATAGGGGTTTGAAAGCTTCTATGTTGGTGGAGAGTAAATAAAACTCTTCTTGGGTTTTGATAAGTCAGCTCTGCAGAGGAATGATTTCTATAAAATCATGAACGATACAAGGATTGTGAGGAACAGGGAATGATTATTTCACAGTCCAGAAATCAGGGGATGCCCACTGAAATAATTGGTTCTCTCCTTCATATTAGCACTTTTATAGCTTGTGTACAGCAATTGAAATTGTGATGTTTCTATTCCAACCCTAGAAACGCGTAAACAATTATTTCATATTAGGCTTCCCACTCTCTTCTTTCCGTCTTAGTGCCAAGTGCTGGCAACATAGTATTGCCTTTTGGGGAGAGGTGGAGGGTGGTTGGTACAGACTGGCACAGCAGCTTTTGACATCAGTGATGATGCTGTTAGCATTTCTGATACCGATCTCATTGCATTTTTTTATCACTTGCCTAATAAGAAAGAGGAAGTTTGAAGTGGCGAGAAATGGTAGTTCACTGGTTCACCAGATACATCCATTGCAAAGAAGCTAAATACCATTATCTTTTTTTTTTTTTTTTTGCTAGTCTTCCCTGGGAAGCAGCACAGAGATGTTTATTTTTAGTATTTTTGTTTTTTTAATAAAAGATCATAAAGCTTTAGCATTAGGTGTAAGTGCTAAGTTTAACCTCTGAGTGGCAATCCACTCATTAAAATATACAACCTCTTTTTGAAAGCAGCCTTAAGGTTATTGTAAGGTAATAAATACAAGGCAGCTTTTTTTTTTTTNNAAAAAAAAAAGTGATTCATAGACTTAAACAACTAAATGGTACTTGTCTGTTAATGATAATCCATCTGTGCACCCATTCTGAGAGTGCAAGTATGCATTAGGTCCTTAAGGTTAAAAAAAAATTTGTTTCTTAGTTTTTTTTTCTTTTAATATTTTAGGATACTCGGTGCCTAACTATATTAGGTGCAGTACACCTGTGTCATTTTAGTTCCTCTAAGCTGCTCGGTGACAGTAACTAATCCATCACTGGAGATTTCTTTGCGGTGTAATTTTGCTCATGCTTTTGTCCTTTTAATTCTCAATTTTCTGGCCATTGAAATTATTCCACAATAAATTGTGGGAGCCCCAGTGCCTCAAACCTATGCGTAGGCCTTTTGTTACACCTGTATTCTGGTGCCGCAAACTCCTCTTGAGGAATGTCCATTTGAAAATCCATCCTTGTTCAGCAGTAGTTGTGTTGATTGAAAAGAGGAGAAAATCTTTTGCTCCTCCTGTCTTTTCACGTAACAGCTTGAGAAGTCTCTGTTGAAGCAAGAACTTAGGAAAATTGTTCTACTTCATTTAGGCTACAGAATTCAGGAATGCAGGAAGAAATTTCTCTATATGAGTGCTGAGAATACATGAAATTCAGAACACTTAGCAGATGCTGCTAAAATAAATTAAAAGTTTAATGCTTTACTTTTCCTTTTACCTGTTTTGTTTAGGAGAAAGAGACTTTTATTTACCCAGGCTTTTTTGTTTTTTCAGGGCACCAATAAATCTTTCTTATTCTGGCAATGGCCCTGATATGTTTGGGCTAGTGTCAAGCATTTTGGAGGAGCCAAGCAAGCCAGAACCAGTTACAGATTGGTAAGTTTGTTCTGAAAGTTCTTATATGTTGCATATTGTTTTTTATGTCCTTTGTTACACAGATACAGTACACATTTTGAATTATTTCACGGAAATGAGTAAAGAAGGTCTTATAAATCCCCTTGAAATGTAGAAATGGAAAAAGAAAAAAAAAACCAAACAATGAGCTGTTAGAAATGCAAATTTTCTGAAGTCTTCCATTGGCCTACAGCATTTGCTGGGGGGGGGGAGGGGGGAATCTCATTTTAACCAGTAGGGACTTGACTGAATACAGTCAAATCTACAATACTTAATAAATCCAAATAAACTCTGCAGTTCTGAGTATGCATATTATAAACATTAGAGAACAGTGTTGGTAGTCAGATATCACATAGCATTTACTCAACTGCAGCAGGGATATTTGCCCCTCCTCTTTATATTCTGGAGGACGGCTGTGTATGGTTAGCCCAGAATGTAACGGGGGAAACGTGTGTGTGGAATAACCGTGATATATGAACTGTTTTAATGTAAGAAATGTTTTAAATCATTACAGGAGGCTTGTTTAACTTTGTTACAGGAATTCTCTTTCAAGATTGTTTCCACCTATGTGGGCTCCTGATCTTGGAAGCAATGGTGAATTCTCAGGGCTCTCATCTAAGCACTGTGTTGAAAGTAAGGATTTTTCAAACCTGATGGGCACACAGAACTGCTATCAGGAACACTTGCAAAAGTCTCACGATGTGGAGATGTTACACAGAGGTTTGGAAGATCTTCATCTCATAGAGTCTTGGCTTTCTCCATCTGGCCCTTGCACACAGCCTGATAATATTCTGAAGAACAGTTATCCTGAAAATTCCTCTCTTCAAAATAATAATACAATTCACCAAGAAGGGTTTTCATTTCAAAACATAGACTATAATCAGCATTTATGCAGTTATGATCACATGAAATTGAATGGAGACTATGAAAGAATTGGTTCCAATTTTAGCACTTTTTCTTCTCAGAACAGAACGAAAGACGGCACTAGCATTCAGAAAGAATATTGGAAAACTGAAAGAGCAAGAAGCAAAGATCTGAAAAATGATGCTCAAGAACAAGCTAAGTATTCCCCTGATCTTTCTAATCAGCCTGTTGATGACTCTTGGGATAAAGTGTCCCAGAACAACCACTTGTTTTCAAAAAGATATGAAAACTTCACAGCTGCTCATAAATTGCAGTCATCTGTTCATCCACCGCTATATTTTTTCAATCAACCCCCTAAAGAAAATAATTTTTCTGGAGGGACGCACAGAAAACCACAGGAAACCCATGTGCAAAATGGTCATCATAGCTTTACTTTGGGGGATGCTTTTAATAATAATGAATGTAAGATCCATATTAGTCCTAAAGAATGCTCTCATAAAGTATCTGAATATGATTTATCTGCAAAAAATGTTATACAAAATGGGAGTTATTCATCATTCCATGGACGTACGTGGCTGGATGGGAAAATCGCAAGTCCAACATCTGCATCGGATATCACGTATGGAAAGCAAGTGGTAACAAGTCCGCAGTCATCTTCAGGGGTTTCAACCATGTCTGGCGGTTCTCCCACGCATCAGTCTATAACACAGTCCTCTTACTACTCACAGATCTTACCTGTCCTCCCTTCGAGGAAAGATGGAAGGTTACAAATATCAAATGGTGTTTCTAATAATTTGGGAGTTTCTAATTTTATCTCAGAAAATCAGAAGCAAATAAAACCCATTGGACGATCCCAGCATGATTCCTTGACTAATAAGGAAGGGCAATACCGTAAATTCCCCATTAATTTTTCATCTGACTGGTTAACACAGCAGAATGCTGTAAGTGAAGAACCTGAAAAATACCACAGATTTCCAAAAAAGCAGATGCATGAAAATAGTAATAAAGAAGAAAGAAGAGGCAGAAAGAATTGGATTCCTCATTTTGGGTATACAACTCCAAACCGTCAGCAGTTCAATATGTTCCGAAAAAAACATGAACAGAATGGTGGTAGCATGTCAGATTTCATCAATCCTTCTTTTCTTCCTTCTTTCCCATTAATGTCTGATTTTAAGCAAAATCCCGGCTTTCCTCCATTTAATCATCATCTATTTTCTTCAACAAATAATTTCAGTTTTCCTCCATCACCATTTCCATTCTCAGAACTTGTTGATCTTTTTCATTACGATGATTTTAACCACTTGAATCCCTTCATCAACGATCTGTTTTGTGGGGAAATAGCTGCACCGTACTTTGCCTTTCCAACACCATTTAACAAGTACAGACCTCCAAGAAATCGCAGTGGACCTGCTAATGAGCTTCATATCCGACTGGAGGAGTGTTATGAGCAGTGGAGAGCTTTGGAGAAAGAGAGAAAGAAGGTAAAACCCAACTGACAGTAACTCCCTATCAAAGCTTTGATTGCATGAAACAATTCGTAGAATAGATACTCCAGGTTGTTGCTCCATTTGAGGGGGCAAAAATTCTGTTGGCATGTTATTAGTTTTAAATACCTTGAGCACCATCTACATCATCTGCTTTGAATATAATGCTTGCGTTGTTTGGCATGACTGCTTTTAAATCGTGTGTGGCTTTGAACTTCTGTTTCTAAGGCTCTTTTCCCCTAGACAGGGCTGCTAACACAACATTTCTCTCCATTAACCTACAATATTTGCTACAACAAATGTGATGATACTGTCACTGGCCAAAGCACTGAATTGTCGTTAGCTTCGATGTTTTCCATTGATATGGTCAATAAAAGATGATTAGCTAGTTCTTACTAATTCAGTATGCCTTTGTCATGACTCTAGAGCCACCAGCCATATATGATGATACAGCAGGGCCCTCACTACCACAGGTGGTTCTTAAAAGTCCTGGCATTTTATGCACCTTAGTGCTCTAAATGCTCATATTGCACAGTTTGGTTAGATGCATCTCTTTCTTTTCTTGTCCCATACTTCTCTTCAACTAAATCTTTAACTCAAGTATTATAAACCCAGACTCTCTTTTTCCTAGCCCAGTCATTTAAGGAGATAAAATTTTGTGCTGTGTTTTGATTTTTTTTTTAATTTTTTTTTTTTTTACTGTCAATGATATAGTGGTGTCTTTCCCTCATTCTTTTTGTTTCTTGTTTTTCTAAAGCTTTGGTTCAGTAAAAAGAAAAGTAAGTAAGTAATCCTGGGCACCCTGTACATAGCTGTAGGGGAAAACCTACAGTGTTTTCTTTCCCAAAGGAAGTTTAAATTTATACTCTTCTTGTTACAGTTGCTTTTCCTGCTTCAGACTCTCTTGCTAAGAACTGTTGTCAGGGAGGGATCCACACTACTGATAAAGGTGTTACACCTGGGAATGAAAGCTCTGTGCTCAAAAGGAGCATGAGATGCTTTCCCAAGAGGAGTCAAATCTCTGATCTCCATGCCAGATCTGGGAAACTAGGTTGTCAGTAATCCATGGTCCTAATTATACACTGAGTGCCTGTATACTTCTTCCATGCTGGAGAAGACTCCTGGTTATTGGAGAAAGAGACTGGTATGTGACCAAACTTGATCTCTGGAGAGCATATTTTTCTTTCCAGCATCAACTGTGACACCTTGCTAATAGACTTTTGGAAGTGTAAATAGAACTGCCTATATTGTTTGCTCTCTGATGTCTTTAAATGAGACTCCTTTCTGCCTTCTAGTCTTCTAGGAATTCTCTACAAGTGAGAAAGGGTGATGATGATTCTTGCTCCAGTGTGTCTGAGGCAGCAGTGTTTTCAGAAACTTCTCTGTTTTCTGTTGTGGCAAAGGCGGCTGCTCGAAACCTGCTCATGCAGGATTTGGGTCAATTAAGTCACTTGGGAAGACTGAATCATAGTTTTTATCTCATAATATATGTGTGTTTGTGTTTTCATCATTGAAGAATTGTTTATCCCCATTTCATGATGTTGTTAATAATTGAAGGGATTTAATTGTTGAACATAGTCTGGTCTATTCTAAGTGATCCAATTTTATCCTAGTGATCTACTCAGGCTTTCTCAGTCCTTGATTTTTGTAGTTACACCTGCAGATAGCTTTATTTATGAGTATAAACTGTTCTCAGTCCCACAAGCCAGCTGCCATAGCATGGCTCGCATTCCTACAACCAAGCTACTTACTCCTCAAAAGGGGATGACTGCATCCCAACTGCCTGACGGGAATGTGCCTGCACTGCCTTAATCCCTGTTTGTAGGTATGGTATGGGAGGATGCTGGTTGGCAGGGATTAAAACTCTCAGAACTTGTTTTTACAGTCCCAACAGCCTAAACTATCCCAAGGCACTGTCCTTGGCAACACCTAAACTGTTGTTTAGCTAACTAATGTATGTATACCTCACCCGTACATAGGAAGACTCTTTGATATTCTCACCCTTTTGATATTCTTGCCCTACATGAATTCCTTAAGCATAGACAGAAACTCCCCCCAGAGGGACTTGCATTTAATTCTAGCTTGTCTAATCAGTCAGCCCTTTCAGCTCTCAGAAACCTGTTCATTGCAGCTGCATTGGAGTTCACAGTGACAGTGAGCTTACCTCTTTCCTTATATAATTCTCACTCTTCCACGGATCCCTCATTTAAAAAATTTCTACGAATTGTATGTTTGGAATTGCCTGAAATATGAAATGTGCATATAGATGAGTACTGAGAACTACTCGTTAGTTGTAATTCTTAAATACCTGGTGGCTTTACATGAACTCATGACCCTTTCTTCATCCATTTTTTTTCTGAATGTCTTTCAGGCTTCTCAGATGAATGCAAGTAGAGTCAGTCAGCTCTTGTAATTCATGTCAGGTGAGGGCAGAGACTAAATAATATGGATGTGTCAGTAAAGTGGAAAGAAAAGAACTTCAGCACATATTTTCAGTATGAATGTGGACTTAGCCTCACCTTGAACTGTAACATGGTACCTAATTTTTCTCTCCTAAGTCCATTGTACACTGAAGAAAGAATGGGAGAGAGAATCAGCTGCCAGTTATGTCTTTTTTACTCCAAGTGTAAGAAGTTCCTATCCAAAAATAGGTTTGGTGATGTTTAGTCACTGCCTGCATTGTACAGTGGTTTCAGCAGTTCCTTTCTCAGTAGGGAGTTTGGCAGCTGTGTTGATGACTTTTTCAGAGTTGATACCAGTTTGTGTAAAATCTGGCTTAACCCTGATGCACTTCAGATACAACTTACGCTGGTGTCATCACCTGTTTCATTTGTTAATATGTGACATTTGAGAGATGCAGGGAGAGGCATACAGTTTTAAATTCCTGGGGTAATGTACAAGAATTTCTTTGCCTAGGTCTGTGTCCAAGATTGGTTAAAATAAAGTTGTACAACTTTGGCTCTAAATGTTGCCACTGAGCATTGTATGCTGAGGTAGAGCTGAATTAGAGAAGTATTCTAATTTTTACAGCATCTGGCTGTACATCTAGAGAGATACTCGGGAACATTTTTCTGTAAATGCAGTAAGTAAAGATAGGAAGCGCACTTCTAATGCATTTGAAAATTCTAAACCACCCCAAAAATATGGATTTAAATATTGTACTAATATCAAACATTGACAATGGCTATTTATTTCCCTTCCAGACTGAGGCTGACCTTGCAAGAAACTTTCCAGGGAAGCGCATATCTAGCTCAAATAACACTCCTGTGTCCCGACTTCCTGCTAACCCATCACGAGTTGATCGTTTGATTGTCGACCAGTTTCGAGAACAAGCCAGGGTAAGCTTTCTTGAGCTATAATTCCTGAATTTCTTTTTGGTTTAACACTTGTTTGTTTAATGGAGACTTACAAATACTTATTGATTTTGGTATTTGCAATGTATCTGGCAGATGCTCACACTAATAGGAAAAATGGAAAGGCTTCGTGGTACCCCTGTACACAGGAACATATCCACTACATTGGAACGCCATATGGAAGCCATTCATGTAACACAGGCGAGGCGTAAGGATGAGATTATTAATGCTGCTGATCCACAGCGACAAGGAGTACCACGTTACAATAATGAGAAAGGTAACTGCTTTCTATTTCTGTAGTTTTAAAAGCCTTTTCAAAGATTTGATTGTGAAAATATGCCATTTTAAATATGCAAATCTGAAATATGCAGTGATTATTGCAACTTCAACAAAAAAAAGTTTGTAAATCTCAACCTGTCACTTTTTAAAGACTTTAAATTACTTTGAGATCTGTTTTCTTTTCTGTTTTTCTGTTACTAGTTTAAACACTTTGAAACATTCTTCTCTTGACTAAAGGAGAACTGTAAAACTGTTCAGTGATATTATATAACTGTAAGTAGTTGTCCTAGTAAAAATGTACTTGTTTTTAAACAAGTTGAATTTCTTTTTTTAGTGGTATTGCTAGTCTTTCTTTTCCCTTCAGCTTATAAAGTAAAAGAAATGTGTTGGTGCCCTGTTAATTAATTGTCTCCTTTATCTGAATCACAGAAATGCCAGAAATTACGTTTTACGATGCCCAACTTCCCTTGATGTAAAGCCAGAATAATTTGTAGCAGTAGTATGTACTTCTCTAGAAGTAATGCAAAACTAGGACAAATTGCATCCCTTCTAATAGCATAGTGTGATAACTTGCTATTCAATGTAATGGTTGTACAGCTGATACATATAGGGATTTGAGGGTTGGTGTTAAAGATCATATTATTTTTCTTCAGAAAATTATTTCCAAGGAGGAATGCACTTCCCCTGCCTCACCCCCATCTTCTTTTGGATCCTTACTCAGCATTGTCCTGTACTGTCTTATTCCCTCTTGCTGCAGTAAAGCTGATAGCGGGGGTTCCTTTGGCTTCCAGTAATGTGTATGGGATAGTTTTTCCTTGTAAGAAGGGAAATATAAACTGTAGAGAGAGTCAAAATGTTTTGCTTTCACAAGTTAGGTGTCAAGCATGATGTCATATCCTTAAAAGTAATAGTCCTATATGCAAACCAACTTCTAAAATTGTGTAATGTGACATTAGCCCCAAGCATAAGCCTGGAAGCAGGTAGTCATCATCTTACAAAAAACAAAATAAATCCCACAAACCATGTTTTTGATAATGTTTTATTGTAAAGGCATATGGAAGCATTATTTGAGCCTTCCTGTACCATACTTGTTAGCAAAATTGCAGTTAGTTTTATGGTTAATGGTAACATCTGCAGTGTATTTAAGTTTCTGAAGAAGAGCTGTGCTGCTGTTGTGTGTCTGAGCACAATCTAAATCACATATAGAAAAGCCTTTAGTCTGTTTTCCGCTGTGAAATACGTATTTCTTTGAGTTCTACTGTTGGTGGTCACATATCAAGTAATACTTGTTGAGTATCACTGTAGATAGTCCCCTCTAATAACACCAATTAAATGGGCTTAATTGTTGTATCCTAGGCCTGATGGATACGCCAGTGAATTTGGGATATAATTATGGTTGCTATTAGTGTGAGATGTTCTAGTTATCACTTGCAAGAATGATAACTGATGGAATTCAACCAGTGCAGTACCAGGGAACAGCGTCAGCTGTTTCTTGAGCACACTTTGCGTACTGGCTGTGGGTAGAACAAATTTAGAGAATTTTTTAATATATTAATATTACCAGGCTCATATACTAGTTTAACCTGTAATGTGTTTTTCTGTTGTAGATGTTCTGGCTCTGGCAGCTGCCATTAGAGAGTTGGCTGCTTCCACGCGCAAGGCTCGTACCGCTTTGTGGTGTGCGCTGCAGATGACTTTGCCAAAAAACTCTTCAAGCGGTCCAGTAAAAGAAGAAGTTGTTGAAAGGGCATTGCAAGAGCTTTGTCCTCCAAACACAAGCACACAAGAAAAAAGCAGCATGGAGCACGAAAACAAAGCAAGCAAAAAAGAAAAACCTGAGGAAACCATGAGGATTCTGGAATAATAGCAAATAATAATAATAATAATAATAACAAAAAGGAGGCAGAAGGCTGAGGACTGTGAGGGAAGGGCAAAGCGCCCTGTGTTAGTGCCATGGGAGGTGTTTTTGACAGGTTATCCAAAAGCAAAAGGGTTAATATAACTGATCAGTGCTGCACTTCTATTACTGTGATTCTGGTGTTGAGAGACACATCTTGTAATAGTGTTAATGCAATTTTAATATTGCTGGTATTGCAATGTCTGC
This sequence comes from Anarhynchus alexandrinus, assembly GCA_008711295.1. Classification (NCBI taxonomy): domain Eukaryota; kingdom Metazoa; phylum Chordata; class Aves; order Charadriiformes; family Charadriidae; genus Anarhynchus; species Anarhynchus alexandrinus. The sequence goes on from VUYV01000334.1 coordinate 359,915, forward strand.
TGCATAAGAATTTTTTTATTAAGAGGAACTAAACAATAGCTGAGCATTTCCGCGTGTGCTTAGCCAAAGCTATGTATCAGCTGTGAGTCAAGCCATGACCTGAGAAACCAGTGTGGTAAAACTTAATTCTCCTTTTTTTGTTAATGATACAATTTAGCATACTTAAAAAAAAAAAAAAAATCCATTTGAAAGGTATTCCGTAGTTTCAGGGTTTTTTTTTCACCATTACATAGTTCTTTTAAGTGCCAAAGTGATCACTAAGTAGTTGGCATCCCATCACTCTGTATGGAGCAATCCACACTCCTGTGTTGTTTTTGTGACAGGGAGTCAGGTCATTCAGGTTATCGCTGACAGTTTGACAAGAATAATCAGTGTTTAATGTTGGTTGTGTGAGATGCTTCAGCAGTTGTGCTGCCAATTCAGTTTGTAGCTAAACCAATGTAAACTGAGCTTTTCTATAGCATAGTCTGTTAAAATTTTCCATTAAAAAAAAAAAAAGGATTTTGTAGTATTGCAGTACGTACTGCATTGAAGTACACATTAGCAGGTGATATAAAATTGTCACTCAGGATTAGACATTAGATTTTATTGATTCCTCAGTGGGTTAAAAAACAGTAACTATATAACATAGTATGCACTTAATTAAAAAAATTATTGTTTATTATTAATGTAAGTTCATGGTACTATAATTTTCAGAAACATTCCATATTTATTTTAATGTGTTTATTGAATGTTTATTTAAAATTCTATTTTAGTAATATAAAGTTGGATATTTTGCCAAATCTTCCGAATAATCAGATTTAACGATTTACTCAGGAAATATGTATATTATTATATAAATATACACGGTACATAGGGATTTTTTTGGGGGAAGGGATGTTTGCAAAATATTTACACAAAGCTAACTATATACTAGGTTACCAAAGCTGTTTAACGGATTAATTTTTCGCATGGAAGATTTAATATATTTAATTGCTGTTAACTAGTCTCCATTCTGTGGCTTAGACAATCAGAAGTGTTATGTATTGGTGTGAATGTTCGGGGTGAGAATTAGAAAAGAATGAGTAATTCGAGTTTTGTTCTTAGAGCACTTATAAATATTTTAATGCTTTAACAACTGTCTTACTGTTACACGATCTCTTAACATGTACTAATAACCACCTATGGTTCTTAGGTATCAGTATATTAATGAATGGCTTTGGAGAGCATTTCTTATTTTAAAAGTCAATCAAGTTGGGGATATGAACAAAGTTTGAAAGATAAAAATGAAGTTTTTTATGTTCCATAGTGTTCGATGTTGAATTTGACATTTTGTGGATAAATATATAATTGTTTCCATATATATGTGTACTTGCAAAATGTTCCAAATGCAGTTCTGTAGTTTTGGGTCCGTGGATGTTTCTAGAGCAGATGTGGTCTCAGTAGTACCATCGTTAACTGTAATGAGGCAGTAGCTACATAACATTGTAGGCAAAAATTACACAAGCCTCATTGTAATCCACTCAAAGTTTAAAAGCAAGAGTCGATGGAAATCAGAATCTTAGTATAGCAAGATTTTTCTTTCCCCCCCAAAGAAAATTCAGCTTAAAAGAATGTTTTCAGCCTTAGCCTAAAAAACAGAGACTTATTTTAGTGTGAGTGTTTTGTCTGTGTGCATGTGCAATTTATTTGCACAAACTAATTTAAGAAGGTTAGATTTGTGTTTGTGAAACTAATTAACTATACTCCATGGTTTAAAAAGTGGAGTCTAGAGTATTTCGGTTAATGAATAATTTTGTGCTTTAGTTATGATTACCGTGTTGACAGGAAATCAGAATTTGAAAGTCTTGATCAGCTTTTCTGTTTACAGAACAATTGTAGTCCTGCAGGATTGTTTTGTAGTGGTGAACGTGTAGGGCGTAGTAGGACCTTATTGTATTGCTCGTGTGGTGTTTATTATTGTGAAGGAATGTGGTCTTAATTGGTTCATAATATAGTTAATGTGCCTTTAACAGTCTCATTTTTCAAAAATGGTGAATGCTCCCTTCTCTTTTCAATTGCAGTTTAAAAACGCATTTTAAAAGGGTTACAGTGTGGCTGCATTTGGCTATAGCTAACAATTAGCATACGCTGTTAATGTTGTTCTTGCATACTGCTAGATCGTCCAGTGATGGGCTCTTTAACAGGCGTAAAGCACCGTAGCTGCGGAGAGTGCCACAGGTCAAATGTATTAGTATCAGATTTTCCTTGTCATGCCCTACAAATGCGACCAGCACATGCTCATGTTTCATTTTGCCTTACTCTGTTTTCTTCATAAAAACTCTGGGTCTTCATATCAAAATGATTTTTGTCCCCATTTCTTTAAATGATTAGATTATGGACAGCATTAGACCTATAAAGACAAAAGTCCTTTCGGAATGCTTCAGTTTTTTTTGCTTTATTATACACCCTTTTGTATTTCAGGGGAAAAAAAATCACTGTATTTTATAAAGTAACCACCTGGAGTTGCAGCAGCTCTGTTACAGTCATAAAATATTTTTAGCTGCCTAGTGTTTAATTTGGCACCAAGGTACAAATTCTGTAAGTATTGCACTGAATTGTTGGTATAAATAAGTATAATGTTTCTGGGTGTAGGGACTAATTGTATTCACATTTTACTGACTTCAGTGGAAGCAGAGTATTAGGTCACACTTAAGGCAGAGAGGTGTTCTTGCCTTGGAGTTGGGTTTGACTTTTGAAATGTTTGGTAGTTTGCAGCGAATCTTTAATGCTTTAAAATCCAAAATAGATACTCCAATACAACATAGATTTAAGAATTACAATTATTTCTATATTCTGTATAAAAAAAACTGGAGGCTTCTGGTTATTCAGCCTTCTTGGTTCCCAGAAGAGCAGCCAGCATCACAGTGAGAACTTTTTTTTCTGGTTATAGGTTTAGTATCTCTCAGTTTCTTCTGTATCCACAGGGTCCCTCTGGCAGTTAATTTAGTCTGATGGTATCTATATAAACTAAAATTGAGAAATTGGTATTAGTTTGTCATTATTGTGATTAGAACAGCATACAGGGCGATTGTCTAGGTTCGTGGTGCTTGTCTTGCTGTGGCCTTTTCAGGAGCGTGTGTGAGACTATTAGTTCCCATACTACTGCTATTGTTTTTCTTTTCTTTTCAGACTGCATATTCTTCTTTGCTCTTGGTATTTACCACTGCTGCTAATCTTTTTGTTTGTACCTGGATACATATAATTTGGAAATGGTTTGCCTTACAGCTTGGAAACTGATGCTCTAGTCTTCTTATTATTCCTGGTACCTTTTCTCTTTGATGAAATAAAGGAATAGTAGAAGATGGAGATTATGCAAGTGGGAGGCTTTGACGTGCTTGCTGGCCGTTTAGCCTTTACTACCTTTTTGGAGAAGTGTGGAGATACTCCAAAATTTTGTGAAAAGCCTCCTAGTTTTAGGCCTCTGCACTTTTCCAGAAGTGACCATGAGCACAGCTTCCTGGGGATTATGTTTGATCTGCTACTCAGGCCTTCTTCTGTTCTTTTTGGGGAAATAAAGACGGGAAGGGGAACTACAAGAAGGAAGAAAACAATGAGCCAGAGGAAACCCTGCTTCCAGGGGACAGGATCACTCCTCTGTGGCTCCTGTGGTCAGAGGGGTGTGAGCCTGAGGGCCCAGGAGTCTGTCTTTCCTTAAACTGAGTTCTCCTCTTCCCCATCTGCTGCTCATAGATGCTGTCAGGGTCTAACTGCTGATATTTATGGCAGAGTTGGCTTGTTCTTGTCCTGCTCTGGTAGCCATCCTTCCACCCTTGTATGCTTTAATCATATGGAATCAAACTGTGTACCAGCTCGAGGGGCTAGAAGAGGGCTTGGGAACAGCTGGTGCAACCCAACAGGGTATGGTCCTCCCTCTTGGATGGAGATCACCACCTCTCACCTCTCAACTGCTGTCTGTAAGGGAAGAGAATGAAGTAGGATTTAAGCTCAGCTTTTCTAGACTTAGAAAACGGCAAACGGCAAGGCGTACTTAGCATAAAACCTCCATCAAACTGCGTGTTTGGTTTTCAAATCTGTTCTTCCTCAAGTGACAGCATTCAGCTTTGCTCAGTATGATATTCTCAGATACACAATTTATATTAGGTCATAGCTCTAATTCTGGAGGAAGTTGGAGGGTTTTTTTTTTTGTTTAAATGTTGTAAAGATTATGCAACAAGCAGACCTTAAGCCTATATGTATTTTTCTAAAAGTTCTATTGTTACCTGCTGTGAAACCTGGTGGGTTTGGTGGTTTTGTGTTTGTTTTTTTTTTTGTCTGTTTGTTTGGTTTTGTTTTGGTTTTGTTTTTTGTTTTTTTCTTTCTTTCCTCCTTCTCTGTTGGGGAGCTGGGATGTCAAAATGTTGTACGTTGGAGCAATCCAAAGCAGTAGGGTTTGGGGTTTTTTGTTCTGTGTATCTTTATTGCTTTGACAGTGTACGTGATCGTAGTTGTAAAACTAAATTTTTAATTCTACTTTATGGCCACAGTCTTCTATAGTGTTTTTTTTTTTTTCTTTTTTTCCTAATAGAGTCATTAAAATGGAAAAACTTGAGTTCCTGGTTATTTAACTCTTCACCGTTGTAGATGAGATTGAACGAGAACAGGGAATACTGCACATCAGGAGTATGAGAGCAGTTGACTTTGGAATATATATTTTTGTTATTATTTTTAGATAGGTGCATTTGCAATTAGGCTACTGAAGAGATGAGTGTGGTCCTGCTTCCATTGAAGCCAGCAGCTTTAACAGATTTTTGTCTTTATCTGGCTTTGTTGCTTTACCGGCATGATCTCTCGAGTTAAGTAGGCTCTTTGAAATACAAGCTTAGTAGTTCACCTTGAACATTTGTTATCAAGAAACTCCAGAAGGATGTGTTCCCAACCTTTTTTATAAGGTTTCTCACTACACTGACAACTTGGAATTAGCAGGATAATTTTGCTTTCTTTTAAAGCTGAGGAATGTACCTACTGCAGAAACTTTGGCTGAATTGAATTTGTGAGTTTCTGAGAATTTTGCACCTTGTTTTGTCCTGATCTGCTTTGATGGAAATATAGCCTTAACCGTACTAAGACATTAATTTATTTCCTCTGCAGTTTCTCCATCTCAGTCACCAGCACTTTTTTGTGTTGTAGAACATTATATAAAAATCAAGCATCTCTTATTTTTTGGTAGATGTTGCTTTCTAATTTGTTTTTTAAAAAAGTTAACAACTTTGCCAATCAATTTTAGCAGTTATATAGAATGGAAGGTCCTTATTTTTCTTCATTAGCAATACTGTAATCAAAGGTGCAAAAAAAAAAAGCATTATGTATGTAGTCTGTGCTGTTAGAGGTTGAAAATATATCAGGTTAGGAGCAACTTTTTAAAAAAATGAGGAACTGGAGTATAAATCCTCTTTGCTTGTTTGCCGAATGAGCTTTAAAAAGGAAAATCTTTGCATATGGTGTTTAAAAAGCTTGGTAGAGAGAAAGAGTAAATCACAGTCAACGTAAAATCATTGCCAGACAAGGATTGCTTTACATTTTTTTACTGTATAAAATACAACCAATTTAAAACTTGTTTATGCACAGTAATAACTTAATGAGCATAGTTTTTTCACAGAATTAGGCTATTTCCAATATAGATGGGAAAAATAAGTTTCCTTTTATTTTTTATGACAGATATACAAAGATTAATAGTGTCTATATTTTAATATACTATTTGGTGTCTGAAGTATATCTTTTACATGTTTGTTGGTCAAACTCATTTACTTAAAATAGCAAATTTTACACTGCTAGTGAAATATTAGTGAGGGAGGATTTTGTGAGTTGACCTATTCAGTAGGCCCAACAGAAATATGTGAAAGTATAATTTAGCTTAAAAAAAAAAGTCAATTGTTGATTATACAAAATTTTAATCATTAATGAGTTCTGGCTTATTTCAGTATTTCTGTAAAACAACTGTGGGTGTTTGAAGGCTGCAAAAATCTTAACCTCTACCTCTTGTGTAACATTCTTCACATTATACTTCACAGATCTCTTTGGGATGTACTTTGCTATTGCAGGGCGTTGGTACTCCTTACCTTGTGAATTTCATCTCCTCTTCTTTTTTTTCTTCTGTTCCTCGTTTTCTGTGGAACACCAGGATGCCTTGTGGCTGGGGCTGGAGTCGGTTCCCTCGCGGAGAGTAGCTTCAGGCATGCTGTGCGCGTGAACACGGGGTTTCTGTTCAGCAAAAGGTACAATGGTCAAAAGAGATTATACAGTTTGTGTTACATGTACGAAAGTCTCAGAAACATGAGAATTCTGTAATACATCATGGCCAGTGTAATTTTCTAGTATTTTTATGTATGTGATTTGGTTCCTTTTATTTAAATAATTAACTGTGTTGTATGTATGTCCCTAATAAATAGTTACAGCTTCTTGTTTTGTTTAGTTCAACTCACACTATTTACCCGCTGCTGTTCTCCATGTGAGATGAATTTGGGTTTGGTAATTCTGCCTTGAAAAGACATGTTACATCTTCTGCTTTAATGCAGTTACGAAAATTAAAATTCTTCATGTTTTATGTGACTGGTTTTATTGCTTCAGCAAATTCTGTGGGAGAAGAATGGGGAGTTTTGGTTGGCGTTTGTTGTGCCCGGGTCTGAGGAATGTCCTTTGATCTGGATGCAAGGTCACACAAAGACACCACTTCTGAAAATGTAGAATTGCATCAAATAGCTGAAAATAAAGGACAGTCTAAGTAATTTCACTCAGTTGTACCCATCACTACTGAATTTAGGTATATGGAAACGCTATATTCTGGAACTGCACATAGCGTGTCTATATGTACACAGCAAGTAGGTTTAGGCAGTCAAAAAGATGGAAGTGGATTGCTGATATATTGTGAACGATTGCTTTTATTTGCACTGACAGCTGCTCTTAGGCTTTTGAGGATCCCTTCTGTTCTGCGTATAACAGCCAGCGCTTGACGTGCGTCACAAGCGTTGAGGGAGATTCCTCTTGGTGACACAGGTACGTGGTGCGAGTCTGGCAGGTCGCCGGGGCTGGAATTGCCCTTGAGTTTTTCCACTAGTAACAGATGGAGCATAAGCTGACTGCCCCTGTTGTTACTTACGTTGTCGATGGGATTAATCCTGTCCCCCATAGTTTGTGAATGTATTACTGGTCGCAGGTGAAGCGTTGCGCAGCTCATACAAGAGTTCAGCTTGTTTGTCTTGTGGAGTCTAGTGTGACATTTCAAACCTCGCAGGGGAAAAAATGTTCCTCAGCTTTGAGTTTAACATTTTGAAGCATTTTCTTTTCTGGTGACATGCAGAAGAAGTAATTTATATAGTTGTTTTTCCTTAGTGGAAAATTTTATGAATTTTCATGGTGACTTTGAATAATTTAAGCATGTAACTTGCAGGCAGGGCATTTCCATATTGACCAGACCTATACATGTCAAATATCTCAATGTGACCTTACTTGAGCTCTTTTTCTATAGCTCACTTTTGAGAGAGTTTCTCCCAAATCAATGCCCCACAAACATTTTTGGTTCCCTTTTCACTTCGTCCTATCCCAAATTCCCAACTTTTTGCATGTCCCGTATCATATAGGTGACTGAGGAAGAACATACCGAAGTTTTTGTGTGACACCACAGGGCAGGTACGTTAATACCACAGAAAACCAAGAGGAAGCATCAGGAGTGGAGCGAGGGAGGAGGTGACAGTGGCTCCTTGAGGTGTCCCTCCCTGCATCCCACCGCTCATCTCTGGGTTCAGGTTGTACATGGGGTTTGGTTTAGGAATGATTATGGGCTGACACTTTCGGCATGCCACAGGAATTTTGGTTACCAAATAGCCTCAGTGCCATCGCAGCCCTGATACATTACAGGATAACTTAAGAACCAAATATGAAGTTTTCCTGTAAAAATGTCCAGCAAGGATAATTGCAGCAGATCAGATTTGTTTGTTGGTTTCTGGATATAAACTATCTTCATCTATGCTTAGCAGGTTTCTATTGCTGTAGCTGTTTTGGGCCCGTGTTTTGTAAGTTGATTTTGGGGACACTCCAGGAGCCCCCTCTTTTTTTTTTTTTTTTTTTTTTTGGGGGANGGGAGAAGAGGATTTCCAAAGCACTGTTATTGAGTGGAGGGATGTTTCGCTAATGATCTGCTGACGGGTATCTCTGCTTTTATTCAAATGCAGCTTGGTTGCTTTGATACTTATTCCAAAACACCTGTAATGGAATAGTTGCAACTATTTTAGTATAACTATGCTGGCAACTTGCCTGTGAAGATACTTTGGAAAACAGTTGCAGCGAAATGTTTTCCTCCTAGCCTGTTCCCCCCAAATTAGTCTGATAACATTTGGTATCTTATGTTGATTTTTAAATAATTTAAAGTATTATTAAATAAATGTTTGTTTGACAGGCAGACCTTTGTGAAGCCGTGCAATTTGGTTGTGCTGTTCTGATTTGAATAATAGTCCCATATAAAAATTAAAACACCGTGTTTCCACAGCGCTAATTTGTTAAACTTACTGAGGAGACCTTTGATTTCTAGCTGATGAATCACGCTCTGTGTGTGTGTGTGTGTGTATATATATATATTTCAAGTATGTTGGGTTGCAAAATGCGCACAGCCTCAGTAAGTAGTGAATTCAGTTAAATACTCTTGAAGAATTAAGTAATTCTAATAGATCCCAGATCCTTGTGGCTTGGGTAAGTCATTACTGAAGGTGATCTGTAACTTGAATGCAGCTTCCCCCCGATCCCCTCAGGTTGTGACCTTCCTCGTCTGTGGTGGTAGCTGAAAAACGTCTGTTGCAGGAAACCATTCATGTCGCAGGGTGAAAGAGCTGGAGAGATCTCATGAACTGCAAACTTGAGTGTCAGATTGGTAGATTTTTACTTTTAATGTAAGCTTTTAACTGGCTGCCACGGGTTTATTGTTTTGCTTTGGGTGATTTAAGAAAACTAAAAAAAAAAAAGTACAATATTTAAGTCATGCTTATTTTCTTTTCAGATCTGTATACGAATCAGGAGCCAGTGTAGCTTCTACTGACTCACAACAGTAACAGGCAGATAGATGCAAGTAGCAGGGTACGTGAGTTCTAATTGTAAAGTCAGTGTTGAGAAAAACCTGCTTGAATGCTTTGAAACTTGTTTATTTTTTTGTGAGTGCAGGAATGCACGTGTGTTTCTCAGAACAAATGTGAGCCACTGGTTATGAAGTGGCTGACAATCCACAAATACACCCCAAATCCACCTTCAGTGTCAGTTTTGCACACTCTAGCTCCAGATTGCTCAAAGCAAAAGTGATTTTCCTCCTTTTCCATCTCCTTTTCCATTCCCTTCTTTACTTGGGTGATGGCATTAAAGCTCAGGTTTCCTGCTGACTGTTCATTCACGTCTCACGTAGGCTATGTTGCATGCATAGCTGTTTAGCTAATCCTCTTGGATAAATCCATAGCTTACAAACTCTCAGGAACTGTTTCTGATCTTTCCTGCCTTGCTGTGGTACAGACCTGTTGAATGGGAGAGAGTTCCTTCTGCTTTTCCTGGGGGTTGAGGATGACTTGTTAGTTGTTGATGTAAATAGGGAAGAACTCAAGATCTGCTTGAGTTTAAGCCAATGTAGTTGTATCAGTGTGACACTAGTTACGCCCAGTACAGGATGGACAATAGTCACTTAAAGTGAAAAGTCAGACTGCTGAAGATGTATCAGAACTTCAATCAAAGATGAGTGGTTTTAGAGGAGCAATCTAGCTGAAGTGGTGAGGTACTGCTTTATTATTTCTGTGATCCATGTGTCCATTTTCAACAAACAGATAACCTGTTGGCATGGAGATTCTAATGCAAAAGAAGATTTTTATGTTATCCTGTTAGATTGCTGGCACAGCAAAGCCATCAAAACTCAGTGTCTGGAAGAGCACACATCTTACTAAGAGGGATTAGCCATATGAAATCACAGGGGCTAATGGGGGAAACGAAACCTGTCTTGCTAGTGTTGGGGTTTTTTATCGGGATTCTCGGAGTGGTGCATTTTGATACAGTGGCCACCTGGAAGAAATGGGGGATGGAGGTGTGGTTAGAATTCATGCTATGCACTTACTCTGGCCCCATAAATTCTCTATAGAGTAAGTTACTGCACTCTTTATGCAGGTCTTATACCCACATTCATCCAATGTGGTGCGTGGATGGCTCTTGGGAATGGTGTTCTTGTATTGTTTCAGTTTCAGTACTTCAAGGGGGATTATAAGAAAGATGGAGAGAGGCTTTTTACCAGGGCCTGTACTGACAGGACATGGAGTAATGGCACTAAACTAAAAGACAGGAGATTCAGACTAGATATAAGGAAGAAATTTTTTACAATGAGGGTGGTGAAACCCTGGCCCAGGTTGCCCAGAGAGGTGGGAGATGCCCCATCCCTGGAAACATTCAAGGTCAGGTTGGACGGGGCTCTGAGTAACCTGGTGGAGTTGAAGATGTCCCTGCTCATTGCAGGGGGGGTGGACTAGACGACCTTTAAAGGTCACTTCCAACCCGCCAATCAATTCTATGATTCAATTCTATTGTTTGTGCTACTGTTGCTGTCCAAACAGGAGAGAGTCAGTGTAGTTTAACTGAGACCGCAATTAATCTCCGAGTGTGTGGTAGCAACAGCTTCTGTTTTCCCTGTGTTCAGCACAGGCACCAGCTATCAGCAGGCAAAGTTATATTCCATTTTAATCAGAATCACTTCAATATTCAGTCCAACTATTCAAGTTAGGTTTTGAAGACAGTTGCTGGCAGCAGCTGTGAGGAAAATGTGGTGTGTGGGTTTACAGGTGTACAAGTGAAGGCTTTCCTGGATGCTTAATCACCTTGTAAACGACTGACCTGGGTTGCAGCTGAGGAGAATTTAAGGACTGAATTCTGCTGTGATATGGAAAGAAATTGCCTTACTAGGATTAGAAACCCTTTGTGCAGACACCTTTTTTTAGGTGTGGATGTGCATCCTGTTGGGACATAACCACACTAAAGTTCTGTAAGTGCCACCACCAATAGTTGTATAAATAATTGCATAAATATCTGTCATTAGATAACTTGCAAAAATTTTGCCTCGAGGTTTAGGGAAACACTTCAGGCACAAGAGCCAAGCTTACAGTGGTGTGCAGATCAAAGGACACAAAGTCACCCCCCAGGTATTTGAGCAGTGACCACAGGAGTCTGTAAATCCGGTGATACCCGTCCGTCTTCACCAGGGGACAGATAAATACACTCTCTGTGAGTTTTAGCATTTAATGCAGGAAGATTAAAGATTATCTTCGTTCTTAATTTTTATAAGTTGTGCAATGTTAATGCCATTACTATTTAAATACAAATATGTTCTTATAATCTACCTATGATTGAAATATGAAGTATTGCCACTGTCTATCTTGTAAATTAAATTGTTTTTATGATAGGTCCCTTTCAGAAGAGCAGATGAGTAAAAATTTGGTGTTTGCTCCTTCCTTCTTTCCCCAGGGACCTTTGCATGCCTTCTAAAGGATAATTGGGGCAAACCCAAACCCAATTATTTATAATTACAAATAATTTTAAAAGAATAATTTAAGATTATTTTAATACAACTGAAGTAATTGATAGCTTTAAAAAAAAAAAACAACACAACCCAACAACCTGATTGCCACCCCCGATCTAAATCTTCCCTTGCCTGTCAACTGGTATGTTTATGATAACTTTTCTTAATTTGGAGTTGAGAATGCCCCATCTCTTTCAGATTCAGCCTTTGACATGGGCGTTGATCATGACTGGAATGTACTCAGGTAGCTTAATAATAGGAGTGTTGGAAGAAATTAGCGGTTAGACATCAGTATTAGCTTCTCTAGCAAGTCCAAAGTAAGTAATATACTAAAATAAGTAATGAGGCATGCACTCAATTAGGTAATCCCTGGAAAGTGGAAATCACCTCAGCCAATAATAATGTAGTCATGAAAGTTTTATTCTTGAGTAAGACATTCATTGTCACTGACCACAGGGCGGTGTATTAACAAGGAGAATGCTGTCTCTGCCACTACGAGCTCTGCTGGTGATGAAGCCCAAGAGATGGGTGAGGTGGAGAGGCAGAAGAAAGGCTGAGGTAACAGTCAAGCATGTTTCTGGGGTGCTTGCCTGTGGGGAGCCAGACAGTGGTGCTGGGTGGGCACTGGGATGAGCTGAGTCACTGGGCAAAGTCTGGAGAAGGCTCGGGACGAGACAATTTTATCAATGCTGACACCTTCCTCAACTGAAACCACTACCAAGGAAGAGACTGGTGCACATGACTAGCTTAGAGCATCTGTCTAATCCCATTGACATCATACTTAAGCATACTTAAGCACTGAAAAATAGACATTACTTTTAGGGAACTTCCTGAAATGGATTAAACTTTGTGTGTAAAAGCCATTCCACAAGGCAAATCAACTTCTAATTTCTTCTGATGTCCTACTATTGTCTGAATATTTACAAACACAAGCTTCTGACCTGCTTCTCCCTGGTCTCTTCAGTTGACTGTGTGTGATCTAAGATAGTTGCATATTAAGAACTTCACCACTCGGCAAAGAAGTTTCTCACAAACAAGAGAGTACTTACAGCAGGATTAAATTTGAATGTATCCAGTACGGTACCTTTTAACCTTGCTATAAAACCTTGCTGGGTAGCAAGGCAATAGCTGGCCCACTACTGATGCACAGCGATACAAAGCCTACTATGAAAATGCTTCTGGATCTACACCTTCAGGAAAATGACGACTGCTCAGGGACCAATACTGCTTGTTGCAAAAAATCCTGCGCTTCAGGAATGCATGTGTCTTCAGAAAGGATGGAATATTTAAAAATGTGAAGTTGTGACAGAGAGGAAGGGGTGGAAAAGAAGAAATGCAAAGAAAAACACACATGGGAGGCATGGTGAGAGCTTAAAAGGAATGGAAGACTTTTTGAGAAACAGTTCTATTAAAAAAAATAAAAAAGTGACTTGTTTGTACGAAGTGTGTTTTTTAGCTATGGCAATTGCACTGCCCTCAGTGGAAAAGAAGAAGTAAACCCAGTGTCTCTTTCTAGCAGCGTGATGTTTTTCTTCATGTAGGGAATAAATCTGTGGAGAAGCTAGTGAAGCCTAATTCTCAGGGGTTTTTTATTCCCTTTAAATCAAAGGTGACCCATATAATATTCAAGAAGTACTGAACGGCTTTCATGGACAGATTTAAAGGGGAAATCTCCAAGAAACGTGTTCTAAGAGAAGAGCTGATCAGCTCCTACAATCATAACATAAAACAACTAAGATTGTTAGGGACTTCTAAGTATGTACTCCCACCCCTGCTCAAAGCAGGGCCAGTTTGACAGCTCGGAGCTTTGTCCACTCAAATTCTGCATCCAGCTCTGGAGACCTGAACATAAGAAGGACATGGACCTGTTGGAGCAGGGCCAGAGGAGGCCACAAGAGATGATCAGAGAGCTGGAGTTCCTCTGCTGTGAGGACAGGCTGAGAGAGTTGGGATTGTTCAGCCTGGAGAAGAGAAGGCTCCGGGGAGACCTTAGAGCCCCTTCCAGTACCTAAAGGGGCTACAGAAAAGCTGGGGAGGGACTCTTGATCAGGGAGTAGAGTGATAGGATGAGGGGTAATGGTTTTAAACTGAAAGAGGGGAGATTTAGATTAGATATTGGGAAGAAATTCTTGACTGTGAGGGTGGTGAGGCACTGGCCCAGGTTGCCCAGAGAAGCTGTGGCTGCCCCATCCCTGGAGGTGTTCAAGGCCAGGTTGGACGGGGCTTTGAGCAACCTGGTCTGGTGGGAGGTGTCCCTGCCCATGGCATGGGGGTTGGAACTTGATGATCTTCAAGGTCCCTTCCAACCCAAACCATTCTGTGATTCTAGGATATCTCCATAGGTGGAGATCCCACTCCTTGCGTACGTGTTCCAGTGCTGCATCACCCTTACAAGGAACTTTTTTCTACCCCTTATACGCAGTTAAGATGCAGGTGAATCTGAGTTGCACTTAGGGAAATGGTGATGCCTGTGTTCAGAGCGGAGCATGGTAATCAAGGAAGGTTTGTGGACTGTTCAGGAAAAAAAATAAGTGTGGCTGTGCTGCTGTTCTCACAGTGGATGGAAGTGCGCTCAAAGATGGTGTGTGCCGGAACAGAGTGGAGCACAGATTCTCCAGAAAAGGTATGAAATAAGATGGAAATAGCAAGTGATTTAAGAATAAAAAAAAATAATTTTACAGTTATATAAAGGATAAGAAAAGATTGAGTAAAGGTTGGTTGAATATTCAATAAAGCAGGAGAGTTGTTAAAGAATTTCTTTCGGGTTTTTTATTTTTATTTTATTTTTACATACTACAAAGCAGTCTACAGCCAGATGAGTGTCATAGCTAATGCCTGTAACTAAGAGGTAAATACCTTTCTTTAACAGGTAAGAAGTAAGTGCATAAAAAGGAAAGATATTTTAAAACAGGCTGGACCTCACAAACTTTGTCGTAGAGTACTTTTGATATTCCAGATGGTGAGGAGATCTGCCGCAACATTAATAATGAAACTCCTGATGGTGGCCAGCGTGCCAGAAAAGCAGTGAAAGGTAAGTGCACTTCTGTCTTTAAAATGGAAAAAGAAAAAGGAAAAAAAAAAAAAAAAAAAGGGAATTATAGGTCAGGTAGTTGGACTTCAAGTTCCAGAAAGATATCGGAAAAAGTAAAACATATCTGGTAAGTACTGAAAAGATGCTAAAGAGGAGAGTCATAGTTAACTTGTGTGAAGCTTTGTCAGACAAATCTAATTCCTCTGTATGACAGTGATATCGATAGAAAGGAAATGAGATTATGTAAACTGAATTAAAAAATAAACTTGGCACTGTTTTCTATGACAGTCTTGCAAACAGTTTTTGGAACACCATCTAGAATAAGTACTGTAGGACGTGTGCAGAGTCGTATTCAACATCTAGTTATTGCAGATTTAATGTCCAAACAGAAGGCTTTGTCAAGCAGAACCAAACAGCCTGTGCCGGGGGTGCACTAATGGTATTTTTCCGAAAATCTAATTTTTGGCAGGATGTTTCAGGATTTTGGTAAATCAGGCTTAGAGTTCCATGATCACAAATTTGTGAATGAAAAAATATATTAAGTTCCCTGAAAGGGTTAAAAGATAATCTAGTGCTGAATGACAGCACAGGGAAATGCTGCTCAGGTGCAGTTCTGTGAAGGATTTGGGGATTACCGGGAAACACAAATGGATTTGGGATCAACAATGCCCGGCTGCTTTGAAATAGGCAAAAATCCATCACAGGATGTACAAAGGCAGCAGGGTGGCCGCAGTAATCCTCTCATCTTCCTTGATAAGGCAGCAGCCGGGTTTGGTCCTCGCTCTTCCAATCGATGTAGAGAGCTGGAGTCAGTGCAGCCCAGAGCGATGAGTTGGGGACATTTGGCCTGGAGAAGAGGAGGCGAGTGGAGACAAAGGTCTTCAAACATCTCCAGGTGTCCTACCCAAGTGGAAGGGCACCATGTGTCTTTCCTGTTCGGGCCATATAGGGTGAAATTACAGGAGGAATTTTGGAATTTAGGCATTTAGCTAGGTAGGGAAAACGTTAATGTTAAGGGCAGGGAAGCACTGGAAAAAGATGTTGGATCCTTTATAAGCTTTTTTTTGGAAGTCTTTTGCCTTTCATTGTTGTCAGTCCACAAATCAATTTTTCCTAAAGTTCTGAAAAGCTGCCTTTAAAAAAACCATAAAAATCCAGTACCTCTTGTTCTTTGTTTAACTCAACATAATCCTTAGATTTGCCTTTGTAATAGTAATTTTCTTTGTGCTCCATGACTCTATCGGTTAACGTTGCCAGGCATAGGTAAATTTTTGGGGGGGAATATGCTCCCTTACATTAGGAGTGCTTTAGGGAATGGCTAAAGATGTTGAACACAGAATTAGGTGGTCTTACCTATCAGAATTAGATGTGGGTAGGAAAAATATCTCGTGTTGTCTGTGGGTTATTTGTATGTGAAATTTTTATTAGCATTGATTTTCCCCCCCCCCCCTTGAATTAATGTTAGATGGAGAGACAAAACATCAGTATTTTTTTGTTTTCTGTAAAAATTGAACAAACATACTGAGAAGAAAAAATGGTGTCAGCTTTTAAATTTTTAGTACATTATCACATGGGGGGAAAAAAATCAAATTAAATTCTCCCGTAGGGAGAAGCAGGAATCTTTTTTTTTTTTTTGACAAAACCCTGCCTTTTTATGCAAAAAATGTAGTACTTAAGGGGCATATTGAAATAAGACGTCGCCTCAAGGCTTACTAGTTATAGTAATTCAAAGAATTTAATTGATTTCTTGGAGGAAACCAAGCTTGTTTCTGTATCTGTAAACTATTGTTAAATCAGTTTGACATCCTGTTACTTTCAACTTCAGAGTTTAGATGAGCAATTTTGAAGCTCAAAGATACAGTTTTCAAGTGCAAGGAAGATTTTCCTGTATTTTAAAACCGCATGAGCCTAAGTTGCTATTTAAAGCACACTTCCCTGATGTTTGGAGTGGGAAGAAAACATACTTATAGAAAAGCTGTCTGCTGGCTTTTTGAAGAAGGGGAACAGTATGGTGCCCGATGACATTTAGTTTTCATTCGAATGTAGGTTCCTTCAACCTTTTTATCATTCTCTCTATAAATTCAAGCTTTTATTAGCTCATCATATGTAGATTTTACTTTATTTTAAGCCGATGAGGTGGTGTAGTTCCTGAGTAGATAAGTAACTCATTGGTACTGTAGATATTTCAGTTCATCTCATTTTTAGTGACCTTTCAGGGTTTCTCGGGCAATCCACTCATGTTAAGATAATTAGGGCAAGTCACAGCATCTGAAAAACAGATGGCTAGTGCAAGAACAGGGATTGATTATCCCTTGTCCACGTGGTGCCTAGAAGATGCTAGTCCGAAGTATTGGCAAACACCGTAAGATGAGCTGGAAGGAGCCTACGGTTAAATGATGAGATAAATGCTCCATGGCAATATGCCAAGGTGGGGGGCAATCCAGACAAGGATCCTCTTTCCCATTCGGTAAAACAGTTGGCAATATGCCATTATATATGACATTAAACGTTAAACTGAGTTTGGGCACTTTCTCCTTGGACCATAGGGAGGATTGTCCTCCCAGTGTAAAAGGATTGCACAGATTTGCTGACCGAAGTACAATTAAAAGCCTCCCTTACGATAAACACCGCCTTCCACACCTCTCGCTTCCTGGCTAAAGACAAAACAAAACCACTTCTTGCCCATCTCTCTGACAGGCACCAGGTGAACCATGGAAACAAGCTGCACCCCTGGAAGCCCTTCCAAAAAATGTGCCTTCATTTCAGAAGTGAACAGGATCAGAGATGGTGGTTTGGCGGACAGGCAGAGGCTTTGGTACCATTGTTGCAGGGTTGCCAGGCGGAGCTGATGCAGTCGCATTTGTCTTATAATTTGCATCTCCAAATAGTGATTACTGTATATTAATTACCTAATCCTTCTTCAAGGTTCTGGCGGTGGGGCTTGCAGGGAGTTCATTATTCACATCTAAATGTCTGGTGGAGCATTTTGCTGGCGTTTGTTCTGTTCCTCAGAGAAGCATCAGCCATGTGGCTCCAGCAATCAGGTACTGATAGCCATTGAGCTGCTAATCACGACAGTGGTAAAAATGAGCCTGTCATGACTTTGTAATTCTAGTACGTACAGCTGGCCCCTCATAGATGTTACAAAAAAACAGTGGAGTCCATGAAGTGCTGTTTCTGAGCTCTTCCTTGAGGGCAGCAATGTGTTGAAGGACAAACACTGTTTGCTCATTTAATCCCGTAAGAATCCACCTCGTGCCTCTGGCAATCACTGCACTCCACAGTTTGCTTAGTCTCAGA
Organism: Anarhynchus alexandrinus; assembly: GCA_008711295.1. Lineage (NCBI taxonomy): Eukaryota > Metazoa > Chordata > Aves > Charadriiformes > Charadriidae > Anarhynchus > Anarhynchus alexandrinus. The sequence continues at coordinate 377,788 of VUYV01000334.1, forward strand.
GCACGGGGAAGCATAAGCAAGGCTGCTTCGGAGAGGGCTGGGGAATGTTTAATTTGCTTTGGTTTGCTCCAAATGGGACACTGATTTATTCTTAGTTTCAGGTTGGGGATAGACCTTGAAGTGCAAAGGGGGACTTGATAGGAAATAATTTCTTTGTATTATTGCATGAGCTGAACATTAAAAAGTATCCTGTTCAGAAATGAAATTGCATTGATTCAAAGGCGTGCTGAGTTCTGTTACTAACAAAACTTGGACAACTGTTCTGTGTCTTTGGGACGTCTTTTTAAGTTTGTTGGTAGGTATCTGCTACTGTGCCTGCAGCTAAAACGTTAAACTGTCTCCAAAACAGAGGGAAGAACCGAGCAGAATGGCCAGTATTTTTAAAAGGGGAGATGAGTTTCACAAAGCTGTCCCTAAACATCAGATGAAGTTACTCAGCCAATGCACAGGCAGTCCAGATGCCACCTGAGATCTAGGTACCTTTTTTCCCTTCAGTCCTATAACTTTATGATTGGTTTTGACCTGCTCTGGGTGTTCTGACTGTATTCTGACTCAAAAGGAGCAGGGAGCACAAGGCAGTAGCATGGCACCTTTCTGCAGTGTCTCAGATTTGGTCACTGGTGGGCAGCATGTTGCTTATGGTTAGATTTGAGAGGTGGGTCCTTCCATTGCCCTCATCAGAGTGTCACGTGTCAACATGACCCTTTCTTTTCCCCTTCTGGAAGAGGATAGCAACCTGAGCAACCTGATCTGGTTGAAGATGTCCCTGCTCATTGCGGGAGGGTTGAACTAGATGACCTTCAAAGGTCTCTTCCAACCCAAACTGTTCTGTTATTCTATGGTGTATCTCACACTTGCTGTGGCTTTTTCTCTTCCAACCCTGGGTCAGTTCTCCAGCAGGTGACAGCCCTGCTCTCAGCAGGTCACTGGATGGGATGAAACATGATCTGCTTCTAGACCAGACCAGTGTCCAGCTTCTTCCCTATGTAGAGCAACCAGCCCTAGGACAGCTTCAATGTCTCCTGCTGCCCAGCATCCTTGCCCTTGATCATCCCATTGCATTAAGTAAATGGAGTCATCCTGATCTTACTGCTTTTCATCCTTGTCACCTTCTCCTTGAGCTCGGCTTTCAAGGAGATCCCACTAACACTCAGGTCACACTGAATCTCTTCCACATTTTAGTTTTCAGTAGCCAAATGCCCTGCGAACCCAGTACAGAACTTAGAGGCTTCAAGAGTTGAGATTCCGACTGTGTGGGAGGCAGAAACAGCCATTCCTGTGCCCTGATAATAGGACACTGTGGCTGCTGTGCTTCCCCATCTTTGGTCCCTCTGACTCTTCAACCCCTGCTTTCAAAATCCCAAATAAAACTCTTTTTTCCTCTCCTGCTGGTGTTTTTGTGCCCTGAAAAGTGAGTAAACACAACATACTGTTGTGTCTTCAGCTGATCCACGTGCTCAGACTATGCAGCGCATTATCTGCTTCGTTTACTGCCAAAAATAAGCCTATCTCGTAGGTCGCTCCTGATAGCCGCGCAGAGGTGAAGTGGTTGTGGGGGAGCCTGCTGGACTCTGTTCTAGCTTCTCTATCATTAGCAGAAATGACTTTTAAATTTGCAGGACTTTGCTGATAAGAGTTGGTGTGAGCTCTGCGTTCAGGAAATCGTTAAAAAATTAGCAATTTTAGTGGTAAATATAGAAATTATGATCTTGAGCCTCTGAGATGGGAGGTATGTGCAACTCGGCATTTTTTTGCAGACGTTTCAAATTGATGCTGCGAAAAAGTAGAGAGCGATATGCTTGGGTTAAAAAAGGCAGAGATACACTTAGGTTTATTAACTAGCTGTTTATTCACCATTGTAACAACTCTGGTAGGTTATAAATAAACCTACTATTGATCTGATGCCTTTGGAAAAGAATTCCTGTCCAGTGTGCAACGCTGGTAAATTGGCAGCTGCCTGTTCCTGTGGCCCCATGTCACATTTACCCCCTGGCTTTGGGATGGACTCTTGAGGAGTGGTTCTGACCCACCTTGCTGCTGCAGCCTGTCCCCCACACCACCAAACACCCCCCCCTCTGATGGTTTTTCCTCCCCACCTTGTTGCTGGATTGTCCCAGCGAGTCCCTCAAATGATGCCCTTTCGCCTCTCTCCTGCAGGAAACTTAATCTCCCCGGTAAATGACACCCGGAGCTATTTTGGAGCTGGGCTGCAGAGGGACAGCAAAGCACGTCAGCAATTTGACTGGAGGAGGAGGAGAACCCGGCGGAGGGGTGGGGAGGGACAGCCTAACCCCCAGCAGCAAAGCCACTGCCGGGGGACTTGGGGGGGACCTTCTGCTGCGCGTCCCTGCCACCACTGGGGTTTCTGTTTTATTTTCTTGGAGGGGAAAGGGGGGGGGAACCAAAACCAACATGGTCTCCCCATGTCCTCTGTTCCCCTTTTCCCCCTTCCCCCTTCTGTCATCTCAGTAGGAATCGGCTTTTTCTTACCCTGCCCAGAGCTTTGTTTCTCCTCAGACTCTGAGAAGAAGACTCCAGGTAAGACCTAAACCTTCAGCTAAAGAGAAGCGGACTTGGGGACTCTGGTTTCCAGCAGAAAGTGGAGAATGTTTTTAGTAGCTGAGGGAGGAGTGAAATTATTTCTGTGTCATTATTACTATGCTGGAGTATGTCTTGCTTTATAAAGCATTTTAGAAGATGGAGCTGAAGGTATAGGTGGTAAAATCCATCCTCCTCCTGGTGTGAACCAAATGTGGATTGCTTTGCCTAATTGTTTCTGACAATGTTATCAAAAGGATCAACCTCCAGAGAGGAGGAAAGAGAGGAAAATCAGGTTTAAAGCTGTTGATTCTACTTGTTAACGTTTTGTCCCCAAATCAGTGATGGCAGCATGCATGGAAAAAATATGGTTCCTGTGGAGAAGTGGCAACAAGGAGTCGTTTTTAAAAGTTTTATTTCCAGGGCATAACCTCAGTGCTGCTTTTCTCTTCAGCAAGGGCTTTTTTTTTTTTTCTCTGAGCTTCTCTTCGGCGTCGACACCGATTCACGCCGCAACCCCCCACTCTCCTCGCATTTCTACAAATGGCTCTGACGAGAGATGGAGAGAGATGGAGCTCGACAGCTGAGGCTATTTTTGGCCCAACAGCTCAATGGGGTGGAGTGGCTGTAATGACAATGACGTCCACTTGTTAAAATACAAGGGCTTAGGTTGGAGCCTCGCTGCTAATTGTCACCGAGGGGATTCTTTGTCCCTATGGGAGCTGTGATCACGCAACTCCCCCGCGTAGGAAATCACATGTGCTAATACTGGAGGCCGTGTTTCTAGCTTAACATAAGCGAGTTTATTTTTCTGCATTAAGAAAAGGATTTAAGAATTGGGATGATTTGGTTTGGTGCTGGTTTTATTTGTGCAAGGGAGAGGAAGGTACATGCGCTTCTGCATGTGTGCATGCGGAGAGGAAACATGCAGTAGTGCAGCCGTAACCTAGTGCTGCCAGCTTCAGACATTTAAAAGTCTAGCCTTCTAAACCACGAGACCAATAAAGTAAAATAAACCAGCGTGAACCCACTGTTTCTCTGGGCTTTTAAAGCTCGTCTGGCTCAAGTTGTCAGTCTTTGTCATCTGGGCAGGTGCTGGGTTGCACCTACAGCCGGGATTCTGCCATAGCCGCTTCCCTCCAGGGGCTGCGTGTTAAATGAAATAGGGCTGGGTGAAATTTGTGATGAAATTGCTAGAATTTATATCGCTCCTTTTCTGTCCCCAGGGGTGGCAAAGCCAGAATTCTTGTCTTCTCCCTCGATGTGTCTCATGCCTTCTCGCTCCCCTGGAGCAGGAATGAGCATCGCTGTATGCCTGAGACCTCCCCTGTGCTTGTAGCCTTTTCTTACATGTTGTCAGAGCAGTCCGGGTGCACTCAGGCTCAGAAAAATAAAAGGGAAAGATGCTGCCATGGAGTCTTGAGAAGTTTTTAGTCCTTTGGAAGCTTCTGGGGTTGTTTTGTAGCTCCATAAGGGGCAAATTCAAAGTGAAACCCCTGTGCTGTAGCAAAGACCAAGTAGGAAGAAGTCATCCCTTCTTTGCCTGCAGCTTCTTGAAGCTATCAGGGTATTGATGGGAAGTAATTGCTGGCCATGTGGTTAAAAGAGGGATGAGCTTTATAAACAATAGGTCTGTCTCTGTAGCAAAGAGGAAAATTAGTATGTGCTTCAACCATATAAATCATCTAAGTGGCTTCAGTCGTTACATTAAGTGTTTGCTCGCTTATGTGGCTGGAGGGTGACCTGACTGCCTCGCTCGGTACTGTGCACAAACCATGCCGTTTGTTCTTGTTTCTTGTTGGAATTTTCTAATGGTTTGTTTTACTCTCTTGTTTGCTACCAGTCATTGGAAATATTCAGGTTATTGATGAAGGATTAATAGTGGGACCACGAGGTGATGCAGGTCCCTTCCTAGGCAGCTGGTGCATATTTAGTCCTACCCCGAAGGTCAGAAATGTAAGACTGTCTTGCCTTGAACTTACCCATCTTTTTGCTGAGGGCTACTCACCGAGTTTACCACCATGTTAGCCACTGACCTGCTGTGAAACTTCACATCTCCTGTGGACTTTGGCTTACCATGGAGGCAATAGATGGAAGGGAATGCAAACGAGCCTTACTCTGAATTGAGTTAGAAGCTTATTGCAATAGGCTTAATTTATGACAGGTACTCTGTGTTCGACATCTACAGCACATGGAGACCGATCCTCCAAACCACCACAGAAAGCACTTCCATCTGCTCATCAAATGACCTTTGAACATGCCAAAATCTGTCGTCCCTCACTGAAGTGGAATTTAGAGTAGCCCAAGCTAAGCTCTGAGCGCAGCTCCTCAGTGGCAGATACTGTTCCTGCTCTGATGAAAGGGGCATCGGATAAATTCTGCCATCTCGGATTAGTGCATCAGCGCAAATCTCTACTTACACCTGATTTAGAGATGTAATGGGCATGTAGCACTGGGTGTGCTGGTGTGCATTTCACCCCTAAAGCACGGTGTAACGGCTTGTAGGTGTCCATCCGTGCCCGTCTGATGTCAGTGAGCTTGCAGCTGACACTGAATACTTGTGCTATTTCAACATTGCCCGTTCCCTGGGAGGTTGTTAGAAGTAACAGGGCAGCTGGGTCACCGCTGTTTTCCCTCAGCAGAACTTTAAACATCAAAGGAAATCCGCACTTCCCATTTTGTGACCCATCAACTTCCCTTCCCACCCACAGACGCTGTTTCCTGATGTTTTTAGATGGAACAGCATATGCAGACATGCAGTAATACCAGCGCTGCCTTGATTTTTATCTAGAGCTTTGGTTTTAGTGGTATTCTTTGAAAGCTGGGGACCCTGAGATGGGAGGTTCCCCATGAATCTTACTTTTCCCATCAGGAGAGGACGGAGTGCAAGGCTTCGCAGTTGGCGTTGCAGAGAAGGTCCAGGAAATAGGAACTCTAATAGCAAGAAAAAGACCCCAGAGCAACAGTTTGCTCCTTGGGCAGAGAAAGGGTAAAAGAGGCTTGAGAAAATGAGCAAGCAGGCATGGGGTGAGTCTTAACGTGGTGTCAGAGAGAACCTCTGTGGTCCTGGTCTGTGTTTGGACTTTAGTGGTCTCAGGTTTAGGTGTCTGCTCTCACATGTGCTTTACATCCTCCAGGTTTCTGATTATGCAGGTGTGCCTCTTGTGGCCATGTTTGTCGTGGGAATATTTTATGAATATGGGGAATATTTTATGAAATGGTGCTTTTCGACCAGGGTCATGGTGGACGGGATTCCTTTTCTAACTGTTGAGATGAATAGAAAGTCTTGGACAGAGAATAACGTGCCACCCCTGTCCTCTCTCACGCCAGAGAGCATTATCACAGGCTGCTGACTGCTTGGGGGGCGGTATGCCATGGGTGGGACCTGTACCTACCCAGAGGTTGTTGAAGGCTTTCCAGATGTGGCTTAACATTGATGAAGCAACCTGAAGCCAACCAACACATCAGCCAGCACAGCACCATGAATCACAGGAGGTCAAGAGAGTGATGGCACCACCATCAAGACTCTCCATCAGGACTCAACATCTCCTGATGACTTTCCTGATGAGCGCCACCTCAGGCTAGTCCAGCAGGAACTGGAGTAGTCCAAGGTTGTTTCCACTGGCAGGGGCTTGCTTGTCTGTGGGGAAGCAGATGTAGGGCAGAGATGGAAAGCGGTGAGGTGCGGAGTGGGTGGGAGGCCTCGACTGGCTGCATGGCCGTGTGTTGGTTCCTGGGCAGTGATTTTGATTTACTTGCATTATCTGACAGGTCTGTGTTCTTGTGCCTCTTCCCCCAAACGTAAACCAGTGAAAATTTGAATGAATAAAGACCAAAGTAAAATTCCAAGTGCCGCTACTTTGCCTTGGGCGTGCTCAGAAATACCCAGATGGAAATGTGATCTCTGCTGCAAATGATTAATCACAGAGGGATTACAAGGAGAAATATGACACTGGTGAATGTCTGAGATTAATTGCAAAGGGCATCTGCATTGACTGGGCTTATTCATGCTTTGTCGTCGGTCCTATCGCTTCCAAGGGAGCTGTCCTGGCACTTGCAGAGAGTTACTATTTTTTTTTTTAAGTTTGAATATACATAGAAAGAATCTGAATGAGTGTAATTGTTTAATAAATTGTTTAATGAGTTGCACTATAGGAATATTAAATCTCATCCTTTCTGTATGTCTACAAGGCTATCTTCTCTCTCTAACTCCTAAATCTATTTATCAGCCTAATCTAATGTGATGCATTTTATCCCACTTATAAAATGTAGTTTATCTAGTGCAGCCTATCTAAATGGTTTGATCTGTCTGAGTTGTAGATACTTATTGCAACTTCATCCTTGCCACAAGTTAGGATTTCATGCCTGTTACTAGATTTCATGCTCTCAACACCCATAAGACAAGGTTTTTACCCTCTTTTTTCAGACAGGGACTTGAAGATACAAGAATTTGAGCGACCTTCTGATGATTATAAACGTAAGCCAGTGGCAGGGCAAGGAATAAATCCTATGTTGCTTTCCTGCCGTGTTAGAAACTAAAATAATATTGATGAGCACACACTGATCCCTGGGTTTTCTTCTGGCACCCTGCCCATTCATAATGGCATAAGAAGTGTTGTGGGTGAGGGTACGTGGTGAAAGCTGGTGGAGAGCGAGGTGCGGTGTACATTATGGCACAGGATGTGGGGTCTTCACCTTGCATTAGGAGGTCTGTGGACACAGTGGCTTGTATCTGATGGAGAAAAGTGAGCTGAAACCCCTGGGCTATTGTTTGGAAGCAACGAGAGAGGGAGGCTGGACCTTGAGGCTATGGCCAGTGGAAAGAAGCGTCTTGGATGGATTTGCTGCACCACTGTGGTTCAGGAGCAAAAGCAACAGGCACCTAATGCAGCAGCTTCCCTGGGTTTTAACTGTTCTTGACTATCAGAGATACCAGCGAGCAGCTGGGGCTTGTTTGGGCACTGTTTAGCACAGGAGGGCAGAGGAGGAGGAGGATGCACAAGAGCTTTAGGAAGTCAGCAGCATTCCTTCTCTCACCCTTGTAAGAGCCAGGCTTGGAGAGCGCCCACCACACTCCCACAGAGCAGAGCTCTCCTCCAGGCGTGGATACATCTCCTGGGGAGCGGGCGAGGGAAACTGCACCCAGGTGGTTTGAGGGAAGCTGCTGTTTGCTGAAAGGTCACTGGCTGGCTCCCAACCAGGCAACGCTTGTGTCTGTAGCCACCTCTGTGCTCCAGGCACTTCTCCATGTTATGCAGAGCCCACTTCAAAGGAGTCTGTTGGGTTTAGAATCATAAAATCATACAGTGGTTTAGATGGGAAGGGACCTTAATGATCATCTAGTTCCACCCCCCTGCCATGGGCAGGGACACCTCCCTCTAAACCAGGTGAAGCAACTTTGGATTTTGTTCTTTTTGATGCTATGGATTTGAAGCTGGAAATGAGTTGAAGCGACACATCTGTCAGAAAGAACTAGGGAGCTAGGAGGGACGAGACATGGCAATGTCTTCTGAAGATGGATCCAAGCACTTTGATGACACAGTCATCAAAGAAACTCACGCTAATGGCTGGGAAAGATTAGGACATGAGCTCCGGGTCTGTGTTTTGATTGTTAATTCTAAGTTAATGTAGTGAATGTTACTGGTGGATTCTCCAGAGGTGAACTTGAATCCCAGCATCCCCCCCTGAACATAGAAATGGTCCTTTGCCAAATTAGCAGAAGACTCTGTTCGTCAATCAATTGACTTCAGTGGAAATTTCCACTGACTTCAGTGTACTTTGGCTCAAGCCCAAAGCTTGTATCTGCGTCTTCTAACCATTCATGCAGCGTCTCTGCTTGCAGCTTTGCAAGTGTTTATGGAAAACACATTTTAAAGCTCAAGTGAGGACAGAGGTTGAAGGTAGTAAGAGGGACTAAAGAAGTGCAAACTAGTTGACAGATTTCTAGACCAATTTGAGACCAAGGGAAAAACAGTTCTGTGCATTCATTGCAACTAGCAGTGAAGGCAGCCACTCTAAGCCACCGAAAGCCAGTCAGTCTTAGCACTAATGACTGCAAGTCAATCATTCTTTGCGTTCTTAGTATTTACTAAGAATGATTTTTCCCCCTTACTGGTTGTTTGGTTTTTTTTTTTTTTTAGGTTTAAACTGTGAAAGCATTTTCTTTGATTTCTAAAGATTTTTGGTGGAATAATGAAATTTGCTTGATACCAGAAAGAAAAAAAACCAACCAAAAGTGACTCACTTTAGAAAGGATGCTTTTTCTCTAAAGGCAAAGGTCTTTGACTGCTTCTTATGAGTTTCATATGTGCTTTGAAGAGTGAGAGACAGGACAGGATAGGAATAAGTATATTTTTCCGGTTAAATATAGAAAGAAGACTATGATTCTTTCTGCCTTAGATCTGTGGCCCAAAGGAAGCTGAAGATTAGCTCAGCTGTACCATCTTCAATGGTAATAATGATTATAACAAATACCATTTTGTGGTTTTGTGCCACCACTTTCCCAGTATTTAGTTTTAATGTCAATTTGTGTCTTTCAATCCCCAGTGGAGTAAATAAAACGAAAAATTGTAATCCGTTATTAATTTTCATGCATGATTTGTCACATACTCCAGCAAGTATATATACACTGTGCAGATAATTATTTGTGAGACCATCCCTGTCCTGATATGAAGAAGAAATGGGAAGGGAGCCAAGACACAGGGAAAATAAGCAATTTCCCCAAGGTCATGCAGGAGATCAATCCAACCCCCGCTCCCTGGTGCCACCAGTGGTTTGCACATTAACGTTGATGCACTGCAACAGCTGGAGGAGGATGGAAAAAATAATGAAACCTCTGCCTGAATGGTGACTCAAGAAATGAAAGCAGGTTTTTGGCTGGCTCCTACTGATTTCTGCTGGAGGTGAGGGGCAGATTGTGAGAGCATCGGCCATTGGGTGAGAGAGTGGGTGGATTTGTGGCCAGCGGGGAAGCCAAACTGCCGTAGGATTAAGAAGGATATTTCTGTCGCGGTGGCTGGTTATTATTTCCTTTCTGAGTTACAACATGCAGTGCCCTGGTCATTTTGCTTTGTGTGGCGCTTTGAAGGTGAAAAAGCACAAATGTGAGAGCAGCACTGCCACTGCCCCTGAGTAGGGGCTTCAGGAGCTTGCTGGGACAGCAGTGTCTGTCATCACAAGACCAAAGAGATGGAGTAATTGGGAGAGAAATGGTGCATCAAGTCTTCTGAGTAGGACTTCCAGAGAGGCTTGGAGCTGGGATGCCTGCTCTCCTTACAGAGCACTACTGTCAGGTCTAATCCTGCTCCCAGGGCAAGTCAGCTGGTGCAGTTACTGGTGCTAATGGGGTTGAGACCAGGTTTTTAGCTGTGCTATACTTATCAAAGTAAATGCTAGCCAATGCATGGAAAGGGGGATCTTGAAGGATTAGGAGCAGACTTACTCCAGCAGAAGGGGAAGGACATCCAGGAGTCCATGTGAGGAGCAGTGAAGAAGCAAGAAAAGTTTGTGTGTTTTGTGGACGTCAAGGGGGACCCTGAAGGTGGTGATCTCTGTCGCGTTGCTCTCCAGTGTGGGTAGACTCTGTGTGTGAGAGAGTATGGCAGTAAAGATTAGTGCCACTGATTGCTTTTGACTTTCTCGGGACTCAACGGCACCAGAACTGCCATGAGCTTTAGTTTTTGAACACTGCTTAAGCCTCGTCCCCTTGGCTGGTCCGTGTAGTCAAACAGCTGCAGGCTGGTGCACAGCTCCCTCTGAGAGCAGCTGAGAATACGCAGGCGATGAGACATCTTTCCTGTAAGCCCTAAGCCACGTGGGCTTTTTTGGAGAAGCCTGGGCACCGTTTGGATTGCTGTGTGCATTCCCCATGGCGGTTCCGTGTTGGATGTGTACCAAGCCATGGATGTGCACGAGCACCCATCCCCACTGCAGCTGTGTCTGGCCCTACACCATCTGGATGAGGCTGTATATAAGTCATAGTTACTCATTGGCTGCCATCGCCACCAAAGTGGCTGTATCTCAGTGGTTGTGTTGAATAGAAACTGGGATAAAGAAAAATATCGTCAGTAACATGACAGGCATATCTGTGTGTCCTCCTAAAGGCTGGACCCTGCAGGGGAAAGGGGTTTACCGTAAGGACTGTGTAAGCGTGTTTCAGAGAACAAGGCCTAGGGGTGGGTAATGACCAGAGTGGGCAAGAGGAGAGATGGAGCATGCTGTATAAGCAGAATAAAAAAAAAAAAGAGAGAGAGTGAGAAAAAAAGACCAAAAAAAGCAAGGAGAAAGAGAAAAATAGAAAAACTGTCAAAAGCAAAGGCAATGAGATATAAAAAGAGAGATGAAAAGAAAGAGGAGAGGAGCATGAAGGAGATGGTATCTTCATAGGTAGACATATCTCAGAATTTAATGTCCTTGTGTTTCTCTACAGCTACAGGACTAGCCCATGTTACGTAGCATTTGTGCAGATCACTTTCCTCGTGCCGAAGTTGAAGGGGACCATCATCTTCTTTCTGTATGAACTGCTTGAAGACTTGTATCTTACCCAGTGACTCCCATGGGGAAGTGACCTACCTTCCCCTTCAGCAGTTTCGCATTCACAGGCTGAGAGAGTTAGGGTTGTTCAGCCTGGAGAACAGAAGGCTCTGGGGAGACCTTATTGCGGCCTTCCAGTGCCTAAAAGGGGACTACAGGAGAGCTGGGGAAGGACTTTTTACTCGGGCATGTAGTGATAGGATGAGGGGGAATGGCTTCAAACTGGAAGAAGGTAGATTTAGTTTAGGTATTGGGAAGAAATTTTTCACTTTGAGGGTGGTGAGGCACTGGCCCAGGTTGCCCAGAGAAGCTGTGGAAGCTCCATCCCTGGAGGTGTTCAAGGCCAGGCTGGATGGGGCTTTGAGCAACCTGGTCTGGTGGGAGGTGTCCCTGCCCATGGCAGGGGGGTTGGAACGAGATGATCTTCAAGGTCCCTTCCAACCTAAACCATTCTATGATTATTCAGCTCAAATTTAAGAAATCTGCAAGATGTAAAATATTCCAAAACCTTCTCACCCATAACAAGAAGGACAATAAAATGTTCTAGATGACAAACACCCGGATACCACAGAAGTGCAGCAATTCTTTGCCTGCACCGCCTAATCTGCTCTTTCTTGACGTTTTTATTTCTCACCCTTTAGGAAACCAAGATGGATTACAGCTCATTCAGTGGAGTCCCCCGGTTCTTGACCCGGCCTAAGGCGTTCATGGTGTCTGTGGGGAAGGATGCCACCTTGAGCTGCCAGATCATTGGAAATCCCATCCCAGTTGTGAGCTGGGAAAAGGATAAACTTCCAGTCCAGTCTGGGGGAAGGTTTAAAACCACAGAAGATGGGGATCTCTATAGGCTAACAATCTACGATCTGAGCCTGGAGGACAGTGGCCAATACATCTGCCGGGCCAAGAACACCATCGGGGAAGCTTTTGCAGCTGTCAGCATCAAAGTTGGAGAGGAGACCACAGTAACAGAGTCAGCCCCATATTTCATCCAGAAACCCTCCTCCATCAAAGTAACGCTGGGAGAAGACGCCATGTTCAAATGCAAAGTCCAAGGCAGCCCTCCCCTCTCGGTGAACTGGGAGAAGGATGGGAGACACCTGCGGAACCGGGCTGATGCTGGACGCTTCCAGATCGAGTCTGCCGGAGAGTCAAACGCTCTCACCATTCAGTGTGCCCGGCTGGGGGACAGCGGCACCTATACCTGCCGGGCAGAGAACCCCATCGGCTCTGCCAGTGCTTCTGCCGCACTGGTGGTGGAAACGAAGGGCTCTTCCAACCCGGGCAGCAGCAGCCACTTCGATACCAGCTGCGGCAAGACAGCATCCTTGTTGTCTCACTTACAAAAGAGGCGGGAGGAGATCAGGAAGACAGACATCTCTCATGGGACTCTTGATTCAACGTCTGCCCAGTCTTACTCCATGACAGAAGGGATGTCCAGCATTGGCTACAGCCTTTCCAGGGATTACGAGAGGGCAGCTGGACTTACCACCAAAGGGGCCCGCAATGCGACTTTTGGGACACTGACACGCATGTGCAGCGTGACGGAGGGGAAACACGCCAAGCTGAGCTGCTATGTAACGGGTGAGCCCAAGCCAGAGATTGTGTGGAAGAAGGACAATGAGGTCATTTTGGAAGGGCGGCGGCATGTCATCTATGAGGATGATCAGGAGAACTTTGTGCTGAAGATCCTCTTCTGCAAGCAGATAGACAACGGGCTGTACACCTGCACGGCCTCCAACCTGGCAGGCCAGACGTACAGCTCCGTGCTCGTCACCGTCAAAGGTGGGTGTGTACGTTTCTCACCAGGGTGGGCATGCCTGTGAGGAGACAGGCAGTGTGCTTCCAAATTGGTGTGGGAGTGTGAACAAAACTTGTGCCACCAAACTGCTGTAAAGGAGTGTGGGTTAAACATGAATAAAGCCCTCCAGCTGCAGAGGGGGTTAAGTGCTGGAATAGATGATGTGAAGTGAGAGTTTCCTCACTGAGAGGGTTTAGGAAGGGCAATAAACAAGTGTCAGTCAGGGATGGATGAAGTTCTATAAGAACTATCTGGTTGTGGGGCAGCTGAGATAAACCAGATCTCTAAAGCTCCCATCCCTGCTGCTTTTATAGTAATTTAAGAGATCCGTTACCATCCTCTGGATCAGGGAGTGCTGAAGCCATCTCATCCTCCTTTATATTCACCACAGGGTTTAGTCAAACCGGCACACAAGTGCCATTTATGCACAAGTAGAGGAAACTCCTCCCTGCAAGCAGAGTGTGTCAGGCTGCCTTGGATCCCTTGGGGGACCTGCTCCAAGTCTAATTACAGTCCATCTCAGTTTTCCTATACAGAGTGACTGACCAGCAGCCTTGTTCTTGCCAGGCCTCTTCAGCCTTTTCCCAGCTTGTGTTGCTGGATAGCCTATAGTCCTTGTATGCTCCCAGAGGTCTACCAGGTCCAGGGTGCCTCTGTTTGCTGTGGTTGGGGGTGATGGACTTGCCTTCAGAAGGTCCCTCAGTGCTGGTGGAGGTCAGATCAAGTTCACCAGAACAGTGACAAAAATGTGGCACGCATATTTTCACAAAAGAAGCTCTACACTTCCAAGCTGCTCTCCATTTGGCAAGGTTACAGCAGACAGTTTGCAACCTGGGCAGCACCTGTAAATTAACTCAGATGTAAAACGCTTTGCCACTTGAGTGGCAAAATAGAAGTTTTTGACTGGCTGCAAAACAAATTAGAAATCCAAATGAGTAGGAATAGTCTGTGTTTCATACCCATCTTTAAGACTCTCAGATTTTATTCGGTTTTCTGGTTTCCCTTTTCTGGACCTCTCCTTTCACACTCACCATCTTTCCCATCAGCGACTCAGTCCCCGAGTCCATCAGTGACACCTGATCTGTGGAACTCGCTGGCACTTGCCCCACTCGCTGCCATCCCTTGGAGGTGCTGAGTGGTGTTGGGAAGGACATTTGCCCTCTTCCGTAAAGCTGTGATTATCTCATGAGGCAGGACTCGGAGCTGGAGACCGAGCCTGGCCCTTGGGTGGATGTTCACTCTGAGGATGGCACAAGCTCCGTTACTTGCCCAACACCTGTCTTGCAAAGCCACCCACCCTCCCATCTGCCCATCTTATTTGATTATTCCCAATGGGTGCAACCTGTTCCAAAGGAGACAGGGAAAGCATGTGGAGCAGCAGGTCTGGGAGCAAGCACCACGGGAAAAGGTTATGTATCAATGCCCATTGTCAAGAGATGCCTGTGAGTCAGAGGGCTTAAGTGGAAATGTTTATGGTCGGTTTCTTTGTTATACTATACCATGTTGGGCTTTCTGATCAGGCCACGGCTGCCATGGAAAATCTACGTGTGTTGGTTATAATTAGGCCCTGAATAATGACTCTCCTTTGTGTCACCAGAAGTCCTTCTCAGCCCTCCAAAGACAGCTCAGAATGATGTAGCGATGAAGGGAGCTTTTAATTCTGTGGTTTATGCCATTGGTGACGCCATTAGCTCTTCTGCCATCATGTTTAGGGAGATAGGTCATCTTGCCACACAACCTTCTCTTTGCTCAGTTGTGCAGAAGGGACTAAATTCTCCGAGCAGCCCCCCCCCCCCGGTAAGCACCGTGCTGCTGCACTGGTCTTTCTGCAGGTAACAACATATTTATAGAGCCTGTGACGTTGCATCCACAGTGTGTGTCTATAGACACACGTACCAGGAAAGACAAACTTCATGGGTTTACGTGTGCTCTGGCATTTTGGTTCACAGAATTTCAACACAAGAATCTGAGTGAGAATATTTATGGGCATTTTAAAGGAAATAATAATAAAAGAAAAAAGGCTACCTAGCCCAGCGTTCTGCCTGTGAGGTGGCTCTTAGCAGTCTCCCAGGGCATAGGGCTGGGCACAGGTCAAACCTCTCCTCTAGCTCACCTCCTGTATTCTGTCAGTCTAGATCCTAGACCTAGAGACTCAGAACTCAACACAATTTGTAAGCATTTGCTGTACCCTTGCCTTAAAGATCATTGAGCTGAAAAAAAAAAAGAAGATTTTTGAGCTGTGCCTAAATGAGATGTAGTGAATCAGACATAAATCTCAAAGGAGAGGCTACAGGGCAGAGTGCTACTCTCACAATTAAGGAAAACCAAGAGTTGATTACTCTGATTTGGAAATGCACTGGATTCTAGTGTCTAGAGCAGGGATAAAATCACAAGCCATGTGCTGAAACGTGAGGTGTAAAAGAGGATAGGAAATACCGCCCAAGAGTAAACCTTTGTGCCAGGGGAGGTTTAGGTTGAATATTAAGAAAAATTTCTTCACCGAAAGGGTTGTCAAGCATTGGAACAGGCTGCCCAGGGAAGTGGTGGAGTCACCATCCCTGGAGGTGTTTAAAAGATGTGTAGATGTGGTGCTGAGGGACATGGTTTAGTGGTGGACTTGGCAGTATTACGTTAACAGTTGTGTTCAATGATCTCAAGGGTCTTTTCCAGCCTAAATGATTCTATAAGTTTGTGATTTTTGCCAAATCAAAGAGCAGAGAGGATGGGAGGAACACAAATAACCGACTTGAATTTCCTGAAGGCTTTGGAGATGTCCCGAGGCCGTATATAAAGTTAGCGAGAACAGCATACAGGTCTCCATCGATGGGTCTGGGCCAAGCAATGTTCATCTGAGTCCCTGAATACAGTAATCAGATACTGTATGAAAAGGTTAAAGGTTGCAAACAAAATAGGGCAGAGACTGGAAAAACAGACTGGTGCTGAGTTCACTTTATTCCTCTCTGACCTGAACTGATTTTGGATGACCACTAACATGGTAGTTGCGTTTGAGACCTGAAAGAGAACTTGGGAAATGTGGAGGTAGAAAGGAAATTTGGAAAGCACAGTAACTAGTAAGATGACCAAAGGCATGAGATGGTGAAAGCTTGTCCATGCAACTTTAGATAGCTCCCCTTTGGAAGGGTTCTCCATATTCTTACTCTCACTGGAACATTTTTGTTAGGAAGAGGGAATAATGCCTGCCTCTGGAATAATAAATGGAGAGCCCATGAGAAGGTCAGGAATCGGCAAGAGGAAATGTAGGCAAGTGAGAAGCCCAGGTCAAGCAGACAGATATGCCTTGAGAAGGTTAAGAAAACATTGGCTTCTTTGCAGGCTGCACCTATTCTTAGCAAAATATGTGTTAGCAGGACCTGCTTTTAAAAAATAACATCATCTCATTGCTAGTTTGCTTGATATGGACCAAACAAAAAAGCCGATGACACTCTGGAGAAATATGTTCTCAAGACAAGCAGCCAAATTCATAGCTGGTTTAAGCTCTTGGAGTTCCCTGCTAACTCCGTGTGCTGCTCTTGCTCCATGCTCTCTTGGGGTTTTGCTTTGTTGTTTCTATCTCATATTTTTCCCATTAGGTAGGTTTTTGTAGCTCTCTTATTTTATCTCTTATTTCTCCTTCTTTAGCAATGTTATTGCCTTCATTATATGCCTTAATGAGTATTTCTGCTTTAGCTAAAAACAAATTAATAGAAGAAACTGTACAGTTAAAAAAAAAAATAAAAAAAACCATACTGATACTAGAGATGAATTTAAATGACCCCTCAGGGCACTGAAAATGAGCCATGACCTGGGAGTCCGGATGTTACAAGGACAAAGCAGAATTGCGATTCAAATTCATACCGCTGAGCTCTCATGGAAGTAAATGCTTCTAGATGATGGTGGATTTGGAATGATCAGAAAAACACTGTTTAGTACTTTTGGTTGGATTGTGTATGAAATGGCACGTCCTTGAACTGCTCTTCCATGAGCCAGCAATGTGCCCTTGTGGCCAAGAAGGCAAATGGTCTTCTGGGGTGCATTAAAAAGAGAGTGGCCAGCAGGTCAAGGGACGTCATCCTCTCCCTCTGCTCTGTCCTGATGAGGCCACATCTGGAGTACTGTGTCCAGTTCAGGGCTCCCCAGTTCAAGAAGGACAGGGAACTACTGGAGACAGTCCAGCAGAGGGCTATGAAGATGCTCAGGGGACTGGAGCATCTCTCTGATGAGGAAAGGCTGAGACCTGGGTCTGTTCAGCCTGGAGAAGAGGAGACTGAGAGGGGATCTCATCAATGCAGATCAATATCTAAAGGGCGGGTGGCAAGAAGATGGAGCCAGGCTCTTTTCAGTGGTGCCCAGTGACAGGACAAGGGGCAATGGGCACAAATTGGAACATGGGAAATTCTGTCTGAACACGGGGAGGGACTTCTTTCCTTTGAGGGTGGGAGAGCACTGGCACAGGCTGCCCAGAGAGGTGGGGGAGTCTCCCACCCTGGAGCCATTCTAAACCCGCCTGCACGCCATCCTGTGCAACTGCTGTAGGTGCCCCTGCTCTGGCAGGGGGTTGGACTAGATGATCTCCAGAGGTCCCTTCTAGCCCTGACCAGTCTGTGATTGCTTGCAAGATGTACAGTTCAGGGCCTCTTGCTTCTGCTCCCCCACTGCAGCCCGTGTTAGCTCTAAGTTCTCTCTTCCATGGTAACTGGGACTCACATGTACATGGAGCTCAGGTGGCTTGAGCAGACCTGAAAGAGCTTTATATCATGGGAGACACAGCCCAGCTGGGAGAGCATCCTTAGGAAAGGCTGTGGTCAGGGATCCATCAAACCACAGCTTCCCAAAATCACCGGAGCAGATCATGTTTCCACTCCAGTCATTCTGACACAAACCACCTAGATTTTCTCAAAGGAGATTTGAATAATTGAGTATTTTGAGCAAAATCAGCATTTTGCTGTGGAACTGAAAGATCAGAAATCCCCTTTCTTGCTTAATGTTAAATAATTTCTAACCAGCTCTGATATTTACAGGAACTAGAGACGGGAGTTGGTTGCACTTCTTATCTTAAACAGAGGGTCCCTGTGGGAATGATGTCACACGTAACCTCAGCTGAACACACTTTTTGCTTATCTTACAAGGACGTTTTTAGATATGAACATTTTGGATAATAAGGAAAATGGTTGATAGCTAAATGGCTTTATCTTCCACACTAGAGTCATACTTAACATGAGCTTACATTGAGAATTACCTTGTGAAAGGGCGATACATGACAAACGGGCTTTTAGAAATGAGCAGTCAATATTTATGGAGTCTGACAGATCAAATATAACATAGTTATCTACAGCAGCTCTTCCCGATGTGCCTATAGTAGTTACAGCACAGGATATTTCTGAATTGTGCTGGGTGCTGTACAAATGGTTAAGAGAAGATCCCTACATTAGAGAATTTGCAATGTAAATGTCAAAAGCTGACAGACTGCAGGCCGATGTGGCATGAAACAGAGGTCTCTGCTCAACTCCCCATGCTGGCCAGTGGGAGAATAAGTGTATTTATTTGTTTTCGCACGTAGCTAGTTAAAATACACTGAAAGGCTGGTGTAAAGCTCAGTGCTTCCTTCCTCAGAATAACTCTTCTTCATGTAAAAATTACATGGCTGTATACTCCAACTGTGTTGATTAGTCTATTGACAAGGAAGAGGAACCACCTGCCTTTCACAGGTCTTTCCTCGAGATCTGGGTTGCCCATTGATCAACTGGAGACATGGTTCCCTCCTGGCCACGTCTCTGAGCATCTCTGACCTGGGCAGGTGGCTGGGTATGGGCCAGATGAACTGTTTGGGATGCCTACTCACAAGAGCCCCGTGGTCCTTCTGTAGTCCTGTGACCACAACAAACCCCCTCTGTCTGACCAGGTACATGCTAGATGATGTAAAGAGCATGAAGATATATTCACGAAGAGGAGACTGGTGGGTTTCGGAGCCTCTCTCATGTCTCCAAAGCAAAAATAAGCCGTGGTCTGTGTGAATCCCAGGCTTTGATTCAGTTTATCAGCTGCTGTCTCTCTGAAGCCCTGTTCAGAGTGAGATAAGAGGTGTGTGCACATGTCAGTAGGACGAAAGCAAAGTTGTTTGCAGAGGGTATCTGTGACCCCAAGCTGCCAAAGGTAGCCTTGCACCTACTTCCCCTGGCTGGAAAAGTACTGCTGTTGCTGCAACACATACGAGAATCAACCAACGCTTCTCTGTTTGCATATTTAAGCGTTTTTTCCTAGAGTAGCTTTTCTTTTTTTTCTACCTTAGATACTGCTTAGTGACTGTAAAGGGAGAGGGGTTAACGATATGGCCAGTTGCTCCAAGTATGGGAATGCACTTGTGTGCTCCTCAGGTGCATCTCGTGTTTCTTTTTGGCCCTTGGGCATGTCCGTGTGTTCTCAGCGTCAGCTCCAGGCTCCCTCCTGTCTCACACAGCAATGCTGCATCCAGCTCCCGGAGACCGGCATCCTTCTGATTAATGTTTTCTTGATCTCATCCTCTTGCTTGTTCCCATGGCATGAGAATTGCAACTGCTTCATTCCCCCTGACTACATGGGGCGCTTTCGGAGGTGATATACGGGATTGCAAGGCAGGAGTCTGAGTTGCCTGTTGGTTAAAGAAAAAAGGATAATTAACATGTGGAGTGTGGGCAGAGGAGGTCTGTGAAACCATAGTATCATAGAATTGTCTAGGTTGGAAGGGACCTTTAAGATCATTAAATCCAACCATCAACTGCACACTGCCAAAACCACCACTAAACCATGTCCCTCAGCACCATGTCTGCCCGTCTTTTTAATACTTCCAGGAATGGTGACTCCACCACTTCCCCAGGCAGCCTGTTCTAATGCTTGATAACTCTTTCAGTGAAGAAATTTTTCCTAATTTCCAATCTAAACCATAGCTGAAGGCTTTTCAAGGGAAGACTTTGACTTGCCTCGAATTGAGGTGCATTAAGGCAAAACATTTTTTTAAGAAAATAACCAAGCTGGCATGGTGAGCTAGAGTCACCTTCCTGTTTCTGCAGGTATTGCTCTCAGTCAGGTTTTAACCTCAGGATAGCAACCAAGGTAGCAGACAGCATTGCTCCCTCCAGGTGTCCTGTCTCTGAGGGTCTGGTGTCTCTATCCAGGCTGTGCTCAGCTAGGAGCGATTGGAGGTGTTTATGTGACGTGGGGTGAAATGAAAGACCTGCAAAACTGAATGCATGAGTTTCTAGGGCTTGAGTTCAGAAAAGAGCAAACCAGATTAAAGAGAGCACTGCTGCTGTAGCAGCTCATGTCCTAATGGTGGGGCAGGTAATGGACACAGTTAGATGCTGAGCTACCAGATCTGAATTTTACAAAATGGGGGCTCCTGGACTTGGATGTGGGATGTTTGAGGGCCTCGATTTGTTTTTCTTCAGCCTCTACCGCACCATGACTCTGAGTGGGACGTGCCCCATGGGCATGGGCTCATAAATCTAAGAGAAGTGCACTCCTGTTTGACTCTTAGACTAACCTCTGGCACTGGTGACTGTTAGTGACCACGTGAAATTACCAGCTGGGAAGTGTGTGTGTGGTCAGGGAGAGGGAGAGCGGAGTCACAAGAAAAGGCTGGGAGGTGGCGCAGCAGTTATTAGAAGATGAAGGCACATGTCAAGACGTGATCTGTCATGAGTGGTGATGCATCAGCACCGTCTAATCCAAGTCTGTGACATGACTGTGGCACCAGTCCCGTGGCTGTGACCACCGGCTGTCCTCTTCAGTCCAACTACCCTTTCTCCAGTTTAGTGCCGGGGTATCAGGATGATTTCACAGCACAGCTGTCGCTGGAATTAAACATTGTTCTCTTCGTAAAATGTCTTCCGTCACTTCCACGCAGCTGTTTTGCATGTTTGATCTATACTGTGGTTTCTCCCTAAGCTGAAGCACTGCAGCCCCGTTGCTGGAGGAAAGCAGAGAGTTGGGAGACTTGGGCTCTTTCTCTCTTCTTTTGTTGTCCTTGAAAAAAAGCTGACACAAAGCCTTTGGTGCTGGTGGGGAGAACAGAAAACTCCTCCATCAGTTACTTCTCTGCTTTCCCCCACGTCTGTCCTTGTGTGCACAGCCACCCCTCATCTTTCTGTGCCCTTTCAGACCACTCCACTGAGCTCACTTCTGCTGCAAGACCCCAAAAACACTGGTTCTTGCACCAGCTGACCAGCTCAGCTGCTCACGCTCACCTACAACTGCTGCCCTGTGCCCTCTCCCTACCACCAGCTTGTTTGCTATTTATCCACCTGTAGTGTGATTATTTTTCAGGGCTTTTACTCTGAGATGAAGTGGCTGTTGAGACGTATAGAGCCAGGCTGGGTGCGCTCTGCCCCTCATCTTGTTGGCATCACTAGGTGACAGGGTGTAATGCAGACATATTCATGCTAGAGGACAAGCAGGCCACAAGAGCAGAATTTATTAATTTATCACTGACTTGTTCACATTGCTTTGGATTAGAGCAAGCCCCTCCGTGTGGTGTGGTGGGGCAGGTACTGCGGTTCAGACTGATACTGCGTGGTTTTTAGGTAAGTCCTTAAAATACTTCTGCTGGGATCTAAGTTTGCTTTTGTGTGTGAGAGCAGAACACCTACTGTAGTAGGGTGTGATTATGGGTTTGGATGGCTGCTCAGGACAAATCAATATCTTTAATAAGGAGTGTTATTGTTTAATTTTTTTTCTATTGACTTATTTATTTGCACACTTCTTACCACAGAGTGTCATAAACTCTTGTTTCTCCTTTCTGTTTTTATCCTCTTAAGAACCCTCAATACCCTTCAAGGAAAAACTGAGGGATCTTGAAGTGAGGGAGAAGGAATCTGCCACCTTCCAATGTGAAGTGCCTGTTCCTAGTACAGAGACAGCTTGGTTTAAGGAGGAAACCAAACTCCGGCAGAGCAAGAAATACAACATCGAAGAAGAAGGCACGTATCGCCGGCTCACTGTCCAGAACGTCACCGCAGATGATGATGCTGTCTATATCTGTGAGATGAAAGAAGGGAGTAGGACCATCGCAGAGTTGTCTGTACAGGGTAAGAAAGGTTTTTGCTATTCCGGATCGGCCAAGTCTCACCTACGAACTGTGAGATTCATGCGTGGGGCTCCAGACTCGACCTTGTGAATGACATTTACCCCACGCACATGTGCAGTGAAGAACAGCAGACTCCGTTATGGTGTGAGAGGAGAGCCACGTGTGGTGGGTCAGTGGGTCCCTGGGCCTCCTGCCAGGGTGTATCTGGGACACGGGGTCAGAGAGCAGGGACAGATTGCATTGCTGCACAAGAGATGTCACCTGGCGGGTCCTTATGCTTAAAGGGACTTCCTAGAAGGCAAAGTCCTCGAGCTGTAGCCTAGCGTTGTAGACTTTACTTAACATGATCCCACACATTGGATGTGTCCCCTGGCACTGTCTCACACAGGTGTTGTCTGATGTCTGGCGAATACAACAGTGAATCTTGTCCGAGAGTGGTGCTGACCACAGCGGGAAGCTGGCTTAGCAGTTGTGGTTTGTGGTCCGATGTGTGATGCAGGCTGTGGTCAGCACCAGATCCACGCTCCAGATCTCTGGTATCTGCACGTGTTCTCTGGTGGTTGAAAAGCTGATGAGAAAGGGTCAAAACGTGGATACAGATCCATGGCCAAGCCTCCTGAGTCTGGTGGTTTAGGACTGAAGTGCAAGTAGGTATAGATCCTGGTGTGCTGTAGGTGTCTCACAGCCAGTAGACAGGCACAACAGACACACAGGCATGCCCTCAGAAGGGACCATCAGTTCTGAGCTCCCTGACTTGCTGTATGAACAAGAACCTACCCATGCAACTCCAGGACCAGCAGTTTTGATTTTGATGATACTTATGCTGGTATCATTGACGTGTCTCCTGTTGCATGAATCGGAGACCCGTCATAGCTACAGGATTGCACTTGTCCTGACTCATGTGAAGCCTGAATTTACTCCCAGTGAAACCAGAAATTGTTCTTTGCTACATAAATTGGTGCGAGACAGCAGGGTGACGTGCATCCTTGTGCAAACTCCTTTTTGTGTCATTAGCAGAGTTGAGAGTGTACATGGGTGGAGGCAGAAGGGGAAATTGAGTCCAGAGACGCGAGAGAGTTCAGATAGACATCTTTTTGTTGCACCTTCTGTTGGGTCCAGACCAGCCAAACATTGTAAGTGTGTTTGGCCCCGGTAGGACAGCTGGTATTTGTTTTACTTGTTTGTGCTATGGAACTACAGCATGTTCCATTAAAAAAGAGAGTGACTGAGCCAGGTGGAGCTCTCAGGAGGGAAAGGGGGCAGAGCGTGCCTGGGGGAGCCCTGTGCCTGCCCCAGGGAGAGAAGATTCGAGAGAGCAGGGCGGGGTTGGGAGAATGTGAGGGCTTGGCAGGACACAAAGGACTGCAGGGACAGGGACACTGCTGAGGGCAGCAAGAAGCAGACACGCGGCCAAGCTTCGGTGAGGATGAGCAGAGAATCGGGATCTTGAATCCTGCTGATGAAACGTGTGCCTGATCTACTGTTTCATGAAAGAGTTCAGCATTGCTTCTCATTAAATAGCTCTGGGTGCTTTGCCTCGGTGAGGGCACTTTTGCCTCACAGGGACTGTTCCAGGGCTGGAGCCATCTGTCAACAGGGGTGGTCTCCTGATGCTTTGTCCAAGCTTTCCTGGGAGTAGTCGCATCTTGTAACTTTGAGGTTATTCTAATGAGTCATAGTCATCACAGTCACTTGGAGAGGCCACAAATAAGTGAAGTTTATTGTGTGTGAATATCTGGGTTGACTGTAAAAAGAAATCTGAGGTTTTCAGTGTATTTTCTATTAATTCAATGACTGGTGTGTTTGCCTTCTTGTTTATTTGACCTACTGGTCATTTGATGGAGGCGAAATCCCAAAGACAGATGAGGACCTGTCTGGTTTAAGACTGCCCTACTTTAGCAAAGTTTTAATTTGAATTCCTACCATATGCAGGCAATGAAAGCCATATCACTGTCAAACCTGTTCTTGGCAAGGCCATGTACCTTGTGTTTACCCAACAGCAGACTCTGCGTGTTAGGCTAGAAACATGAGCGACTGTAGTCAAAGATTGCTTTTCTCTCTTTGAAGGCCAAAATGAGTCCTTGGGATTATCTGTTCTGTATAACTCAGAGCCTAGGAATTCATTTAGGGATGTCTGCATCGTGTCTACAATGTTTTGATTAGGTGAGAGCTGTTGGCTAGTCCTGTTGTAGTCTGGATGGCCCAGTATTGCCAGAGACTTTACTATCTGCTGTTTGCTGATCATAATTACTTTCTAATTTAAAGGGAACATCATTAAAAAACTTCCACGAAAGACTGCGGTCTTCATAAACGATACAGCCATCTTCTGTGTGGAGCTGGACAATGAATGCCAGAACATCCGATGGCTGAAAAATAAAGAAGAAGTGAAACCCAGTGATCGAATATCCATCACGTGCTCTGGCAAGCAACATACCATGATCATCCGAGAGTGTAAGATGGAAGATGCCGGTGAGATTGCCTTCCTGGCTGATGAAAGCAGGACTTCTACCCAATTCACTGTAACCAGTAAGCTTCACTTTTATTTGGCCTTGGTGTTGTGTCTTCCCCAGCAAGCAGGTACTCCTGTGTTAGCACTGTTGTTTTGGGTACTGCCGGGGTAAGTTTGTTGTCCAAAGACAGCAAAAGGTTTGATGTCTGCCACAAAAGGCCGACAGCCTGAACGCTAGCGTTATGAGACATTATGGAGAGATCAAAACAGAGGGAGGAGAGGAGTCCTGCGGAAAGAGCACAGCACAAACATGTGTCTTCTCCACACCATTGTCATTTTGTGCTGGAGTGAACATAAACTGGTAACTGAATAAAACACGTGGTAAGGGGCACGCGTGTTCTCCTCATCAGGAGGCACTCTGAAAACATTGTGTGAGTTGCATACGTTGCAGTTGCCTTACTTCATTGCACAGAGCGGTGTGGGTGCTCCTTCTACATGCTGACCTCCATTTTCCAAAATCATTAGTTTCTTTGGGGGACATTTATCAATTCTTGCTGTGGGGATAATACCTCTTCTAGCAAATAGGGGCCACTTATGTCTTCCTCTCTCTCTTTGCTGAGGATTTGGAGGGGAGGGTCAGCAAGCATTCCATTCCTTCCTTAGGTCTTGAGTCTACAGAGATGGGAAGGTAGCTTGTGGGTATGCTGGCTGTGATAGGGAAGTAGATAGGTGCCCTGAACATTTTTGGCAGAGTGTTTCCATTCTAGAAAGCAAAAACATCTGTGAAGGAACATCTACGCACACACACATGAAGCATTTCAGGGGCAGTCAAGTATTCACCAAACTTGAAACATCTTACTTTGATTTTAGCTTCTTAAGCTGTTTGCATTAAAGAAAAATATATTAAAAAAAAAAAACTGCAAGAAAAAGGGGAAATGTATTTTCCTTCCTTTTGTGGAGACCTACAAAGCTCTTTCCTCTCTCATCCTCTCTTGCATGACAAAGTTGGGAAGACCCTGTGAATCAATGGTAGTTATGCTGAAAGAGGGGTCCTTTGTCTTAATTAGCTTTAACAGGGAAGACTGATAACATGGAGGCTGGAGAAGTCCTTCAGCTGGCACATCTGATCTAAACAAGGTTTTCCACTGACAGAGCAGTAGCAGCAGGTGCAGTGTAGTTGAGATCGGACCCGAAATGAAATTTTGATGAAGTTGCCTAATTTTATGACACTTTATTTTGATGGCATTGCGCTTTCTAGGCAAAAGCTGCTTCATTAAAGGCAGAGAACCACGTGTGCTTTCTGGTTCTGCTGCAGTTCCAGTTTGCATGTGAACAGGTCACCAACTCTAGCCACCGTTTGGGAAGGATAATACAGCTTTTCTCCTACCACGACCTCCAAGTTGCGATTACTCAGTGGTAAAAAGAAATGTTTAAATACAGGTTTATAACTGCTGTGTTATCTAAACTTGGTTGGGCATTCTGATCCTATTGAGCTAAAATGAGGAAAAAAAAAAAAAGGTGTCGCACTTAGCATTGTGGCAGTTTCTCAGATATTTGGAAATCTTTAACATCCAACCAAGCACCTATTCGATGGGAATGACAAAGATCAGTTTGATTTTGGACTCTGCTGTTTGTGTTCTGAAGCAAGTGTTGATTCACGGAATAGAAAATGGTAAGAGCTGCCTTCCCACAAACAAGTATCTCTGAAGAAAATATTACATTACGGCTTCTGATGGTAAGGTCAGGAGATCTGATTCCAGCGTCTAGTATTCAGCTTAATGCTACACTAATGGGGCCATTGGCATCTAGCTCTGACCAGCAGTAACTGACAGGCTGGTAACTGTGCACCCCAAAACACTTATGTGTCTATTTATGTAATGAAGGAAAAGCGTATCACACTGAGGTTTCCTATTTTTACACTTCATGCGCATCTGGTTAGCTGCTTGAAGAATCCTGTGTGCTATGTTTGCATCTTTTTCAATTAGGTGGACAAGATCAGTTATGGCTGTTTTAATGTTTATATGTTATTTGGTCAGTATCTTGCATTGTTACTATGCCCATTTTACAGATGGGTAAACTGAGGCAGAGAGACGGTCAGTTGTTCCAGAGTTCAGTTTTGAATCTAGGCTCATGGTACAGGCTCCCTCTAGAGTCATGAATACTTGAGTGTCTGCAATGTGAGATTCATTTCAAGGGAGGTGATTCTCCCCCTCTACTCCACTCTGATGAGACCCCACCTGGAGTACTGTGTCCAGCTCTGGGGCCCCAACAGAAGGAGGACATGGACCTGTTGGAGCCAGTCCAGAGGTGAACATGAAGATGATCAGAGGGCTGGAGCCCTTCTGCTGTGAAGACAGGCTGAGAGAGTTGGGATTGTTCAGCCTGGAGAAGAGAAGGCTCCGGGGAGACCTTAGAGCCCCTTCCAGTACCTAAAGGGGCTCCAGGAAAGCTGGGGAGGGACTCTTTATCAGGCAGTGGAGCGATAGGACGGGGAGGAACAGTTTTAAACTAAAAGAGGGGAGATTTAGGTTAGCTATTAGGCAGAAGTTCTTGACTGTGAAGTGGTGAGGCACTGGAACAGGTTGCCCAGAGAAGCTGTGGCTGCCCCATCCCTGGAGGTGTTCAAGGCCATGTTGGATGGGGCTTTGAGCAACCTGGTCTGGTGGGAGGTGTCCCTGCCCATGGCAGGGGGGTTGGAACAAGATGATCTTCAAGGTCCCTTCCAACCCAAACCATTCTGTGATTCCGATTTCACCCATCTCGCACACCCTCTTTAAGCTGGTATGAATTTCTCCCGAGTGTGCTGTTCTCCATGGGATTACAGTTGGAGTCTGACTGACTTAAACCAGACACCTAACTTTTAGACAGCCAAAATTAAATGAAACGAATCCTTTACCGTGCCAGTAGATGTGTAACTAGAGCATATCAGATAATTCCTAGCGTCTTGACCGTATCAGTGGCAGAGCATAGTGAATAACTCTGATGGGATTTTAGCCTTCTCTAAACGTTTCAAGAGGATTGAGAGGGTGAACATGAATCATTATGCATATATCTGCAGGGATACATTTGTGACCTCAAGTACCGTAAAATAGCCACATCTCCATGATTGTAGGGTCTCATGGTAGGGACATTTGTTTGTCATTTCCTTTTGAAGTTAATTCCCCAACCCCCATACGTGGCTCTGCATAAACTACTAAAGGAGAGATCCCCAATGATGGCTATCGCTCTTGGGCGACAAAGTTACAAAAGACCTTCTGGGTGGGGGATAACATAAAATTCAGAAGCAGGACGGAGGACAGATATCCAGATGAAAGCAGCTGCAGAAAACAGCCAAACTTGTGTAACAAGCAACGGAGGTCTCTGAATCTAAAACCCATGCGCTGTTTATTCATGTCTATCTTTTATCTCTGAAATTTCCCGGTTGTATAATGTTTAGCTGCTCTTTGCTGAAACCCACTGCGGATCTGGGCTGAAATGTTTAATTGTACATCCAGAAGAGGTTCTTAGAAGAAATGGAGGACATAGACTCCTGGCACAGGCTACTTTTTATGGGATGGATTTCCATTGCTCAACAGGATGCCGCATCTGTGGCAAAATATCGCCCTGCTCTTTCTTGATGCAACGGTGCCTTGCCATGCATTGGTTCTCTCCGGCATGTCTACATTCCTGACTGTGGGGATGTGTATTGTTGAAATTCTGACAGAAGATAAATACTAGCACACTTCAAATATTAGTGCAACTGTCCCTGCACAATGATGTCTAGTAAGCAGGTGGATGCAGGGCAGAGTTCTGCCGCCTCACCAGGCTCATCCTATTGAAGCCTTTTATTTTTTTTCTCCTGGATTCACCACAAGGAATTGGAACAGGAATTTGATGTGCAGAATTTTGAGCAACCTCTGATGGTGGTTTTACCCATCTTCTGAGTGAAAATAACAAGCTGAGTGTTAGTCTGCTTTACCCAGGAGCTGTATGGGGAACGGTGTGGGTCTGTATCTAGCGCTGAATACTTAAGCCTATGCCTTGTTCGTTGTAGACTCTTTGTGCAGGCAATTGTAATATTGAGTAGAAATCACATATGTTTAGCTGTGGAGGTAGGAGTATTGTACATCTTTGTGTAACGCACCCCAGAAGCATCTTCTATCCATTTTCTTGCTTTTCCATCTGCATCTTCTATCCATTTATTTGCTTTTCCATCTCACATCAATGTTTTGCAGAGGATTATTAAGCTAGAGTAGCATTTAGACCAGCGTAAGCTCCAGGTTTTTTTCAGAGAGGCACAGTGGCTTCTGCACTCTGACATAAACTTTTTGCTGTTTTGTTTGTTTTATTTTTTCCTTTGTGCAGCTCCCAAAAAACCTCCCACCCAACCCCCAGCTGACCCTGTGGTGAAAAATAAAACAGAAACCTCAGTGACGCTAGCATGGTCCCCTCCGAAGATGGACCGCCCCATTCCAGTCGATGGCTACATCGTGGAACGCAAGAAACTAACTGGCTTCACCTGGGTGAGGTGCCATGAGTCTCACATCCCTGTCCCAGAGTTCACGGTGAGCAACCTGTCGGAAGAGGCTGACTATCAGTTCAGGGTGTCTGCGGTCAACGCCTACGGACAGAGCCCCTACCTGGAGTTCCCGGGGAGCATGCACCTTGGTGAGCACAAAACCATCATATAACGGGTCAGTCTCTGCTGATCTGCCCTAAAGATGTTTCCTATGACTTTGAGGAGGGTCGAGCAAGTGCACAGCAAAACCTTTTTCCCTTCACTGCTAGTTCTCCTGTCTCATTTCGACCACCGACCATCGCCAAAGCGATAGTGGTTGGGTTTCTGTGATAGAGGTGTGAGATATTCCAATATCTCACATCAGGCTGTGTGAGAGGCAGAGCTCTCTGCAGTGGACCTTAAACCTCTAAACGCTTCTTGTAGACCTTGTATGAAAGGAAAAATTGAGGTGGGCTTATAATATAATTTTCAATATGTAAATGAGATCTCAAACTTGCACCTAGGGTGCAAGTTTATGCCCTTTATGGGCGATCATACTGTCATGAAAACCAAGTTCCAGTCAGCCTTTCTTTAATCTTAGAGTGTCTAGGCAAAATATGGGTTTTTTACTTTATTTCTATGGTGCCAATGTGCCCATAGAATCATTGCGTGCAATGGGATTGCTTCTTCCTTTGCTTCATTGCACTGGACAATATTTGCACAGACTTCGATCATACCATGACTTGTTATTGTGTCGTCCTTTTCCCCAGCTGTTTGAACATGCCTGTGTTTTCCTAGAATATCTAGAAGTGACTAGCAGGCTGGGTGGCCTCCTTAGGATCCTTCTGAAATCTAAGAATAATATTGATTATAAAATAAATAGCACACTTGTTGGGGAACCTAGGTTTTTCAGGCTTGTTATGCCTTTAAACATCTTGGGGGGAAAAATCAGTAAAATATGCCTGTTCTTTCTCTGTAGAAAGAGGACTCACCCTAATGTCAGAGGTCAGTTACCCGCAGCTGTAGAAATCAAATCCCGTTGACCCGCCTTCAGTGCACACAAATTGTATAAGGCTGCAGGATTTTATTCTCGTGTCTTGTTTACCCCAAGAACTTCATTGTTAGGAAGGATTATTCTCCAGCGTGGCAGTCTTGTGTCCTTTGGTCTCAGATATGTGTTATTCTTCCCTAGAACCTGTCCTGGCAGTGAAAACGCCCCTGACAACTGTTGAAGCTGTACCTGGAGGGGATGCCCTCTTTACTGTTGACCTCACGACAACGTGTTCCGGCACTTGGTACCTTAATGGTAAAGTCTTACAGGAAAGTGAGACCTACATCATTAAGAGAACCCAAACCACTCACACCCTAATCATAAAGAACGTCACCAAGAACGATGATGGAGCAGAAGTTAAATTTGTTGCAAATAACGTTGACACCAGCACCAAGATGAGAGTGAAAGGTATTTAGTTTGATCACTGTCATTTTTTCTTCCAGTCAAGGGCCCATTACTGTGACGTGATGATTAGAACTGGGGCCAGAGGCTTCCACTGATGAAGGAAGTACCTGAAATTGCATCATGTGAATTAATGTGGGTCCTGGTAATGACCTCACCATGATAGCACAGAGTTCAGAGTGAATCTGTGGATCTAGCGAGCTGGTTGGTATCTGAACCAGACTGCTTAACATCAGCGCGTGAATTTCTGTAGTTCACAACCATCAGTGAGTGGAGTCTGTCACCAGATCTACCACTAAGTCACCTCAGAGGAGGAATTTCAGCTCCAGGTTTGGCTAATCTTTCTGATTGTAATGGTGTCATTCAAAAGTAAAGGACCACTAATTAATAACAGAGTTGTTTTTCTTGGAGGTTTTTGAGTCTGCCATAGATGTGTGTGATGTAAAAGTTGGTATGATATAACTCAATTCAGCATTGAGAGTTGGGTGCTCCAGCTTTCCTCTGTGAAGTGAGGATAACATCCCTATCTACCCACATTGCATGCCAAGAGGTAATGAAAAGACATTAATTCTGCTTGACTTTGGGTGAAAATCTCTGCAGAAGCATGTTTAGAATATTATTAATCAGTAGAAAGATGTACTTTTTTTCTTTTTCTTAGTGACTCTGGCAATAAAACCAGATCAAGCCTCCTGAACTGGAAAAAATTGCCTGGTGTTGACATGAGTGTGAGGGCAGGAACAGGACCAAATACTTTTTCAAAGATCTCTCAGTCTACGGCAGACACGTATCAGGGATGTGTTATCTTGATATAACTTGAAATAATGAAGCCTTTGTTCCTGACAGGTGCTGCAGTGAGATTTACCAACAAGAGCAGAGATATAGAAAAGGTCTTTGCTCGGCTGCGGGAGGAAGCCAAACTTCAGGCTGAGCTTTCAGAAGCAGAGGCTACTGTGAAGTGGGTGAAGGATGGGAAAGAGCTCAAGGCCAGTGAAAAATACGAACTTCAAACTGTGGGGAAGAGGCACATCCTGAAAATCCGCAACACTGCAGCAGAGGATGCTGGAGTGTATGAGTGCACCTGTGAAGGGGATAGAATGGTCTATCAGCTTTCAGTGAAAGGTATGTGGCTGCCTGGGCTGCTTTGCGTTGATGTCCTGCTCCTACCCTAAGCCAGTAGAGTCATCAAGGGACAGAAAGGGAGCACTCCAGACGTGGCGTGGGGAGTTGTGGTAACTCCTCATCAACATCTAGTGCTGAGAGTGTCTGTAGTCCCAGAGTAGGAGAACTTGGGAGTAAACTTAGAATCTAACACCATCTCAGTGGTAAGAGCTGTGCTGTCACTCACACTGACATCTTGTTGTTTCATGAGATTGATGATGGGTAGTGAAAAGGTGCTCTTGTGATGAAGAGATGCAGCCACAGGGGCAGGACATGATGCACGTGGTCTGCCCTTTACTTGCTATGTGATATCGGATGAGTCACTGAGGAGCTAATTCAGCTCTGATTGAAGTCCAGATGGACCAAGATCATCTTGGCCTTGTGGATTTTTTTTGTTATAAGTTTGGGCTTTTTTTATTTTCTGTCAATACCCTGGTGAATAAGAACAGACCTTTCCAGGGCACGTTGGATGACTTGACTCATTGCTGTTTGCAAGGTATTCAGATGGAAGGCTGTATAGGACAAGCAGCATAATGTCATTCTCTTTTAACGTTTCCTGCTTGTTAGATTTGAACCAGCACTGTTTTGTAGCTGCCCTGTAGTTCGGCTGTTCTTGCTTTCATGGCAGTCCCTTCCCTCCTGATCGCCTGCTACCAGCCAGGGGGGCACATCCACCCCCAGAGGGAGACGTGGAGTCTTGAACCTTTACTCTGAAACCAACAGCATTAAACCTCCTTCTCACACACTTTCCCATCTGTGCAAGCTTTTATGAACTAGTTCATAGGAGAGTTTCCTCTGCCTTGGATGGGAACAGGTTTTGGCTAAAAAGCCCCATTGTATCCCCATACCGTTCCTACTGAGTATTATCTAGATGTCTGCTGAGGCTCCGAGTATACAACCTGACTCCAGGACAGTCCAGCCTGTTGTCCGACATTGTCTGGGGTGAGCTCTGTAGCTATTCTGCTTTGAACTGCCAAGTTCACTTTGTAGAGCCATTTGATTTCTGTATTCTGTCCCGTAACTCACCCCTCACCTTCTCCCCAGCAATGATCGCACTGTTTCTACACTCAGTATGTATGAGGTGCTTCAGCATCTTATTCTGCTGGCTTCTCGCCCTGCTTGGTGTCTGTAGAAACAACAAAGCCCCAGAGCAATGTACGTGTTTTGCATTTGGCAACTTGCTTGCTTGGTTATTCTCAAAGAGCAAACTCAAAAGAGGCACGAAGAGAGCTGAAAAAAATAATTACAAAATGTGACTACATTTATGGAGGGAAGAATTTACTGTCTACACTTGACAGCTGTTCTTAATTTTGGTTTTCTTTTCTCTATCCCTCTGCCTCTTTAGCATAATTTTTCACACTGGCAGATCTTCCCACAGATTTGATTGAATTAGCTGATGGACATTTCCATGTGCTTTTTACTGTAACATGACTATCAAAGGAGTAATCAATGCTATTATTTTATAATCTGTGTTGACAAGCTGTAACTTAAACGTCTGCTGTTGGTAGCTTGATTCCCAGAGAACCAGCTCTGATCTATCTCATCCTTGTAGGATGAGGCTCACAAATGCTGTTCCAATATTTTACCTTTCAGCATCGCCACTTTTTATCTGTTCCTTCTGTAAATCCGACACAGCTAGCTGGTGAATCGTTTGATGTGCAGGTCAGCTGCCTCTGGCACGTGGGCATCACCTGGCTGCCGAGAGGCCACCGTGACGAGCCGCGGCCAAAGGCGTGTCACTCGCTGGGCCTCCTGCCCAAAAAAGCCCCGCTAGAAAATGCACTTGCCATTTATCACTGCAGTACCTCCACTGCCATGAGACTTCACGTGCCAGGCGTCCTCTGACACGTGACCTCCTGCATCGAAACGGGACATCTGAGAAGTCTCCTTCAGACTGCGGTGGTTGTATTTTTCACTCCAGTTTTCCGGGGAAGTGAAAGGTGCATGAATGAACTGATCTCCCTCTTCTCCCTCCCAAAACTTTTAACCTGTGGGCTGAGTTCTGGTAATGCTGGTGGAGGAGAGGGCT
Source organism: Anarhynchus alexandrinus (assembly GCA_008711295.1). Lineage (NCBI taxonomy): Eukaryota > Metazoa > Chordata > Aves > Charadriiformes > Charadriidae > Anarhynchus > Anarhynchus alexandrinus. Next base: position 411,280 of record VUYV01000334.1, read on the forward strand.
GAGCAGTGTTTGGCCCCTTCAGGCTTCATGGGCGTAGATGGTTGGGTAGAGGAGAAGCCCTACTGAAGGGAAAGCTCCACCATTATGAGTCATTAGAGAAACAAGTGGAAATGGGGGGTTCCAATAAAAAACAATAAAAAGAGGAGATTTTTTCCCTGGTTTAAATGCTTCTGGTATGACTTCTTTACCCATAGATATTGCTTCTAATAAGCAGCCTTAGTAAACCCTAGAAAACCGGGCCAATAGGGTCCTGGAGAGGTCAAACGCAAGCTCCTGTCTCTGCCAGAAGCTGGTGGTTGAACAGAGTCCCTTGAAGACGAGAACTGGAGAGGCCCTCGGCTGCACTGTCACGTCCTTCCCTTTGCTTTCCCTGTTTGTTTGCTCATTGGGTATTTCTTAGTCTTACATCAGGGGAGATTTAGGACTGGGGTTTTCTTTCTCTTTCTTACCTGTGTACTGCTTGGCAAGTCAACTCACTCTTCATCTTTAGGTCTCCAGACTCTGCCACTGTACAAGCCGGTGAATATTGGTTCCCTACCAAATATTTGTCTGTAATTAAAAGCACTATCGCAGGCTTGGAGAAATCTAATGTACTAAGGAAACTAAATGCAAAATCAATCCTTGTGGGAAGGGTATCTGAGCAAAAGGAGAACCCCTGTGTGTTGCATCAGGACACAGCAGTGATGATAACACCTTTGGAGCGAAAGTCTGAGAGAGTCACGTGTAGCTGGTCCAGACTGTGGACCGTAACTGCTCGTTGCAGTACCAGCAGTGAAAGCTAATGACTGCTTTTGGCAGGCATTCTGCAGGGAGTTGTTAATTTGTATTGCGCAAGCATGCTCTTGGAATTCAGGAAAAAATGCATACATAATCAAGGCTTGGATTTTAGGAGCTTTGACTGCACAGTCCCAACAAAGTGACTTGATTGTGTGTGTTGTTTTAAAATAATATGTTAAGAAGATGTTTGAAAATTGATTCCATTCTCTAGAGTAAAATAGGACTCTGGTTTTAGGCTCGTATTTTTAGGTAAGATACTGGTGGGTTTTTGAACCTTTGCCTTGAGGCAATTGGTGACTCAATTATTCCGCTATGTGTTAATATGGTGCCAGATTTATGATTTACCTTCTATGCTCCAGTTAATTTCCAGGAATAAATTTCTTTTCATTTCAGTCCTCTGTGATATATCTGTATAGATTTTTAATTTATTATAATTTAATTTATCTAGATTACTTTTTAGTTGATTTATTTGCCAGGTGGTTACAATACAATGATTGAATAACCTTCATTGCTTTACCTCCTGTTTGCCTGTGTCATATCTTTTCTCACTTCTCCCAGATATTTTCTTTAATCCCCGTTGCCTAGGACTTCCTCTCCCATTGGCTCAGCCTCCTGTGTTGTCTGTGCTCTGGTTTTTGGATGTATGATAATCAGATGTATGGTTTATAAAGGTTGGATTTTGGCTGCTTCTGCATTAGAATCTAGTAATTAGATCCATAATTAAACATGCATATTTGGTCTTATGAAAAAATAATACATAATGTAGATGTAAGCGTTGTCTATATTTACTGATGTCCATGCAATTCTTTACCAGCGCTGTGTGTCTAATTTTTGTTTCAGCACTTGCAAACTTCATAAACAAAGAGAAAACTGGAGGAGTTATCAGGGCCGTCTCTGGAAAACAGGCTGAGTTTGTTTCTGAGACCTCTGAGGCCAACATCATGGTTAAGTGGTACAAAGATGGCAAAGAAATCACAGCCAGCAAGAAATTCACCATGGAAGATAAAGGAAAACTGCATAAGCTCGTGGCTTCAGCTGTGACAAAAGAAGATGAAGGGACATACACATGCAAAATTGGAGATGACACTCTTACTTTTGATTTAAAAGTCTCAGGTAAGTTCATGATGCAAGTACAGGACCAGAGTCTGTGTTAGAAACTCAGGACTTTGTTCATTATAATTGTCTTACCTCGTAAATTGCCAGATTTTAGGGCCAAGAGTGCACAGCACTATTTCAGACAGTCTGACCCTTAACTGTGGTCCTCATGCAAATCCACAATATGGGCAAATAATAAAGCGCTGCTATTATGTGTTGGAGTCAGCCCAAGCTTTTACTGGGGCTGGAGTCCTGACTCAAACACCCCGCGGGCTGAACAGGCTGGGAGCCGCAGCTCGCCTTTATTCTTTCGGCTCAGGGCTCGCCCCAGCGTATACATCATACCTCCTGACTCAGGTGGTCCTAAAGTATTATTGTGGAAGCCCTGTGTCCTCCTGTGACAAGTCTAACTCCCGATTTTGAGAGTTAAGCCTCTCCTGCTGTTCCCAAAGGACACTGTGATCGCTGAGACATCTCCCTGTGGTACTGTAAGAGAACTATTAGTTGATGGCACATGCCCATTGGCATAAAGCACGTGCTAAAGCACGTGGCTGTCAGGTCAAGCCCAGAACAGAAATGCTTGTCACTGACGTGTTCCAGTCCGGGATGAAGCCAGAGTATAATATGACACAAGAATTTATCTGTGAAATTCAATACCTGTGAAATTCAACCGATTCAATTTGCATAGCCTGGTGGGAACCTTTCTTCTAAAAGTGGTTCTCTGACTTATGTGTGGAGACTAATTTTTAACCCAGTCCCAAGTTACAAATTGAAATTGAAATTTTGCTGAGAGCTTCTCATGGTGTGTCTACCTGCAGCAGTGCAATGCCATTTAAGAGAAGTAACAACTGAGTGCTTGTCACCTGTAACAGTCCATCCATGTCACCATGATGCTGTCCATCAGCTAATTAAAAGCTCAGCAGCACTGATTAGTCTAGCACAGCACTGGTCTTGAGCGATTGCTACAGGGTTTACTGAGCTAGAAGGATTGCTTCCAGTTTACAACTGGTGTTTGCTCAGGTATTCACCCTGCCTCCTGCCTCCACTTCTCTGGCTGAGAATCCAACATTATGCAATTTCTCTTGGAGTGTAATCCATAGTCCCTGACTTCACCCGTTGAAAAATTGGTCTAAATAGATGGAGAATTGGTCTAAATTGGATAGAGCCTGGTTGGCTCACCTGGTTGGCTCTATCCAAACTGAATGATGCAGAGTGAACGGTGACCCCAAAAGGCAATTTATACCATCTGATTTATACTGTCTGATGAGCACTAAGATGGATTTTAAAAGTTTTTTTGAGCTGCCTTTGTCTGAACGTCAAGTACAGAGGAAGCCTGCATAATGACCTGAGACTGGATACCATGGTGACCATGTATAGTTGAGGTGAATGTCACCTGTAGCTCCTACGACAAAACATCCCATGGCTCACACCAAGAAAACTGGTATCTGCTAAGTAACTGTGCATCTCCATGGACTTTTTGATGAACAAGGGTTGAGTTACAGCCTGTTAACAAAACCTTAGCTACGGCAACTTCCACCTTGTTTCACACATCACCATAAAGTGTTTCCAGAGTGCTAAAAAGCTGTACACAGTCAGTGGGTGGCTTTAGGGTGGGGAAGTAATCTGTCTTTTATGGTGATGAGTTACCCCAATAATCTTGAACTGCAGGACTCTGGAGGGACTGTCCCTCCTTGGTCATCTAAGTTTTAAAAAATAGATCAGTCCTAACGATTATAATTTTTAATGAAATATTTGTTGTGTGATGCCACAGACGTGCCTGGCAATTGTCCCTGGGACACTCAGTGACTGAAAACAACAGTTGCATCTTCTAAAAGAAATGCAATACTAAGCTAAGGTTGGTTATAACTGACAGCCATCAGCTTGCTCTTCAGGCAGGGGCTGACCTGATGGAGCGATGGGTATGAAATACCTGACATGCTCATCAAAGATTGCTCGTTAGCTTTGGGACAGGGTGTGTTGGATAGGTATGCTCACATTTTACACGCAGGGTGCCTGTCCCTGCTTAGTTGCCTTTGCTTTTACCTCTAGAAATACGCTTGCAAAAGCCCTGAGCTGATAAAAACGCTGTTTTGTCGCTGCATACGTGACACATGGTCATACGTGTGGCCACCAGTCAGCAGAGTCTGAGTTGAGGTATCGAAGCAGGAATGTCTACTGCTTGAGCTATATGAGTTGTGAGCCGTTGTGAGTTCTATACCATGAGGATCACTTTCAGCAGAAAGATGTGACACTAATGGCTCATATATTAACTTAGTCCTCTTGAAGTTGGAGAATCATAGAATCATAGAATCATAGAATGGTTTAGGTTGGAAAGGACCTTGAAGATCATCGAGTTCCAACCCCCCTGCCATAGGCAGGGACACCTCCCACTAGACCAGGTTGCCCAAGGCCACGTCCAGCCTGGCCTTGAANCTTGAGCTATATGAGTTGTGAGCTGTTGTGAGTTCTATACCATGAGGATCACTTTCAGCAGAAAGATGTGACACTATTGGCTCATATATTAACTTAGTCCTCTTGAAGTTGCAGAATATCTTATCAATGAGATTATCCTATATGTACCCTGATCTGATCTGGGGAAGAATTAGTCCAGTGGGACTGCAGGAATGGGCTCAGAAATATTTAAAGAAGGCTCCTCATCACTCCCAACAAGCTTTCCTGAGACTACTTAGATCTTTTCAAAGCTGGTTGTATACTTGGGCATCAATACATATTCCCTAGAGCTTGCTTGAAATCAGAAACAAGGAGTGGTGATTAAAGTGTCAGCAACTTGAGGGCATCTCGGCTTGATTTAAAAGATCCAGGAGGATGTAGGAGAGATGAATGTGATTGCACCGTAACTGAAAGCAATTATCTGAAGATCAGAGAAGGAGTTTGCACCATCTGTCAGAAGGTCGGGCATCAACATTCTTTGTGTGTGATGAGACAGGAGCTGTGAATTCAAGCACACGTCAGGCTTTATGGTCTCATTATGTTGGGCCAGGTTGGGCTCATGGCTCTGGTAATAGAAACCACCGTGTCTGTGCACTGTAAGAGCTTTCATGCCTGACTTCTGAAAGGGGGGCAGAAAATGAATGCCCATCAGTTAGTTGGATTTTGGTTATGAATCATGGTAGGCATAGATCCACATCTATCTAGAATTTAATAAGGCTGGTATTAATGTCACAGTGTAGACCTAATAGGCTGATATAGTATAAAGAATTCGTCAATACCCAACTCCCAAACTGGAGACCATTATGTAGTAACTCTCTGGATGATTTATAACTTGGACAATGAGTTCCCCAGTAGAGAGAACACTGCTGTATCTCCAGAGGGACTATTCTGACCCATAACCACAGTTTATTGCCGTAACTGTTAACACTCTGTCATAGTTACGTTGCAGTCGTACCATGCACACTATAGGTATGTTTACACCTCCAGAAGTGAAACGTGATCCACCTGAGTGTGAATAGCAATGGCATAATGACCAGTCATTACCGTATCTTCATATTGTGCTGATAAACCTGAATCAAGGCATAAACTGCTTTCTCTTTTTCTTTCCAGATGAAGCTGTTAATTTTGTCAACAAGCCCAAAACAACTCCAGAAATATTGGTCAGTCCTTCTGAAAACCTTGAGCTGGTGTGTGAGGTGTCAGCTGCGAGCGGAGCCGTGGTATGGAAGAAAGATCAAACTGAGGTGAAGCAGGACCAGAGGACAACAGTCATCTCACAGGGGACACACCGCAAGCTCATCATCAAGAAGGTGACACAACAAGACCAAGGGAGCTACACCTGTGAAATGAAGGATGATAGAACAACATTCCAAGTCAAAGTCAGAGGTGAGAAAATGCTAGAAATGCACAAGATAAAGGAATATTCCATTTTGGGTAGTATCTTGCATTTGGAGGATCATCTCACAACCTCTCTGGGGTGAAATACTTCAGGACTTGATTTTCAGCCAGCAGTCATATCAACACTTTATACACACACTTTTACATCCATGACTAGTTGTTACTGCAAAAAAAAATGATGGGCAAGGATGGTAACTTCTGCACCTCTCACAATTAGCTGGTGTGTCTCTCCTGCAGAACCACAGTGTGAGCCATAGCAGAGGTGCAGGGGTAAGTAAAAGGGAACAGGGAGGTGTTTGAAGGGCTCTGAGTAGATGGAGAATGACTGAACTTGAGTAATCTGAATAGGCAGCAAAAGAGCAATGGTTCCTGGATATGAAGATACAAGAGCGGTTCCCTTCTGATTCACTGGAAGCTTGGAGAGGCATAGGTAGGGAAAAAGAGAAGGAGGAGGGTTCATGCAGTGCATGTTGGTGCTCTAAGTCCCAGGTTCAAATCTGTGCTCAAATTGTGAGATTTTTGACTTTATCCCAGAATTCCCATACACCTATTCACCTCCTATCAGCAAAATAGAGATGAAGGTGCTATCTCGTCTTAATGGGCCATCATGATACTACCTGTCAGGGGCAACTATAGTGCAATAGGGGAACTTGATTAAGCACCGGAGAAGACAACTGCAAAAAGCTATGCGTGACTATTGTGGCTTTCTTACAGAGACAGAAGACGTGTTTACAAACAAAGAGAAGGTGCAGAAAGAGGTGAAAGCTGCACTATCAGAAAACGCCACACTGAGCTGCGAGGTGGCCCAGGAGAAGACCGATGTGAAATGGTACAAGGAGGGGAAACTGATCACCTCGAGCAAGAAGTTCAAGGTGGAGTCGGAGGGCAAATCGCGTCGCCTGGTGGTGGGTCAGGTGGAGAAGAAAGATGCTGGGGAGTACACCTGCGAGGCTGCTGGCCAGAAACTGACCTTCAAGATTGTTGTCACAGGTAGGAGATCTGTTCGTTCCCATCACATAAAGGTCCAGGACTTCCCTTTAGGACAGAGCAAAATGAATCCCTCTCTGGGCTCCAGGGTCTGTGTAGCGTAGATGTTCATTGAGTGGTGAGGGAGGTCAGGACACCAGCTTGTGTGCATCCACTGTCACACAGACGCCTACAGGCAGATGTCTTCATCTGTGACCTGAATCCCATTCAGCAGTCCTTCTGTTTTCTGATTTCCAAGTAAAGAAAAAATAGACAAGTTTACACATGCTGTTGTGATTTATATGGGAAAAGGTAAGGTCGGCTCCCTGATGTGTGGGAAAATTGGTCCGGAAGAGGCAGGAAAACAGGTATGCTCAAGAAGTACTTAGAATGGGCAAGGCTTACATAAGGATCCCAGTGGCAGATGAGATTGGGACATCATTTGTACATTACATTATGGAAGAAAAAGTCTGATTTCTTGTGGTGATGGGAAGAACCTTAACTCCTGGGGCAATGGTTCAGTTTGCTCAGAAATGGCTGATGTGTTGTCCTCAGGCTGTACAGAGGGTCACGTCTTGTCTGAGTGTATTTTAGCTGTGAGTGGGACCATTCCAAAATAACAGAGCTGTGGAAGTTGTCATATTTTTCATTTGGGTTTGAATACTTTGGAAGAGCGAACATATATGTGGTTTCTATATGGTTTCTCCCACCCTACAGAAGCAGAAGATGCATTTGTCAACAAGGACAAAGTGAAGAAAGAGGTGAAAGCTGCACTATCAGAAAACGCCACACTGAGCTGCGAGGTGGCCCAGGAGAAGACCGATGTGAAATGGTACAAGGAGGGGAAACTGATCACCTCGAGCAAGAAGTTCAAGGTGGAGTCGGAGGGCAAATCGCGTCGCCTGGTGGTGGGTCAGTTGGAGAAGAAAGATGCTGGGGAGTACACCTGCGAGGCCGCTGGCCAGAAACTGACCTTCAAGATTGATGTCACAGGTGGGAGACATTTTTTGGTTTATATTTCATTGCCTTTTCTTTGTGTCTGGGTGTCTTCTCCTGTTTTCTCTGTCCAAATATTAGAAATGCTGTTAGACCAACATCAGAAAGTACCAGTTCAGCGAGGTTGTGTAGGGCTGGGTAGATCTACTGGTTACCTGTAGGTATCCTCATATCAGCTCCTCAACTCCCTGTTCGGTTCGTTAGGCTCTGATAGCAACTCAAGAGCTCTTGTTATTGGGTACTGTGCTAAAGGACCTCTTCCAATTTGATCATCAGTATTGCTATTCCTCCTCTTGTTATTGCTAGTCATTCACAAAAGTCTCAGTTTTCTTCCCCCTTCAATTCATCTTTCCTCTACGTGTCCTCCTCTAAACCAGGAAATTGCCTCACAGTCTGGCTGTGCAAACATAGGTGTGAACACAGCCTCATAACTCCGTGCACCCTGAAACTTTTGTGGATGATGAACAGAAATGGACACAGATATGTGCAACTCGAATTATGATTTGTATTTAACAGCCTTTCATCCAGCTCTTCCTCTATGACATCTTTCATTAGCAGCTGTGATTTGTAAAGCGATGAGAAGTGGTGCAAAGACTTACCTACCAAGTGATATTTAAACAGTAGTGTTTACACGATCCCTACTTTATTGTGGCTGCATTGAGAAGGTTTGGGAGTTAATGGTAGTACCGCATTTTCCTAAAAATTTCAGATCAGCTGCACTGCACCTATCTGCGACCTGCTGAATGCAAAGGTGATGATGGCTCGTTTCGAGTTCTACAACTGTAATGATCAGTCAGGAGTCCTGGAATGTTTATTTATATTTGCATTTTTCTCCTTAACAACATGATTCAATACTGAGTCTCTTCTTTCACTCTGACTACACTAGAGATTTCTTTGGTCTCAGTGTATTTTGCAAGAGGTCCAGTAAATTTTATTTCGGGCTCTAGGCAGCCATGGATGTGTCAGCTACATTCTGGGTGACCATTTCTGAATTGGATGGTAAGAAAGGGTTGGGGTTTTTTTGTTCATATCCATAACACTTTGCTGTCTTTGCAGCCAAATCCCTCTCTGTTAACGTTACACTTCTTGTCTCACATTCTGAGCTGATCAGAACAGGGTATCTATTTTCTCCTCTGCTTTCTTATGGCATCAAAGGCACTGGGACCATAATGCTGGCAGAGGTCTGGCATTTTATCAGCTATGTGGAAGAGCAACTGCATTGGGAGTCTATTGACTTTCCTGCTGGAGACCTGAAATCCTTGCTGGGCATAGCTCGCGTGCTGTTCCCTTGGAAAGGTTGCAGTCTTTACTGCTCTCCCACTGTCTTGGGGCATCCTGCTCCCTCCGTCTTCTACGTGCAATGTGCAACTGCTGCTGTAGCATAAAGCTTTGCTGCTCCCTATAGTGTATATTGTAAGCCATCAGCTGTTACGTGTCCCCACTCTGCGTGGGGCACACAGGGTGTGAGTTGGGGCACTTTGGCTCTTTTTCATAAAGTGTGCAGCTCATGCTTTTCGCTCGGGGAACTGCCAGTTTCAATGAAGGATGGATCACAGTAAAGGTAGATTCGAGAGGCGTCTTTCAGAGAAAATACAACATGGACATTGACAGAAAGACCATGGCACAGATTTGGTATAAACCAAATTCATGCTCAGCTGCTGAAATCAGTTCATACATTACTGCAGAGAAAACACAGAAGTTTAGTGCTTTTACACTTGAATTTCTCTAGCTGAGGGCTATTCTTAGCTGTCTGCCTCAGAAACCAAAGGTTTTCAGTTCTGTCTCTCAAACCGGATGACTTCAGGGCTGCACAGGGTAATGTAACACCTTTCCCTCTCTGTTGTAAGCGGAGAGCACTTGCCTAGCTACCGTTGCTGTATTTCTCATGTGTACAACTGTAACATGACAAGCAAGTCCAGCACTCACTGGAAAATGATCTAGTGTGAAAGTCAGGAGGGATTATGAGTACTCTGAGTGGTTGGCTCTTTCACTGCAGAAATCCTCATCTTACTAGATTATCCCAAAGTGCAGTGGCTTTCTGAGTCTTAATTTATCCTGTTACCATTGCGCTCGGAAAGCTTTTCAGGGTTCCTGTACTCCAGGGCTCTGCTTGTAGCACAAACCCGTCCCTATTTAAGGACAGCTTGAAGGTTAGATGCTCAATGTTGAGTATTGTGGCACAGCTATGGCTTTTTGGCTTAGTATTAACAGAACCAGGTGCTGCAGACCTTGGGCTAGACGTGTAGCCAAAAGACCTGACTCTTCAATCTCATTATTTCAAGATTCAGGGTATGCAGTCAAATCCTTATTTATAGTGGATCAAACCTCCGTGTCCTGAAAATGGTTTTCCTCAGTTTCAATGGAACATCGCTAACCAACTGCAGCTGAGGTTGGAAATGTCATTGGAGTACTTGTTTAACTTCAAAATAAGTTTCTAAGACAAATTACTGGCTGGCGTAAATCACTTCATAAGCTGATTAAAAGATTTAGTCACATTTCCTATTACTATAAAAATGTTTAATATTAAAGGGCAAGAATGCAGAGGACGAGTGAGCATCTGGAATATTCCTGCCCTGTTAACCTGAAATTTTAAATACAGCACCCATTTACACAAACTGGTTTGTAACTCATTTGTTTGGCGCACCCTGCTTATTCACAATCCAAGTTGTAGATGGAAGTTGAAACGTTTGTATTTTTGCCACCAGTTTTGAACGCAAACCATGGTGTGTGCTTGAGCTCTTTTAGATATCAAAGTGCTGCTTAATCTGCAAGTGGGCTGACGTGTGCCTCTGAGGAGCTCTGCATCACCCAACATACGCCATCTATGCTGCCTTGTTAATGACACCTTAATGACATGTCCTTACCCCCCTTCTACAGTCAGTATAAACAGAGGAGCTCAAATTTAGAGTGTGTAAGCTGGGTTCCTGCGACGGCTTGCTCCCTGTAGGACCTCTCTCTTTCCACGGACTGTGCAATATTGATCCAAGCCGGTGCAGTGGATCCCAGGATTGCATGTAGTGCCGTGGTCAGCAGTGTAGGAACTTGACCTGAGCTTACCCCTGCTCCTTGTCCTCCCAGGCAGCTGCTGCCACTCAGAGTACAGACATGACTGAGATGGTATGCAGAGGAGAAAGTCATCAAGGAGGAGTAAAGGATGGCACTTGGAGGCTGCAGAGAGTCACTGAGGGGGAGGAAGGCAGTAGCACAGGTTATGGAAGTGCAATGTGCCCTCGTGGCCAAGAAGGCCAATGGTTTCCTTGGGGTGCATTAAAAAGAGAGTGGCCAGCAGGTCGAGGGAGGTCATCCTCCCCCTCTGCTCTGCCCTGGTGAGGCCACATCTGGAGTACTGTGTCCAGTTCTGGGCTCCCCACTGCTGGACAGTCCAGCGGAGGGCTATGAAGATGCTCAGGGGACTGGAGCATCTCTCTGATGAGGAAAGGCTGAGACCTGGGTCTGTTCAGCCTGGAGAAGAGGAGACTGAGAGGGGATCTCATCAATGCAGATCAATATCTAAAAAGGCGGGTGGCAAGAGGATGGGGCCAGGCTCTTTTCAGTGGTGCCCAGTGACAGGACAAGGGGCAATGGGCACAAACTGGAACACGGGAAATTCCATCTCAACATGAGGAAAAACTTCTTTCCTTTGAGGGTGGGAGAGCACTGGCACAGGCTGCCCAGAGAGATGGGGGAGTCTCCTTCTCTGGAAATATTCAAAACCCTCCTGGATGCGTTCCTGTGCAACCTGCTCTGGGTGCCCCTGCTTTAGCAGGGGGAGTTGGACTAGATGATCTCTGAAGGTCCCTTCCAACCCTGACCATGCTGTGATTCTGTGAAGGGGTTCACCATCACTGCCAGGGAGAACCAAGAACCTCCCAGGTCACATTAACCAGGTAACCCGGGTGCCTGAAGCTGGGTGGATGAATTATCTTCCATGCTTGCGCTGCAACTGAAGGGCAGTGGCAACCCCATACGCTTGCTAGTCCAGTGCTTATCTTTGGAGCTTCTGCTTCTGTAGCAGTAAAATCATGGACTTTAACACTCAAGTACATACCTGGGACCCAACTAGGCAAAGGCAGCCTGTGCTAAATGCTGGGCGGTTGTCTCTGGGTGATGTCAATCACATAGGCATACCACAAATGTTTTACACTTCTTGTGCAGTTATTTCCTAAGGTAAATCAGTGGGGAAAAAAAGCAGCAGCCCATTTATTTAGAGCCTACCTGTCCTCCCACATGTCAAGTGTACACTAATATAAAAGCTAACAGTGACCACACCAGTTGCTGGTAAAAGGAGAACCAGGTGAAACAATCATTAAAGTAATTGGTAAAAGATGCAATTTATCAGTCAGTCCTACTTAGCAAGGTGACAGCTGAATCTTTTCAGTGCATATAACTAACTACTAATTACACAAGGTATTCTTTTGATGCCAACTGCACTTGTTGAGATGGAAGTTCTAAGTAGTGCTGTGGAAGAAAGTGACTTTAAACACTTCAGTCTTGTTGCTTGTGTTAAGAGAAGATTCCTTACGGCCAGTTTTCTGAAAAATTAGATTTCCATGGAAAAAAAGTATATTCAAATTTTATAGGCCAGTTTTATGTATAATGTAGGCCAAGTACTTTTCCATATTAAGAACTGCATCTTTGTCATTTCTTTGGAATTGAATTACAAGATATCTTCTGAACAACACCCAGTCTTAATCTAAAGAACCGAGATGCTGGTAAATTCCTGATAATAATATCATAATGAAGGTGGCAACTCATAACTGTGGTATATTTGGCTAGTTCCAAATGTGGGGTGTAGAAATAGCATAAAGACACAAAGCGGGAAATTTATCTTTGTCTTCATTATAAGAAATTTGAAAATGAGGTGCTGGACCTGTTTGTGAAGACTAGTCAGAGCGGTATGATAATTATATGGACTGTGTTTTGAGGGTGTTCTATGTTCACATTGTTCTATGTGATAAAAAGAACTGCAAAGCTATGTGACTTATAAGAAATGATCCTGTAGAGCACCTATGCAGAATACATGTAATATCTTCTTGTTGAAAACTATTTATATCTTACTTCCCACCCCCCACCCCCCCAATGTTTCCCTGTTTCAGAGGCAGAAGATGCATTTTTCAACAAAGAGAAGGTGCAGAAAGAGGTGAAAGCTGCACTATCAGAAAATGCCACACTGAGCTGCGAGGTGGCCCAGGAGAAGACCGATGTGAAATGGTACAAGGAGGGGAAACTGATCACCTCAAGCAAGAAGTTCAAGGTGGAGTCGGAGGGCAAATCGCGTCGCCTGGTGGTGGGTCAGGTGGAGAAGAAAGATGCTGGGGAGTACACCTGCGAGGCCGCTGGCCAGAAACTGACCTTCAAGATTGNCACCTGCGAAGCCGCTGGCCAGAAACTGACCTTCAAGATTGATGTCACAGGTGGGAGATCTGTTTGTTCTCTTCACATAAAGGTCCGGCACTTCCCTTTAGGACAGAGCAAAATGAATCACTCTCTGGGCTCCAGGAGCTCTGTAACTCAGATGTTGATTGAGTAGTGAGGGAGATGAGGACACCAGCTTGTGTGCATCCACTGTCACACAGACGCCTACAGGCAGATGTCTTCATCTGTGACCTGAATCCAACTCAGCAGTCCCTGTTCTTTCGTAATTTCAGAGTAAAGAAAAATTAAATGAGTTTACATATACTGTTGTGATTTATATGGATAAGAGTAGGGTCAGCTCCTAGATGTGTGGGAAAATAGGTCTGGAAGTACCTAGAGTGTGCAAGGCTTACACTGGAGTCCCAGTGGCAGATGAGATTGGGTTCTTACATGTGCATTACATTAAGGAAGAAAAAGTCATATTTCTTTTGGATCCATAGGGATGTGAAGAACCTTAACTCCTGGGGCATTGGTTCATTTTGCTCAGCAATGGCTGATGTGTTGTCCTTGGGTTGTACAGAGGGTCGCATCCTGTCTGAGTGTATCTTATCCGTGAATGGGACCATTCCAAAACAACTGAGCTGTAGGAAGGTCTCATAAGCAGGGTTTTGCTTTTGGTTGTGAATGTTTTGAACAGCATGAATATACCTGTGATTTTGGAATTGCTTCTCCCACCCTACAGAGGCAGAGGATGCATTTATCAACAAGGAAAAGGTGCAGAAAGAGGTGAAAGCTGCACTATCAGAAAACGCCACACTGACCTGTGAGGTTGCCCAGGAGAAGACCGATGTGAAATGGTACAAGGAGGGGAAACTGATCACCTCGAGCAAGAAGTTCAAGGTGGAGTCGGAGGGCAAATCGCGTCGCCTGGTGGTGGGTCAGTTGGAGAAGAAAGATGCTGGGGAGTACACCTGCGAGGCCGCTGGCCAGAAACTGACCTTCAAGATTGACATCACAGGTGAGGGATTATTGGATTACATATCTTTTTACTGTATCTATAAAGTTTCCTAGTGATATAGATTTACTTCTAACCTTGGTCTGTATGTGTCTGCAACAGAACTTAAGTGATTATTCTTAAATGTCAATATTAAGGGCATGTGTTTGGATGGTTTGGGAAAGAGAAAAGTCCACTTAGGCTGGTATTCTTTTCCCGATTTTTGACCAGGAATGGTTATTAAGAAAAATTATGAAAGAACAAGACAAACATACAACAACCCTTCCACACTTTAGTAGTCTGTAGTTCCAGTCTATGAATCTGTAGTTTCCATCTCTGCTGGGACAGAGTTTTTCTACCACATCTATACAAGACGTGGCTTTGCTGAGAGAATTTGCCAATATGACTTCATGAGGGAATTGCACAACATATGAATTTCGAGTGTGAATTCACATCCGTAGCCAGTAGTTTGTGTATGCTGGTGAATCATCAAAGCGTACATTTCTGTCCTTGCTGTTAGTTATTTCTGTGGAAAATATTACCCAGGACTTCCTTTCTCATCTTCCTTGCCTCTGTCTTGCTTGAAAGGGTTATGAGGAAAAAATACCTAGAGTGAGGGTAAGAGCCAAAATGAACAAATTAACCTGTAGGAGAACACTTTGCAGGAACATTGGCTTGTTTTCTTCAGAAGAGTGATACAGAGAGCTCCGAAACATGAAATGCTCTTTGCATGAGGGTGGCAGAGCACTGGCACAGGCTGCCCAGAGAGGTTGTGGAGTCTCCCACTCTGGAGACATTCAAAACCCACCTGGACGCTGTCCTGTGCAACTGCTGTAGGTGACCCTGCTCTGGTGGTGGGGTTGGACAAGATGATCTCCAGAGGTCCCTTCCAACCCTGACCATTCTGTGATTCTGTGGTCATGTCCCCACTTCTTCCCTTGTCTGCATGTATTTCTGCTGCTAGAGTACCCCTTGCTAGGTGTCTCAACCTCCTTCATCAGCTTGGATCCAGCCTGAATTTTGGCAAATCTTGCTTTACTACTACAGTTCCTGACCCCAGAGACACAGCTTTCCAGCAGAGTTCTCTTTTCCTCCATTCCTTATTTGTATTTTGCCTTTTAAAGGATTTTAAAGGGCAGTTACACATTTTTTAGCTGGCCTTGCTGATCTTTTCCTTCCTGCTTTTCTACCGCTTAAGATGTAGATTCTGAACACTTTAGTGTGAGGATACCAGGTCCCACATCGAGTCTCGAACAAATTGTTCATCTTTTCTTCCTTAATCAGTTATCATAACTTGTACAATTTGCTAGTTCCAAATAAGTGTGCTTGAGACATATTTTTGTTAATTCCTCTATTTACTTTAGACTAGAACATCCAGGGTTATTTCCTGTGCCCAGCTTCTAAAATTATGTTCTTGGAATTTACCAAAAAACACCCTAAAATCAAATTACTCTTCTTAATTCAATGTCTGTCTGCCTGATTGGAGAATTTGACAGCTATTACATCTGGAAATCCAAGTTCCTACTGGCACAGCTCCAGCGGAGGCAACCAAAATGATTAGGGGGCTGGAGCATGTCATATTTGTTCAGACTGGAGAAGAGAAGGCAAAAAGGAGCTTTTATTGCAACCTGAAACTATCTAATGGGAGGATATAGAGTCCACAGCTCCATGTTCTTCTCAAAGATTCATGGTGATAGGAGAAGAGGCAAAGTATACAAGTTGGAACATGGGAGGTTCTGAAAAGATATTAGGAAAGACTTGCACCATGAGGGAGGTCAAGCTCTGGAAGAGGAGCCTTGAAGTTGTGGGATCTCCGTCACCGGGGGTATTCAGAACTCAATGGGACATGGCCCCGAGTAACTTAGTGTAATTTTATCTGCTGTGAGTGGGGAAGTGGGACTGGATTACCTCCAAACATCACTCCTAACCTAAATTGTTTTATGACTGTGATTTTGTACTATTAGTAGCACATGATCTGTAGAATATATCTGGGAAGTGATGCTGTTCTATAAGGACACAACTCCATAAATCTTTGTGAAGGTACTCCAGTTGTTATGCATTTATTTCACAACTCTTATAGTTTTTTTTTCCTGAAAATTACTTGGACCCAAATATAAGGACACTGCTGGCAAATGAAAGATCCTGCCTGGAGTATGTCCTGTTTTCTGTGAATATGCAGCCCAGTCTTTCCTGCGAGTGAGCAGGACCTGCCCTGCTTCCCCAAGAGAGCCCATCCTGCTTGGCCCGCAGAGACCGACCGTGCAGAGTGTGTGTAGGAAAGTGGTGTAAGCCTAAAGATCAGGCATGGCAGTTCTTCTTGCTGCCCAAAAGAGCAGCAGCCAGAAACTCTGCTGTCTGGCAGCAAGCTGTTCCTGCCAGTGCTTCCTCAAGCATATGCTTAACTCTGCCTCTATTAGCCTTTTTAATTTTACAGCTGCTTTATTTAAACTGTAATCTACCAGGCGGTCTCCCACCGAAAACCCAGTACCATATGATCTTGGAGGCAAAGCTTTCATTTTCACGGGCTTTTTTTCCAGATTTTTCCTTCTTTCCAATCTTGCAGATGATGTGTTTGAACACAAAGACAAAGTGAAAAAGGAGGTGAAGGCAGTGCTGAAGGAGAACACCACGCTGAGCTGCGAGGTGGCCCAGGAGAAGACCGATGTGAAATGGTACAAGGAGGGGAAACTGATCACCTCGAGCAAGAAGTTCAAGGTGGAGTCGGAGGGCAAATCGCGTCGCCTGGTGGTGGGTCAGGTGGAGAAGAAAGATGCTGGGGAGTACACCTGCGAGGCCGCTGGCCAGAAACTGACCTTCAAGATTGATGTCACGGGTGGGTGAATTTGCTGCATCTCTGGTTTACATCCAGAAAAAGTTGAAGGAGAGAAAAATTATGTGGCTTGGCATATTCCATCTCAGCAGGCAGTGATGGAGCCAGAATTTAAATTCTGCTGTTTTACTCACGTGGTTGTGTTCAAGCTGTTAGATCTGTCTCCCTTCTTTGAAAACTAATATTGCAGTGGATTTCCATAACCCAAGCCAGGGCAGGCTGAAGATCACTGGGGAATTTCCCTGGGAATATGGTGGAGATGTATTGATAGCAAAATGAGAATTCAACAATTGCTGGAGAAATTAAAGGACATCATAGAAAATCTTCTGAGCACAAGCATTCTCTTGCGAATACTACTTCCTTAAATAAAGTGTTTCTTTATTATGGAGGAAATCCTTTTATTATGGCCTCTGCCAACTAAAAGGAAATACTAGAACTGGCGTCAGAAGCAGTAGCTGAGGAAACCAGGTCTCTTCACCATGACATTAGGAAGAACAGGATTTAACCTTGATATTCCTCAGTTGGATCTTGAAGAACTTCAAGCAAATTGAGTAGTTCATACATTAGATTGCTTTTGGATTCTNCTCCCATCCTTCCTGTTTCTAGAATATTTAGAAAAATTAATATTATTTCATACGAGTTTTTCCTCTTACGCTTCAAATTTTTGGAGGACACCATTGAAGTGGCCTGGCTCTGATTGAGAAATGGGACAAAGAGTTACAACTGCAGTTCTCTTTATATCTTCTATGTAAAACTTTATAAAATCCTTAAGACAGGGAGCTCCATCCTTAAAAATTTTGGAGCTACTCATCACTGTAGGAACAGGGCAGTGAAAATGAAAGTACTGATTGCACATCTCCATCTCCACGTTGGTACAACCAGAACAATTCTGCAATGCAGCTGATTCTCAGTGTGTTTCAGAGAAGAGTCATGCTGGAGAGCTGTTGGGTGTCTGCTTGAATGTCTGCACTCTCTTTCTCTTGGAAGAGCTCATTTTGGCCTGGGGGTGGGATATGACAGTAAGGCTTGATATATGTTAAGGTCTCTGAGGCATCAGGTAAATGGCAACTAGGGAAAGAAAGTGTCATGGAGACTTATTTCAGATGCATCACCCTGCTGGGGCTGTAGAGTAGGAGAATGGCTTTCCAACTCACTCCGTGCCTCCCGATGCTCTTGCAAGTGGGCTGATTAATGTGTCTGCTGGAGAATGAGGGGATTTCACCGTTTGGATGTAAGAATGTGAGATGGGCTGGGCTTTTCTCAAGGTTGCATGGGAAGGAATAACACAGTCCTGAATATGTAAGTGTTGGTCTGAGCACCCTTTGCACTGACGAAAGTTACCGAGAGCCAATAGTAACGGCAGCAGACACAGCTATTGGGAACAAAAAGCATCAACAATATGGGGCTGTGACACAGTAAGGGACAGAATGTATCTTGCCTTGACTGGGACCTGGCATACAAATGATCCAGATGCTCTCTTAGCTCGTGCCATAAATATACTAATCTTAGTGTGATTTGTGACAAAGCAACAAAAGGCTTCTTTAAGAAAAAAAACCCAACCAAACCAAAACAAAAACAAAAAACCTCACCCCAAAACAGTTTGCATGTTCTTCTAATAGCTTTAGATGTCTATTGTCAAGTCAGAAGCTTGGTTTCCAGTGTTACCTGTAAACCATGATAAGAGGATTGCGCAACATCATACCATGGAGACACTGAAAATTCTCTCTTTTCAGAGCCAGAAATTGTGTTTACAAACAAGGAGAAGGTGCAGAAAGAGGTGAAAGCTGCACTATCAGAAAATGCCACACTGAGCTGCGAGGTGGCCCAGGAGAAGACCGATGTGAAATGGTACAAGGAGGGGAAACTGATCACCTCGAGCAAGAAGTTCAAGGTGGAGTCGGAGGGCAAATCGCGTCGCCTGGTGGTGGGTCAGGTGGAGAAGAAAGATGCTGGGGAGTACACCTGCGAGGCTGCTGGNATTCAACAATTGCTGGAGAAATTAAAGGACATCATAGAAAATCTTCTGAGCACAAGCATTCTCTTGCGAATACTACTTCCTTAAATAAAGTGTTTCTTTATTATGGAGGAAATCCTTTTATTATGGCCTCTGCCAACTAAAAGGAAATACTGGAACTGGTGTCTGAAGCAGTAGCTGAGGAAACCAGGTCTCTTCACCATGACATTAGGAAGAACAGGATTTAAGCTTGATATCCTTCAGTTGTATCTTGAAGAACTTAAAGCAAATTGAGGAGTTCATACATTAGATTGCTTTTGGATTCTGGTGTCGTGCAGTGCTAAGGGAATACCGTGGGGGTTGGCTAATTTTCATTGCTTAGAGAAACGTAGTTCTGGGATGACGCATCTTTGGAACGTTTGGGAAATAGAGACACAGAATAGGCTCATAAAGTTTGTTTTCCAAAACTAGCTTTGCTTGTGTTGGCAAAGCAAATCACAGCTCTAGGGTGGTTTTGGACAATTTAATGCTTGTCCTCTTAGAGCAAATAGACTTCTTAGAGACTGCATCCACTGGGATATGTGAACTTCTTTTCTGCAGGTTTTGCAGAATGATAGTGGTGGAAATGAAAGCAACTTTGGAGCCATCTAAGCTGTCTTGGACTACCACTATAGGAGTCCTTCACCAGCACTTGATGTAATTCAAATGTTAATGTTCAGTTGACAGTGTTGGTGGGGAATGTGAATGGGAAATCTGTCTTCACCACCACAATCCAAAGACTAATGTGTGCATTTGGAAAGGGGGGTGTGTGTGAAAGATTTATTTTCTAAATCTGCCCCTGTACCTTTAAATCCAGAGGCAGAAGATGCTTTCATCAACAAGGAGAAGGTGCAGAAAGAGGTGAAAGCTGCACTATCAGAAAACGCCACACTGACCTGCGAGGTTGCCCAGGAGAAGACCGATGTGAAATGGTACAAGGAGGGGAAACTGATCACCTCGAGCAAGAAGTTCAAGGTGGAGTCGGAGGGCAAATCGCGTCGCCTGGTGGTGGGTCAGGTGGAGAAGAAAGATGCTGGGGAGTACACCTGCGAGGCNATCCAGATGCTCTCTTAGCTCGTGCCATAAATATACTAATCTTAGTGTGATTTGTGACAAAGCAACAAAAGGCTTCTTTAAGAAAAAAAACCCAACCAAACCAAAACAAAAACAAAAAACCTCACCCCAAAACAGTTTGCATGTTCTTCTAATAGCTTTAGATGTCTATTGTCAAGTCAGAAGCTTGGTTTCCAGTGTTACCTGTAAACCATGATAAGAGGATTGCGCAACATCATACCATGGAGACACTGAAAATTCTCTCTTTTCAGAGCCAGAAATTGTGTTTACAAACAAGGAGAAGGTGCAGAAAGAGGTGAAAGCTGCACTATCAGAAAATGCCACACTGAGCTGCGAGGTGGCCCAGGAGAAGACCGATGTGAAATGGTACAAGGAGGGGAAACTGATCACCTCGAGCAAGAAGTTCAAGGTGGAGTCGGAGGGCAAATCGCGTCGCCTGGTGGTGGGTCAGGTGGAGAAGAAAGATGCTGGGGAGTACACCTGCGAGGCCGCTGGTCAGAAACTGACCTTCAAGATTGATGTCACAGGTGAGACATATCTTGTCTGAATTACAGTAGGGGGTAATAAAGTAATGTGTGCAATAGCTATTACACAATGACTCAGTTTCAGTAGTCTGGGCTTTGTTGCACCCTGTAGGGTTCACCTGATTTTCTGTACCTCATTGCCTGGACTTGTAGAAATGGGAATATTTGGCTCTAGCACAGCACAAATGCCTAACTTCTTCTTTGTCTGTCTATATAATAATTGCAGATACAAATATAATAGAAATAATAATCAAGGTGTTATTCAGATCTCTCCCATTTCTGGGATCCCAAAGGTTGATTCTTTTGCACTGAACCTCTTGAAAGGAAAGAACCATTCAAAAATCCATTTCTTGTTAGACTTACTATCCCATTTCTGAAAACTGAGAGGCTGGAATATGCTTTTTCATTTGCAGTCATCAAGATGGGTTGAAAACTCAGCACTTTTTCAGAATTTGTGCTGTTGTGTGTTTGAGATCTCAGCCTTCTGAGATGCCTTACTCCTTCTGCTGGGTGCTAAATGTCCCTTCATCATGAAAGATTCCCAGCAATTGGTCTTTTGGAACAGGATTCACAAAGCTGCCCAAAAAGCTTTAAACACATGATGCTAAAGGGATTGTTGACGCTGCAAAAAACCTTGGGTACCTTGCCAGCCATGATCCCGTTCCTTTGTCCCATTGAAAGCCATGTTTGTGACAGTGGAAGAGACCATGAAGAGTCTGTTTCAGAAGACCATAGTGCTGCATTTGTGACCTTGACATTTCATTCTGAAGTAAAAGGAATTTGCGAGCTTTTGGTGATGTGCAGGACAAGATGTTCTTTGGGAACATCTGAATTAAACGTTTTTGTTTTTTTTTTCACGGTGGCTTGCTACCGTACATTGATGTCAAGGACCCTCTTGGTCCTGTCCATTCCTAGGCTCTTGCTTCCCTACTTTCCACATTGCGATTCGGTCACACAGAAGGGTAGACATTGCCCAGTGAAGGCAATTGGTTTTGGCAAGTGGCAACCTAAATATATTCCAAATGTCTGCACAGAAACCTGTAAGATGTCTCTCATTTTAATTCCTCAATCAATATTTTCTCCCTTTTCTCCATTCAGAGCCAAAACCAGCATTTATAAACCAGGAAAAGGTCCAGAAGGAGGTGAACGCCATTCTGACAGAAAGTGCCACCCTCAGCTGTGAGGTAGCAGAGGATGCAACAGAAGTGAAATGGTACAAGGATGGAAGACTACTCGTTTCCTCTAGAAAATTCAAAATAGAAACTGTGGGCAAATCCCGACGCCTGGTCATAGAGCAGCTGGAGAAGAAAGATGGGGGAGAATACACCTGTGAGGCTGCTGGCCAGAAGCTGACCTTCAAGTTGGAACCAACTGGTGAGTACTCACTTCGAGGTGCTAACCAGTGATCTCTGTGCCTTAGAGGAAAATTGGATATTCCCTACCCAGTGGCCACGGAGCAGCCACCGTTTCCCCTGGAGACACATCAGTGAACCACATCACACATTAATTTGGCCTTTTTAATCTAGCGGTGTAGAGGTGGGAAATATGGCTGAAGACTTTTTTTTTGTGTATGGAAATGCTGTGTAAGTTTTTCGCTTATCTCCTTCGCACACTGTCGAGGATCAAAATGTTTGACACAGTTATGATTTAGCAGCTATTCAGAATTAATTACTGATTTAAGGTAGACAATGAGGTTGAATTTTAGCAGCACTAAATTCTTAACCAGTTTAGAGGTTTACAAAGTGAGTGAACAAAATAATTGAACAGCGACTTAATTACAGATTTGAAGATGGTAAGATTCACGCTGACTTACTATAAGGTATCCCAAATCAATACATGTACATATGAGCAAATACACATATCTCAGATTAATACATATACTCATGAGCAAAACATATAAGTGTGTGCGTGCGCACACACACATACAGGTCTATAACCATTGAGATCAAAGATCCCTTAATATTGCATGACTCTAACGAGATGGTGGGTACCTCTTTTAACTCCTACGTGTGCATGGACAAATGCAAGAACATCCACCTCCATAAAGCTAATGTATATATATCATAAACATATAAGTGAGGAGGTGGATGAAATAGAGATGAGTCTATAGTTAAAATTTCCCTTTTTCTTGAGTTAGTGTAAATAGTCACAATGCATCGGCGTTCCTCAATGGGCAATAATTGAGGCTTGAGAAGGGTTGTCTCACTCTGGCCTTCTTGTCCTTGAGGTGTTTGCCTGAGTGGTGTCCCAACTCGGGGGAGGTCCTGGCCACAGCCTGCTGCCATCCAGAAGAGCTCAAAGGGTCTTTGCTAGAATCGCTGCTTATAGGATCTGAGAGAATTGACTTTTGTCAGGTACTTTTGCACTCTGGCCCACTCTGGTACTTTCCATCGGTTACACAAGCCCAGGNGAATTACTTTTCCACTCTGGCCCAGCTCAGACAATGGAGTATTCCGGTACTTTCCATCGGTTACACAAGCCCAGGACTTGCTAGGACTTGCGGTCTTGGTACCCCTCTCTCTGTGGCCACAATCCATATGTTGTTAGGAGTGATCGATTATAGTTATTATTTTCAAACGGTAGGAGCCATGGGAACCAGGCACGCTTATGGGTTGCGTAGTGTTCTAGTCCGTTGCTCTCCACCCTTTCTTTCTTTCATGTTAGCCCATTATGTATCGTTCTGGTCATTGTGTTATCATGTGGCCCTGGTGGGGAGGAAATTGCACTAAGTACCGAGAGGTCTAAAGGAGAGTGGGATCGCACCACCACACACCCCACAACACCAAACCTGTTTCAGTGGTGGGGAGCTGAAAGTAGAAGTGGGAAGTTTTGAAGAGCAGCAATAGAGCTGCGGAGAAAGGTGACTTAGAAAAGCTGGTCTGCTGCTATGGGTGACCCCAAAATACCCAGTTTTGTGGCAAAGTGCTGTACAAGATAGAGAAGAGGCCAAAAGAAAGGAAGTAGAGCAAAACAGAAAAGAAAACAGGCCATAAATTCAGGTTTAGCACATTAATATTTCTCCTTAATTTGATCTAAAATCCTAAAAATGGTAGAGGAAAGAATTACACAGGTCACTTTACTTCTAAGAAACAAGGGTTTTGTGGGCAGCAGATAAAATACATATTTGCATTTCCTTTCCTTTGCTTCTCTTCTAAGCAAAAGCCCTGGGTTACCTGACAGATCATTTTTCTTCCCGCTCAGCAAAAGATTATACCGGGCACAAATATTCAGCCCTGTTCCCTGGGTTATTACAGATTATGGATGAGCTGGTGTTGTGAGTCATGAAGAGAGAGCAATAGAAAATTGCTGCGTTAAGGATTTGAGTGTTAAGTTACTAGTTTTCCTATTTTAATGCCTTTCCTAGAACCAGAGGCTAAATTTGAAAAGAAAGTTGTCCAGAAAGAGCCTCTCATTGTTCAAGAACACGAAAGCATCACGCTGACTACTTCAGTAACGCTTGAAAATGCGGCGGTAAAGTGGTTCAAGGATGGAACAGAAATCAAGGCGAGCAAGAAATACGAGATCAAGAGTGAGGGGGCATCCAGGACCCTGACGGTGAAGCTGGCTGAGAGCGCAGACACTGCCGTGTACACTTGCCAGACAAAGAGCGACAAGCAGGAATTCAAAGTGCAAGTGAAAGGTGAGCAGAGAGCAGCGCACAGGTCGTGTCCCAACTCAACAGCTACGTCTCCCTCATGGTAGGATGGAGGTGTGAAGTCCAAACTCTCTCTTAAAACTGTTCCAACCTCAGGGCTTGAATTGCTGTTGCAGCTGCTGTAGCTGCCCCACCATGGGCCAGCGAAGTTCTCCTGCTCCCAAATACCCAATTTTTGTCTTTTGCTGGCCACTCAGGGAAACAAGGAGGCATACGATGGGTGCTCCTCCTGGTGACTGTTCCCCACTCTCATCACGCTGTTTCTGTCTCCTCCTAACCCAATAGCTGGGGCACAGGCAGAGCCTCAGCTCTTCCCCAGTCTGCTCATCAGCATGACAAAGCCGATGAGGATGTAAAGGGATGTTGTGTGAGAAGATTTGTGAGTTAGTCACCTGGGAGACAGGACCTGAATTGTGTCCTCCTCTTTTCCTGCGATGGTGTACCTGGGATGCTGTTCCCTAGCCAAGTTTAAGGCTATAAATTGACAGGAAAGATGAAGTACAGCTGGTCCACAGATGGAGATGATGGGGTGATGTTCCAGATCAAAGGCCTGCTCCTTTCTCTTCAGACACCCATACCAGAGATGTTTGCAGCTGAGATGAACCCCCTGAGCTCCCTTTGGAGTCATTGCAGAGGAGCAGTTGCTAATAGGTCAGGGTACATCCTTCAGGATGAAAGAAAACACACCCTGGATTTCTCTGACTCCATTGGCTGTGTCTTCAGTGACAGAAGAGACAAAGGGGGCTTACGCATCCATACAGACTTTTATGCTTAGTCAGGCAAATAAGGCTCTGATGTAAAACACCACATGGTCTCATCACGGAAAAGTTGAGAAAGAAAGGAAGGCAATACCCAATCATGTTTTGAGAAGCTGTTCTTGCTTTTCAGAATAATAGTGATTTTAAAATGCCATGTCAAAGGAATGTCCCTAAATTTCCACCATTCTGGTTTGTTTCTGTCTACCCTCATCCCCAAGTATGTTCTGGGGTTTTTTATTTATTTGGGGTTTTTTTAATTTTTTAAAGTTGTCCAGAATCAGTTTCTTAGAACAGGTTTCTTATCTTTTCCTTTCTTACCATTTTCCCTTCTTCTGCCTCTCAGAAATCCCGGTGAAGTTTGCCAAAAAACTTGAAGCTGTTAATGCTGAGATTGGAGGCAGTGTCTCTTTGACCTGTGACGTGAGCCATGCCAAAGGGAAGGTGGTGTGGCGCAGGAATGGAGTTGAGATCAAGCCCAGCAAGCGTTTCCAGATTCGTGAGGAAGGGGTCAAACGAACCCTGACAATAACAGGGATCCGGGCTGAGGATGAGGGAGAGTACTCCTGTGAATCCAGAGATGACAAAAGCAGNGTACCGAGAGGTCTAAAGGAGAGTGGGATCGCACCACCACACACCCCACAACACCAAACCTGTTTCAGTGGTGGGGAGCTGAAAGTAGAAGTGGGAAGTTTTGAAGAGCAGCAATAGAGCTGCGGAGAAAGGTGACTTAGAAAAGCTGGTCTGCTGCTATGGGTGACCCCAAAATACCCAGTTTTGTGGCAAAGTGCTGTACAAGATAGAGAAGAGGCCAAAAGAAAGGAAGTAGAGCAAAACGGAAAAGAAAACAGGCCATAAATTCAGGTTTAGCACATTAATATTTCTCCTTAATTTGATCTAAAATCCTAAAAATGGTAGAGGAAAGAATTACACAGGTCACTTTACTTCTAAGAAACAAGGGTTTTGTGGGCAGCAGATAAAAT
This sequence comes from Anarhynchus alexandrinus, assembly GCA_008711295.1. Lineage (NCBI taxonomy): Eukaryota > Metazoa > Chordata > Aves > Charadriiformes > Charadriidae > Anarhynchus > Anarhynchus alexandrinus. Next base: position 437,126 of record VUYV01000334.1, read on the forward strand.
ACATATTTGCATTTCCTTTCCTTTGCTTCTCTTCTAAGCAAAAGCCCTGGGTTACCTGACAGATCATTTTTCTTCCCACTCAGCAAAAGATTATACCGGGCACAAANTAACGCTTGAAAATGCGGCGGTAAAGTGGTTCAAGGATGGAACAGAAATCAAGGCGAGCAAGAAATACGAGATCAAGAGTGAGGGGGCATCCAGGACCCTGACGGTGAAGCTGGCTGAGAGCGCAGACACTGCCGTGTACACTTGCCAGACAAAGAGCGACAAGCAGGAATTCAAAGTGCAAGTGAAAGGTGAGCAGAGAGCAGCGCACAGGTCGTGTCCCAACTCAACAGCTACGTCTCCCTCATGGTAGGATGGAGGTGTGAAGTCCAAACTCTCTCTTAAAACTGTTCCAACCTCAGGGCTTGAATTGCTGTTGCAGCTGCTGTAGCTGCCCCACCATGGGCCAGCGAAGTTCTCCTGCTCCCAAATACCCAATTTTTGTCTTTTGCTGGCCACTCAGGGAAACAAGGAGGCATACGATGGGTGCTCCTCCTGGTGACTGTTCCCCACTCTCATCACGCTGTTTCTGTCTCCTCCTAACCCAATAGCTGGGGCACAGGCAGAGCCTCAGCTCTTCCCCAGTCTGCTCATCAGCATGACAAAGCCGATGAGGATGTAAAGGGATGTTGTGTGAGAAGATTTGTGAGTTAGTCACCTGGGAGACAGGACCTGAATTGTGTCCTCCTCTTTTCCTGCGATGGTGTACCTGGGATGCTGTTCCCTAGCCAAGTTTAAGGCTATAAATTGACAGGAAAGATGAAGTACAGCTGGTCCACAGATGGAGATGATGGGGTGATGTTCCAGATCAAAGGCCTGCTCCTTTCTCTTCAGACACCCATACCAGAGATGTTTGCAGCTGAGATGAACCCCCTGAGCTCCCTTTGGAGTCATTGCAGAGGAGCAGTTGCTAATAGGTCAGAGTACATCCGACCTATTGAAATGTCTCCTTCAGGATGAAAGAAAACACACCCTGGATTTCTCTGACTCCATTGGCTGTGTCTTCAGTGACAGAAGAGACAAAGGGGGCTTACGCATCCATACAGACTTTTATGCTTAGTCAGGCAAATAAGGCTCTGATGTAAAACACCACATGGTCTCATCACGGAAAAGTTGAGAAAGAAAGGAAGGCAATACCCAATCATGTTTTGAGAAGCTGTTCTTGCTTTTCAGAATAATAGTGATTTTAAAATGCCATGTCAAAGGAATGTCCCTAAATTTCCACCATTCTGGTTTGTTTCTGTCTACCCTCATCCCCAAGTATGTTCTGGGGTTTTTTATTTATTTGGGGTTTTTTTAATTTTTTAAAGTTGTCCAGAATCAGTTTCTTAGAACAGGTTTCTTATCTTTTCCTTTCTTACCATTTTCCCTTCTTCTGCCTCTCAGAAATCCCGGTGAAGTTTGCCAAAAAACTTGAAGCTGTTAATGCTGAGATTGGAGGCAGTGTCTCTTTGACCTGTGACGTGAGCCACGCCAAAGGGAAGGTGGTGTGGCGCAGGAATGGAGTTGAGATCAAGCCCAGCAAGCGTTTCCAGATTCGTGAGGAAGGGGTCAAACGAACCCTGACAATAACAGGGATCCGGGCTGAGGATGAGGGAGAGTACTCCTGTGAATCCAGAGATGACAAAAGCAGCGTTACCATCACCCCCAAAGGTATGTCTCTAATGGTGACAATCTAGAGGGATCCTTGGGTTTTGTCCTCAGCTATAACAACCCTGCAAAGCTGGGTTTGTTCATGTGTTTATGCTGTCTCCTGTGTTGACAAAGAAAATATAAAACTCCACTTCCTTTCTCTGAATGTCACTGGAACCTCTGTTTGTGAAGAACATCATGATTTTGAGACCTGTTGAGCTCAGGTCTCTTAATATCTGGGCAAACTGACCTTCATATTGCATATGAGGCTGGAATTAAGTATGCCAAATCTAAGACAAGATTTTTCCCCCTTCTTTGTTGGCTTCTCTCTTCTGACATCTTTATACACAAAACTTACTCAGAGATGGGAAACGTGATGATCCGTTATTGTGATCACTTACTGTAAGTGATAAAAATTGATGCTTCTCATAAAATCATTGAATCTTTTGGCTCTTTGAAGGTGCTCACACCATGTCTCAAAAACACGCTCCTAAATGTTTTATTCCTATCCAACAGCTCCCAGAGTGGTGAAATTCATTACAAGTCTCAACAGCGTGATCTCTGAGGAAGGAAAAGAGGCTGTGTTCAAGTGCACTGTCTCTCCCAGTGATGCTGTGGTCACTTGGCTCAGGAATGGTGTCAAGATTGAAGCCAGCAAGAAGTATGTGATCTCGCAGAAGGACACCAACCACAGCCTCACCATCACCGATCTGACACTGGAAGATGCAGCTGAAATCTCTGCCAATGCTGAGGGTGTAGAAAGCACAGCCAATCTCAGAGTCCGAGGTAAGAGGCAATAAAGCCCCTTGGACAGGTTGCCACTGGTGCTGAGACCTATGTAGTTTTATGTGGCTGTGCCTCTGATTGATTGTGGCCCTCCTCTGGACCCACTCCAACAGGAAAGACATGGACCTGTTGGAGCAGGTCCAGAGGAGGCAACGGAGATGATCAGAGGTCTGGAGCACCTCTGCTGTGAAGACAGGCTGAGAGTGTTGGAGTTGTTCAGACTGGAGAAGAGAAGGCTCCGGGAAGACCTTCTAGCAGCCTTCCAGTACCTAAAGGGGGCCTACAGGAGAGATGGAGAGGGACTTTTTACAAGGGCATGTAGTGGTAGGACGAGGGGGAATGGCTTCAAACTGGAAGAGGGAAGCTTTAGATTAGATATCAGGAAGAAATGTTTCACTCTGAGGGTGGTGAGGCACTGGCACAGGTTGCCCAGAGAAGCTGTGGCTGTGCCCCATCCCTGGAGGTGTTCAAGGCCAGGTTGGATGGGGCTTCGAGCAACCTGGTCTGGTGGGAGGTGTCCCTGCCCATGGCAGGGGGGTTGGAACTCGATGATCTTCAAGGTCCTATCCAACCTAAACCATTCAATGATTCTATGATAGGGAAATCCTGCTTTCGCATCATTAAATATGGGTGCCCAGAACGCATTGGGACTTGGAGATACATGATCCACCATTTTAATTCTCTCTGAAAGCCTGTTTTCTGGATCCTTACTAATATTTTTCTCCTTTGGCAGAGGCCTCAATCTCATTTAAGAAGAAACTGGAGCCCAGAACAGTTGAAGAGAGGGACACAGTGACCTTGGAGGTGGAGCTGACCAAGCCTGCTGAGGTGAAGTGGATGAGAAACAGCATCGTATTGAAGCCCAGTGAAAAAATTGAGATCAAAGCTGAGGGAACAAAGCATACGTTGGTGGTTAAGGACATCTCCTTTGCAGACAGGGGCTTCTACTGCTGTGAGAGCCCTGATGACAAGACCCAAGCCAAGATCAATGTGGAAAGTAAGTTGAATGATCTCTAATTCTACTAATACCCTGGACAAGGTTTGAAGGTGGATTCTGATCTCTGCCATTATCATAACGGTCACTGTCACCCCCACCTGCCATGGGGACACGGGGACACAACCATGGGCTTGGCCACCTGTCAAATGACTGAGAGGAGGTGGAAACAAGGGCAGTAAACAGAGAACAGCTGGCTGATTCTTGTTGCCTCCATCTCATCCCACCAGCTTTCAGTTGTGCCGTTGACCATTAAGCTTCTTAGCTGATTCTTCTCCTTCCTCTGAATTTTCTGACTCTCTGGTACACTCTGTCTTTTTCCTTTGTATGGCTTTTAGCAAACCATTCCCTCTTCAGCCATCCATTGCCCTAATTCTTCTCTGCAAACCACCTCTTTCAAAATGGCTCTTTATATTCAGTCAGGGTTAAAAAAACTACAAGAGCAAATCTTCAATCTGAGGGTGCTGCCCTTTCAAGTAAGCTAATGGTGTCTCAGCTCTGGTCCTCTACTTCTGTCCTTTTTCCTACATCCTTTTGTCATGATTGTTAGAGGACAGATGAAGACAGGATTTAAGCACTTAAGGACTATCTAATTTTGTCTGTAAAGCCCCTGCCACCAATTGGTGCTGTGTGGGTCATCAATAATAGCTAAGGAAGGACTTGATAACAGACTTCAAGTACATAAAAGGCTGTTATAAAGGGGAAGGCAACGATTTGTTCTCCATGTGGAGATAACGACAGGAAATAATGGACTTCAATTGCAATGAGAAAGATCCAGGTTATACAATAAAAAAAGCCTTTTTAATGGTTGGCTGACTGAATAGGTTGTCTGGAGAGGTTTTGGAGCCTCCATCATGGGTTTAAGAAAAGGTTAGCGAAATATCTGTCTGGGATGACGTAAAGAGCTGAGCGTGTCCTAGAGCGGCAGAGAAGCACTAGATGTTTTTTCTAGGTCTTTCCAGGCTTATAGTATTGTGGCCTTCTGATGGTATCAAAGATATCAAAATTTGATGTCAGACTGATTCATACAGAGTAGGGTTTGTCAAATCGCTTTCATGCACTGCTAAGACAGCTTCATCTTCAAAATCTTCCTGACTGAAAGTTGTCAAAACCCCACTTCTTTAGCATCCTGATATGGGGAGTAATCACTTTTATTGGTGATCGCTCGTCTTTTTTTCCAAACTGAATAGTTCTAGAAAAAACCAAACATTACCAGTGCCCAGCAGGTGGTAGATGAGGCTTGGATTCATGCAGCCTAAATCTAGCGCATCGCTTTCAGCCACCTCTGTGGCCAACAGAGAGAAAAAGACTCCCAGAGAGCGTTTTAAGTCTTAGATGTGCTGAATTATGTTCTGGAGTATCTTTCTGAGCGTTCAAAGAACCATGGGTGACTACAACCCCGATTTAGGACTAGAGTCGGGGTTACCGTCTCAGTTAAATGGGATGAACTGGGTCCCATAGAAGATAAAGAAATATAGCACTGTGGTCACATGTTTTGGAAGAATGCAGTGGCGTATGGGGCAGTTTGCTGCTGCATCCTCTGTCACACGTTGCACCCCAAGACATTTTTTTCCACATTCTGGGTGATCCCCATTTTGCTTCCAGCAAGGTGTTTCAGCACTTGGTTGTAGATTTGGTTACAGCTGTTTTTTAGGCACCGACTGTCGCTATAGCCAAGCGGTAAAACCAAAAATGATGGAACAGTGTTTATATAGGAAATAATTGGGTAGTCCTGATAGCTGCCAACAGCGTTTTTGTGCAAGGTGAGTCACACAAGTGTAAATGTATATCTGTCTCTGGTTTATAAGCTTCCTATTCTGATGGAGAGAGGATTTTGGTTCGTGCTTTCCAGGCACCCAGCTGAATTCTCATCACTTACACTTAGTGTCACTGTAAAAAGCAGCTCCTCCATTGATGAACTGAGATGGTTTCATGCAATGATGGAGAATCGAGGTGATCCAAGGGGGACCGTGATCCAAAAGGGGAACCGGCTCATTGTAGCAGGGAGTTCTTTTTGCATAGGATCATCCAAACCTTAATTACAAGATGCAGCAGGAAAAGGAGATGTGTGCAAGAATCTCGCTAGTCTATATGTATTCTGCATTCGAGTCCTCCAGCTGAGATGGCACCAAGCTTTTGCACTGCATTACAGCAAAACCAAGAACCTAAAAGTAGAAGTCTAAAATTGTGCTCCATTTTTTTTGGCATTTAATCAAACGGCCTGTTTTTAGTAGAATGTGTTAGAGCTTACACTGAGGTCAGCAGAGGTTCTTTAAATGCTCATAGTCTGGGGAATTGAGCTAATATTATTTGGTGCTCAGCTTTGGGCTAAGCAGCCTGACTTCAGAGGACCTGTTTAAAAAAAAAAAAAAAAAAAAACCAAAAACGGGACAGAAACTGTTTGGTTTGGGACNACATACAACACCAGGTGAGGATATATCCAGGAGGCCACTTAAAATTGCTATGCTGTTTAGTTAATGTTTTTACAAGTCCCTTTTGCTTTCTCCTTGGAATAACTTCAGTTTGATCCTTGCTCCATTCGCTGGTTGAGGGGCTGCAGTATCTATTGACCCAGCGGAAAGGTTAGAAAGCAGCAGATACACTGTGTTCAGTTTACCCCGTGGGGATAGGGATTGGCTACAAAATCAGATGAGAAATCGGGGACTGATGCAACTTCTAGTGAGCACAGCCAGGAGAGCTCATGTCTTAAATTGGGAAGCAAACAACAAGCTCCTTGGAAGCGTCTGTACTTCCCTCGTTTGTCTGGTTCAAGACGTCCTTGGGGCAAATCTGTGCGTAAGTGGTTGTGACCTTGGAGGAGAGCACGAGAGAGGAATCAGCGTGGTTTCCTTGAGAGGAAACCTGGACAGGATCCTGCAAAGGATGTGTATGTTCCTCTCTAAACCTGCGGTGAGGTGCAACAAGGAACAGGGAGGACACGAAAGGTGTAAGGAGATGGCATTGCATGGAGTCTTCTCCTGCGGAGAACAGTACTGTGCTTCTACCCAGTTTGTTAATAAAGCCATAGCGTATTCATATCACCTCTGTGGGACCTTTGGAGAGATAGTTTGTTCCCTGTCGTTCCCCATGTGGTGTAAGGACAGGTGCCATCAGGAGGTGTTTGAGCCTCACAGAGGCTGTGGTGTCCTCAGCCCAAGAGCTGGGTCCAGACTGTGACCACAGAGCAGAGCCCACAGCCCCACTCCTGGTCAGGTCTGCACTCGGATACTGGTTAAATGTGGATTATCTCTACTAAATACGCACTGGGAAGGTCGAAATATTCCCAGGGGACCCACAGAGTTGAAGGTTTTTGTGAATAATTCATGGCTTTGTAGAGGGTTTTTTTGTTGTTGTCATTTTTAATTGGCAACTTAATTTCTTTTAAGGGTGAGACAAGTTTAAACACTAAATCCATTTTACTGGCTGATAGGGCACTGATGTCTGGTAGTGGGAACAGGTGATATCCACCCAAAACACGGATGCTTTGTCCCCCAAGCTCTGAGGTGTCAGCACACTTCACACCATGTCATGGATTTTTCTTTTCCCTTTTACTAAAAGCTTTCTCCTCTCCCCGCTGCTTCCCTCTCTCCCTTGTTTTCTCCTAGTTGAAAAGCTGAACTATATTGTTTATTCATTTATGCTCTATTTATCTGTATCGGTCATCTTCTTTCTCTTGAATCATGCCTGCAGAATAAGTAATTTGAGCAACGCCTCTCTTGCTGTACCGCACGGGGATCCCAGTCCCAGTGTAAATAACAACAGCGTTATCTTCTTCTGGTGTTTCTCCCTGACGGTGACTGGTGACCACCTCACCCAGCACAGGAATGCCCCTACTCCTGTGTGTCTGTGTACAACTACAAAGCTTATTTCTGGTATAGACAGTGAATGTTAGATCTTGCTAGAAAAAGGACCAGTTTGCCCTTTTGCCGCAATGTTTGGCTGACTTGTTTGTCCCAGCTGAAAGCACCAATTTTAAGAATAGCAGCCATGCTAGCAATATGGTCACGGACGGGTTTTATTTCCTGCAAAGGTGGTTGTTTAATTGGTAGATACCAATTAATTGGCAGGTACCTGCATGAGGAATAGGGAAATAATCTGTTTTGGAGGTCCTCAGGCTGTTTCATAGCTGTCGGTGTGAGATCTCCAACTTGTCCTTGTTGTTTTTGCAGTGAGGCAGATCAAGCTGGTGAAAGGTCTTCAGCCCCTCCAAGTCTGTGAGAAAGGGACTGTCACCTTCGAGGTGGAGGTGTCGCATGAGGACGTGGAAGGGACCTGGCAGAAGGATGGCGTTCGGCTGAAGCCTGCACCGAATATCAGTATTGATGTCCAGGGGAAGAAACATTCACTGACACTTTCTTCGGTGACTCTTGACGATGCAGGACTCATCTCCTTCAAAGGAGATGGCATTCACTCATCAGGGAAGCTCACTGTGACAGGTACACAGACAGACCCAGAAGTCTCATGCCCTGGTTGGTGTGGGACGTGGTTGTCTTCTCCTGACCCAGAGAAACAGCTTTGAAGAGGGCAACGAGCTTTTCTTGTAACTGCAAAGGATGTTACGCACTGGACCATCATCAGTAACATATCATTCTAATGTAAACAGGATTACTGTAACATCATTGTGCACAGAACAAGTAATGATAATGTGCTCAAAAAAATACGATTTTGTTGTCACAAGTTTTATGAAGCATGGAAGCTAGGCTCTGCCTGGTCATTATTGCTTGTGCCAGATGGTCCTGGAGACCTATTTCCCCACTAACTGGACTTTCTCTTTTTTTTTTTGGTTTTTATTTTTCAGAATTGCCTGTGAAAATCAGCAAACCTTTGGTAGACGTCAGTGTAACTCAGAAGGACAAGGCCACATTCGAGTGTGAGCTGTCCAGGCCCAACGTGGATGTTAAGTGGTTCAAGGTACAGCACTTAACGGATAGTGGTATCTTAATTTCTGACTTCTCTGGAAGGGAATGAGAGCCTTTGATTTCACTTCCAGGGGATGTGAGTCTGAGCCTTTGCTGTACAGTTCTCTTGTCCTTGTGCTCTTTTACTTGCCCAGTCCATTGCTCTCAGTATTAATTTACTGAGTGCATTTATCAGGATGAAAGTTAAACTGGTCTTGAGTTTATAGTGAACTCCTGAGCTGTTGTTGCGCAGAATGTGGGCTCTGCTGTTGATAGCAGTGCAGTCTTGTGCTGTGCTTCACACCTAGCAGTTCTCACCCAGGACTGGGAACTGTGATTTAAGGTGAAGCTTCAATTCCCTTTGCACCTGACAGTCATTTTGGGGATCAGCTCAGGCATTTCATGAACCTTCCCTGGGGCTCAGCTGATACTTCCCTTAAATGAGGATAACAGCATTTCTTCAAGGCAATGTCTGAAGGGGCTTATTGTTAACCCTGTACAGTGTCTTAAGCCTTCAAATCACAGCATCACAGAATCACAGAGTGGTCAGGGTTGGAAGGGCCCTCTGCAGCTCACCCAGTCCCACCCCCTGCCAGAGCAGGGGCACCTACAGCAGTTGCACAGGACAGCGTCCAGGTGGGTTTGGAATGGCTCCAGAGTGGGAGACTCCCCCACCTCTCTGGGCAGCCTGTGCCAGTGCTCTGCCACCCTCACAGGAGAGAAGTCCCTCCTCATGTCTAGATGGAACTTCCTATGGTCAAGTTTGTGCCCGTTCCCTCTTGTCCTGTCACTGGGCACCACTCAAAAAAGACTGTTGTCCCCCTGGCACCCTCCCTGTCAGTATTTATAAGCATTGATAAGATCCCCCCTCAGTCTTCTTTTCTCCAGACTAAGAAGCCCCAAGTCCCTCAGCCTTTCCTCATCAGAAAGATGCTCTGGTCCCCTCATCATCTCTGTAGCCCTTTGCTGGACCCTCTCCAGCAGTTCCCTGTCCTTCTTGAACCGAGGAGCCCAGAACTGGATGCAATACTCCAGACGTGGCCTCACCAGGGCAGAGCAGAGGGGGAGGATGACCTCCCTCAACCTGCTGGCCACACTCTTCTTGATGCACCCCAGAATGCCATTTGCTGCCTTGGCCACCAGGGCATATAGCTGGCTCTTGGGCATCCTGTTGTCCCCCAGGACTCCCAGGTCCCTTTCCACAGAGCTGCTCTCCAACAGGTCAGCCCCCAACCTGTACTGATGCATGGGGTAAAACAGGTGTCTAAGGTCAACTGAAAGTTATGCACGTTCTTCAGCCATTCCTACTTCTCGAAAACTTTTCACTGAGCTCAAGTCTCAGCCCATGTTCCAGTAAGCACAGTGCCATTCAGTCCAACGAGACAGGTGAATTAAGCACAGATCTGGATGTTTGTTTTACTCGCTGCAGATGTGGAAGAGTTGATGGTGATCTGGTTTGGCCTTTTCCCTTCTAGGATGGGAAGGAGCTCCAGCAAAGTAAAGCAGTGGGGATTATTTCCCAGGGAAATAAGAGAAGCCTCATTATTCACAAGTGTGAATATGACGACCAGGGGACCTATACGTGTGAAGCAGCTGAAGACAAGACATCAGCTATCCTAAAGGTTCATGGTATGTTTGCCTGAAGTAGAAAACTACCTCTATTGCAGTATCTTTGACTCCATGGCAAGAAATTCTTTGTGGATGTTTTGTGTATTTCTCAATTACTCATTTTGGATAACTTTGTCTTCCTAGTGGGAAGGTGCTGGCAGAGCTGTCCTGTGCTTGCTCTGTCCTTAGAGGAGTATTTTTGGAAGAGGCACTAACTTGGTTTTTCCATTTATCATAAGTGATTTCTGGTCTCTGGAATTTAGATGGTGTTTCTAGGTTTGGAAGTTAGCAAATAGTGGAGGGCCTGGCACAAAGCAGGGACTCCATGGCTGGTGCTGACATGGTTTGGTTCAGCTTCTGCCATTGTCACAGGGGAACTTTGCCTGAATAGGGACTGGATGAGCCCTGGGTATGATCTCAAGAAGTGCCCTACTTGTTATGTTGTAAATGCTAAGGAAAGTGTCATGCTTTCTGACTGCATCTCTCCTTTATCCTTAAGACAGTTTTTCCCTCAGTGCATTGCACTGTGCAACCGGTCAAGCACCAAATGTATTTTGTCACCGGGCTCTGAAGCACCAGAGATAAGCTAGTGCTGAAGGCCAGTTACTGAACGGACAGGGCTGCTGTGCCCTGCCAGATGTTAGTTCCCAGAGGGACATCTGAAAAGACAGATCATCTCTTTCTTATCGCTGACTAGATGCTGTCCTCATGTGGCCACTTGGGTTCAGCAATATCTTCATGAACATCTGTCCTGTTCTATTGCTCTGTTGAACTTCCCTTTTTCTCCCTGACTTTGTGGTTGGGATGGGTTTCTGTTTGAATGCTAACTGGTGTGCATCTGAGCTCTGTTCCTGAGGCTAATCCAAGGTGTAGCAAGGCCTTCCCCTTCAAAAGGAAAGAGCTGCAGTAGCACAGAGATAGGGGTCGGTTCTGACATAAATTAGTGCAAAGCTGCAGAGTTAGAGGACTATACTGAGTTCGGGGAACTCTGAAGAAAAGGTGTCTCCTAGGTAAAACGTGCCTGAGGTCCCTGTGGCTGGTACAGTCTGGACACACAAGCAAGGCAGTAAGAGGAAAGAGCATGCAGAGAAGCATGTGAATGAGACGGGTTTATAATGACACAAGAGACTCTAGACTTGTGTTTAGTTTTGCCTGGCAGGTTTTCTTTCATTAATATGTTTAACTTCTTTTAAAACTTGTATGAAGTTCCAGCACCCATAAAATCCTCTTGCAGTGAACTCCACTGTAATTCTACCTGTAGGTTCAAGCATGAAATGTATTTACTGTGTCAAAGAGAGAAACTACCCAGGAAGGGAGGCTCATCTAGAATAAAACACAATCCCATTTTTTTCCATAAAAGTATGCAGAAGATAAACACACCACACTCAGTTATGGAGAAACCCCAAGTCAATATTTGTCCCTATGATTTCGCAGCCCGAGATATCAAGATTGTTAAACCACTGGAAGATGTGGAAGTGAATGAATATGAGAGTGCATCTTTCGTCTGTGAGATTTCGCATGATGAGGTCCAAACCCAATGGTACAAAAATGACAACAAGATGAAGGCTTCTGACAATATTAGAATGCGTCAAGATGGTAGGATGTAAAAGGGGGATCTCGTTCTTGAACGGGTGTGGGTTGGAGGAGGTGGTGGTATGGGAGACTGGGTAGAAGGGTCTGACCTCTGAAATCAAGTTAAGAAGATTCAGCAGAGAGTTCCCCTTTTGTTTCGGGGCTGCAGCTAGGCTGGGACAGTGACATGGTGGGAACATTAATAAGGCAAACTTGGTGTCATCCCACCATCCCATGCTGCCAGCAGTGGGTAGGAATTCGTATCATCTGACAGTGGGTGGGATCCTTCCGTTTCAAGTCCTTTCCAGATGGTGGGGACCACATTCAATCAGTCCTTGGAGGATCCGAGGTTAGATTATTCTTTGATACAGGGACATAGTCACAGGGGAATGGTCGGCCTTGCTGCCGGGAGAGCAGGTGGGGATGCACTGAAACCACATGGACGATGCTCAACCTGGCAGTGTGCCTCGGGGAGTGAAGCTGTTGCTCAGGGGAGGTTATGTCTGGTTGTGTCTCTGTTCTCAGGAAAGTCCTATTCGCTGACTTACACCCGCGTCCAAGTCGAAGATGCAGCAGAGATCAAATTTGTAGCAGAAAAGGCAGAATCTCGTGCCCAACTTACTGTAAAAGGTAATTACGCTTTTCACGCCAACACTGCTTAAACTCTCTCATGTTACAAAAGCAATCAAGTTCCATCACTTTAATGTGAAAAAGGTTAAACGACACCTAGAGCTTTCAGGGAAAGAAAACCTCCTGCCTACCTTATTGCATGTGAAATATCAGCCTGGGAATTTACTTTTGCTAAATAACACAGTTTATTTTCTCAGGAGGTTGGTTTTTGTACCTTCAGGCATTAAAAGTCATGTTTGAATTTTGAGGGACAAAAAGCTGCAGCTTGACTTTCTCCTGCACTTTCTCTTTCTGGTGTATGTTTAAAAAGAATGCAGCATTTTTTTTGTGTTTAACTTAAGCAGTGTGATAGAGACAGAGAGAAGGAAGACATTTGAATGAACACACTGATGAGGAGCTCAGGAAATCTGGGATCCATCCCTGGCTTTGCCATAGCACTGCTGCGTGGTGTTGACTAAATTACGTATTATCTCTGCAGTTCAGCCGCTCAAGTGGTAAAATAGGGATTAAAAAGTTTTCCTTTAATTAGCTCTTCACTTGCTGTGTGTTAGTTGAGTGCTTGGTGTAATGGGGATTCCTGTCATCATCCAAATAACTGAACATAAAAGAAATATTACTAACAAGTTTTTAATTGGCACCTTTCATGGAAACAGTACTGATTATTCCATCTTTTTTTACCCCTTTTAGAGCTGCCTGTAAAAATTGTGAAGCCTTTGCGAGATAAGATTGCTCTTGAAAAACACCGGGGGTTCCTGGAGTGCCAGGTGTCTCGTGCCAACGCCAAAGTTAGATGGTATAAAAAGGACGTTGAAATTCACCCTAGTGACAAGTACGAAATTGTGAGTGATGGTGTCTATCGGAAACTCATCATCAATGATGCAGATTATGAAGATGAGGACACGTACACTTGTGATGCCTTTGATGACAAAAGCAGTGCTAATTTCTTTGTTGAAGGTAGTAAACCATTTTTTCCCCTCTAGGATGTATTGGAAGGAGGATTTAAAAAGCCCTTGTCATTTACTTTGAAAACACAATATCACTTTAAAAGTATTTTAATTCTGCATTGATTTCTTCTTAAAGTCACTTGATACTGCTTCCTTGTAGGATTATTTAGGAAAATAATATTATTATACAGGAAAGTCCTGTAAAATGAATTTATGGTATATTCTCCTAAGGAAAATGATGAAATTCCTGGTCCAAAGAAGCTGATCAGATGTGCTGGAGAAAGTTTGTTGTTCAGAGAAAAGTTGCTGTAGCTTATCAAAGTCCTTCCTATTATCAACATCTGCATTTCAATGAACCTTCTTTTCCATTTTATAGTGCCAAGTGTTTGATATCAGGATAGGAAGGTGGCTTTAGAAATAGCACTAGAAAACAGGAGATCTGGATTCTCTTGAGGCTGTGTCACAGTCTTACTGTCTGACCTGTGACCAGCAAAATATGTTTATTTTTATAGAAAAAGAAAAAAGATGTTTTAAGGCCTTTTGAGCCAATAAGTGCAGTATTAAAATGCAGAAAAGACGGTATGCGTGTACAGGATGCTAATGACAAAGTTCTTTCATGACTCCTAAATCCCTGCTTTCTCATTCCATCTTTCACCCAGAGCAATCCATTAATATTGTAAAGGAGTTGTGTGATGAGGATGTGACTGAGCCTGAAGAAGCCAATTTTGAATGTGAGATATCCATTCCGTCCGTGAAACCGCCCAAATGGTTCCTACGCGGAGCAGCCTTACAGGCGGGCAGAAACATTATCATGCAGCAAGAAGGCACCATCCACCGGCTGACAATAGTGAAAACCAGTGCTGATATGACAGGCACCATTCAGTTCTCCATCGGCAAATCAAAATCCACAGCAAACCTGCTTGTCAGAGGTAATGCGATATGGCCTGGGTTGAATTAGATCACGAGACGTCATCACAGTCCCTGGAAAGTAATTTTTCATACATACTGCCTAATGTGCAGGCTCCACTGGCTGGGGTCTCGGAAGTGTAGGCGTGCTGGGAAGATCTGCTTAGTTCCCAGTTACAAGTTGTTGGGCGCAGTGCTGGATATGCTAAATGAGACAGCAGTGTCTCAGGAAGGGATCCAATTAAATGAGTTCGGAGTGCCTGATATTCAAATCTATTGAGCTAAGTCTGTTTTGTTTTTTTTCTTGACTTTACCAAAGAGGACAAAACAGATGCAATTTGCCAGGAGATTTTATTTTGTCCCATTTCTGAACTAGACAAGTTTGATAGCTCATTTACTTAATCCACTTTGTCATTGATTTGATCTGGGACAAAGCTTCAGGGCTTTTTATCTTCTGCTGTCACCATAGTAAATATCTCCAGTCCCACCCTGAAGTCCTTGTTTCGTCTTTAATTCACTTTTACTTTCATAAAGCCCTCAATCAGAGAGCAATTCAGTAAACACTGAACCAGAACCGGACCATGCCCTAGGTACTTAATATACAGTATTATCTTATAGAAACCAGCACTCCCTATAGATTCTCATGTTGTTTTAGCTTCAAAGCAAACCAGCTCTGTAACAGGAATCTGTAGCATCATCTGAGCAATTCACAAAACAGTTGTGAATGACATACGTGAAATTAATTGGTATGAAATGCAGATTAGAAACTTTCCTCTTCTTCAGATTGTACGATAGGACAAGGGGTAATGGCTTTAAACTAGAAGAGGGAAGATTTAGACTAGATATAAGGAAGAAAATTTTTACACCGAGGGTGGTGAAACCCTGGCCCAGGTTGTCCAGAGAGGTGGGAGATGCCCCATCCCTGGAAACATTCCAGGTCAGGTTGGACGGGGCTCTGAGCAACCTGATCTAGTTGCAGATGGCCCTGCTCATTGCTGAGGGGGTTGGACTAGATGGCCTTTAAAGGTCCCTTCCAACCCAAACCATTCTATGATTCTTTCCCAACCCTGCTTTGCAGATTACCACATACAGATCACCAGGAAGATGGAGGACAAGACAGCTCTGGAACGCCATTCAGTCATCCTGTCTTGCGACTTCAGGCCTTCTCCAAAGATTGTGAAGTGGTTCAAGGGCCACACGCCCATCGAGCCCTCTGAGAAGTACAAAATCAAGCGGGAGCAGCATTCGGCAGAGCTCAAGATTTTGAAGGTAAAGCCTGAAGATGCTGGTGTGTACAAGTGCAGGGCTGGAAACGCGGAGACCGAAGCCACGCTGACCATTGAAGGTATGAGCGGTTTGCAGCAGGGGCGCTGGCCTGTTATATAGACATAAGGAAGACATTTTTTTTATGCTGAGGGTGGTGAAACCCTGGCCCAGGTTGCCCAGAGAGGTGGTAGATGCCCCATCTCTGGAAACATTCCAGGTCAGGTTGGACAGGGCTCTGAGCAACCTGATCTAGTTGAAGTTGTCCCTGCTCATGGCAGGGGGTTGGACTAGATGGCCTTTAAAGGTCCCTTCCAACCCAAACCCTTCTATGATTCTGTGATACCTTTATGGTTCATTACTTCACTCTAGGTTTCTTTTCTTGAGTTTAAGTAGATTCCCACAGTTGTCTTCGGCTAATTTTGTGTAAATATCTTAAGTGAACCAACTGTATTACGCACCGTGCTGAGATTCCATGATACTGAAATCCACCACTTGCCGTGAAGTAGGTAATGCATGTGGAAGGGCACCATCTGGGTAAGGCAGAAATTCATGTGTCTTTCTCAAGGCGCATTGTTTTCCGTTACATCTGAGGAATTTAGACTCTGGTACTTCTTGCTAAAAGTGTTCTTAATGTTAAATGGCTACAGGCCTCTCATTCTGGTGATCTTGGTTGTGGTTTTCATTTCCTGACCACTGAGGCAGCTTTTATATCTGCAATACGTTTGTTTTTCATAATGATGATCTACCTCATCCTGGTATGGCATTATTTTTAGCTAGTACTTCATCTCTGGTGAAACTGTAAGACAATCACTTTCAGCAAGACCTGGAGATGAGCCACTGAATCATTTGCAGAAGTCCAAGGAGCAGCTCTTGATAACAGTTTGGCTTTGCAGAGCTTCATCCAAATGACAAAATGATGCAATACTCCTAACCCACTCTCTGAGTTAGCCAGTCCTTGAAAAACAGCATTTCATGAGTGGAGAAATTGCAAAGAGAAACCTCTGGCTAAGGACTGGGAAAGAAAAGAATTCAGTTCTTGTTGCTCCCTAAAACTGAGCAAGTTGCTTAATCTCTTTGTACTTGCTGTTTGTGACCAAACACATTGTCTTATCTCATCCTCTGTGTTTCCCTGGTAGTGAGTCCGGGATAATTTAGTTATAAAGTGTACGTGTATGTGCAGTGACAAGCACACAGGGACTGGAGCTCTGTGGGATACTATAATGTCATTACCATTTTAGAAAGAATTACTTATTTTTAAATTAAAAAGAAAAGAAAAAGCAAAACAGTTTTATGTCTAAAAAGAAAATTGAGGGCTCTCGACAATGTAGTCTTTTTAAGGGATGTTTTTTTGTTGAACTAAATGCAGAACCAAGTAAATGAAATGTAAAGACCCGTGGTGTACAGGAGACCAGACTAAACCATCTACTAAACTCTAAACACTATGAAATCTATTGGTGTTAACAGTACTGATTTATGGTAACAGTGGTGATGTGCCCCTTGGTTTCCTACAGCCCGCAATGTAGAAGTACTCAAACACCTGCAGGACGTGGAAATCGAAGAAGAGAGTTCTGCTGTCTTCTCCTGCGAGCTGTCCCACGACGATGAGGATGTGGAATGGTTCCTCAACGGCACCCTCCTTTACACCAACAATTTCAATGACATCAGGAACGTTGGCAATTGCTACATGCTGACGATGAAGCAGGTCAAGCCTGAGGATGCTGGCACAGTGACGATGAAGTCAGACAAGGTGTCAGAGAGAGCACGTCTGAAGGTGATAGGTGCGTCGTGATCACACCCTCCTGAATCTAAATTAGAGATGCAAAGGAGCTATTATTTACCGTCCCCATGTGGCAATCCTGCTCGTAAGCTTCACCTCTCTGGGGCTGAGTAGTAGGCGTGCAGGGGCTTTCTTCTAGTGTGAGTTTCTACTGTAGCTGATGATTTTTCTAAGGAAGATTGTTTTGGTGTCCTGCCAAAACTTTCCATAGCTCTTTGTCATTCTTCTACTTATCAAGATAGTCTCAAGAGCAATTTCCTTTGCTTCTAGGCTTCTTCAATAGTATGTAGTCCATAAACTGTTGTTTCTAACAATTTTTGTCTGCAGGGACCTGAGCCTCAGTGTACCTCCACGGGTAGGGCACACTTTTAGTACATCAGTTCTGGAGTGGGACTGAATCAGCAAAGAGAAGGCAGTTTGCTGCTGTCCTTCATATGTCTTAAAGTTTGGTCACACAACTGAGCTGCTGTAGTTTAACATGTTCTTGTCCACCCTCGGCAAGTTTGTGGACACCAAGCTGAATGGTGTGGTTGATGTGCCTGAGGGATGGGATGCCATCCAGAGGGACCTGGACAAGCTCGAGAAGTGGGCCTCTATGAACCTCATGAGATTCAACAAGGGACAAGTGTAGGGTCCTGCACTGTGGTCAGGGCAACCCGCAGTATCAATACAGGCTGGGGGATGAAGGGATGGAGAGCAGCTCTGCTGAGAAGGACTTGGGGGTACTGGTGGATGAAAAGATGGACATGAGCTGGCAATGTGCGCTCACAGCCCAGAAAGCCACCCACATCCTGGGCTGCATCAAAAGCAGCATGGCCAGCAGGGCGAGGGAGGGGATTCTGCCCCTCTGCTCCGCTCTGGTGAGACCCCACCTGAAGCGCTGCATCCAGCTCTGGAGTCCTCAGCACAGGAAAGACCTGGACCTGTTGGAGCAGGTCCAGAGGAGGGTCACAAAGATGATTAGAGGGCTGGAGCACCCCTCCCATGAGGACAGGCTGAGAGACTTGGCGGTGTTCAGCGTGGAGAAGAAAAGGCTTTGGGGAGACCTTATAGCAGCTTTTCAGTACTTAAAGGGGGCTTTTAGGAAAAATGGGGAGAAACTTTTTAGTGGGGCCTGTTGCGATAGGACAAGGGGTAATGGCTTTAAACTAAAAGAGGGGAGATTCAGACTAGGTATAAGGAAGAAATGTTTTACAGTGAGGGTGGTGAGACACTGGCCCAGGTTGCCCAGAGAGGTGGGAGATGCCCCATCCCTGGAAACATTCAAGGCCAGGTTGGATGGGGCTCAGAGCAACCTGCTCTAGTTGACAATGTTCCTGCAATAATGCAGGGGGCTTGGACTAGATGGCCTTTAAAGGTCCCTTCCAACCCAAACTGTTCTATGATTCTACGATCAGCTAAGCCCCAGTAAGTTGCGTGGATTATTTTAGGCGTGTTAGAAACTTGAGGTAAAACTCTCACGAAAATTTCAAAATCACTTTTTCTTTAGCAACACACCCGTAGATGCGTGCTCAGAAAAATCAGTGATTTGTTATCCTAATTTAACTCATTCATGTACCCAGAAACATGAGTGGAAAATGTTCTGAGCCGTTCTCTCTGAAAGTGAGTCTGACATCCTCCATAGTCTCTTGGACAATCATCTCTCTGATTTCCTTTGGATTTTGCCTCCTGATCATGACTAATTTGTTCTTCCCAGAGTATCTAAATAATTTAACAGTTTTACGCTATCTAGTCAAAGAGTCTGAAGGATTTCCTCTTCCTTCTTTCTTTTATATCCGGTCAAAAATTTCCACTGCCTAAATATCTTCTGTGTCAAATATACTTTAAATTAGGTAAAGGGAATCAATAAAGCAAAGAGACAGGAGCAAAAATGTTTAGGAGAGTGAGGACAAAGTGCAGCGTATCTTTTTATTGCTGCTTCTACAGCATGAATCCTGCTTCATGGAAAGGCAGTGCCAGCTCTCTGGCTGTAGAAGACCTATATCCCAATTACTTCTCTTCACACGTTTTTCCTTTTAACCACCTGACCCTTTTCTACTTGTAGACTGCTGCAATGAGAAAGGACGTTCCCAGAGAACATTTTCTGCTCCCCCACGATGCAGACAAGTGCTTCCTTAAATCTAGTCTGTCTTGTTGAGTAGCTATTCCATAGATGTGTGAAGCTGTCCCTCTGGCCTTCACTAGGGCCCTACATGCCTGCTCCAAGCCCCGTTCCCGGCGATGGGATCTCCTGTGATCCCCAACAGATGCCCCAACGCAGAGAAAAAAAAGGAGTCCTTGGAATCTCATAGCTGCCCAGTCAAAAGAGAGATGGTTACAGCACTGAATGTCACTACCTGTCCGCGGCAATGCAGGCTGCCTCTCTCCCTCCTTGCACCCTCCCGTTAATTAATTCTGATTTCCCTAAAACTCATTCCAGTCATGAGGTCTGAGACTGCTTTAGGTTCTGCATCGGTGTCAGCAGTATTGCCAAGGGTTTACTTAAGCTCTCTTTAAATATTTGGTAGCAACTGAAAATGTCTCGACTTAAATATCCTGATTGCTCTCTGTTTTGCCCCTTAACCTCCAGAAAAGCCTGCTGTCTTCATGAAGTCCTTGGATGATGTTTTTGGTGAGGAGCGAGGTGTGATTAAACTGGAATGTGAAGTTTCCAAAGAGAAGGTCAAACCTGTTTGGAAAAAGGATGGTGTGAAGCTCACTTCTGGTAACAAGTATGAGGAGATACAGTCTGGGAAGACCCTGTGCCTCCTTATCCATGACCTTGAAAAGACAGATGCAGGTTTATACACCTGTGATATTGGCACTGATGTTGCCAAGTCAAAGGTCAGCGTTCAGGGTAAGTATTGTCGACGACGGCCAGTCAAGGGGTGCTGCAGATATGGGTGGGCTTGGCCACTTTGTCTCACACCTATTCCTCCGTAAGCCTCACATAACACGGTGATGTCTGAACAATCCCTGTCACTCTTTGATGTAAGTAGATCAGGTGTTTTAGCGAAAATCATGTGTCGAGAATGCAGTGCCAATGTTTCCTTCCCAAACAGCCCTGAGAATGAGAAATCCTCCAGGAAGAGCAAATAATTTCTC
>VUYV01000334.1:459830-573084 GCA_008711295.1 Anarhynchus alexandrinus
CCTCTAGCTCATTGAATCTTGACTCTTCTCCACCAGCTGAGCTGTTCTTCATGCAGTCCTTCCAGAGCAAAGCCTGGAGATTCATGTGTCCCCTTTTCTCTAGCTTTGTGCTGATTCTGAGTGGATAATGTCTTAGAAATCCTTCCCGTGTCAAACACACCTGTAAGGAACGCAGTGCTGTGCTGACAGTCCTACAGATAAACCAGTCTCATAAGCTAAAAATGTCAATACTACTACTCATGTTAATCATAAAAAAAACTTTTCTCCTTGTCTTAACCTACTTTTTGTCTTCCAGAGCTGAACATTGGCATCACCAAACGGTTGAAGAACACTGAAATCCAGGAGGGAGAAGATTGCACTTTTGAGTGTATTTTGTCCCATGAAAGCATTGATGACTTCAACTGGACGCTGAATGGGAGCAAAGTGGAAAGTGGTGGGCGATTTAAAGCCTCTAACATGGGTCGGAAATATACGCTTAATATCAAAAATGTGATTCCTGATGATGCTGGGGAAGTCATTTTCACTGCCCGTGGTCTAACCTCCAAGGCTTCTCTGGTTGTGAAAGGTAATGAGATCAGAAAGGTTCTGAGGTTTGATTTCTTGGGTGTCTTTTCATAAGGTATATCAGTAAACCATGAAGGCAAACTCTTGTTATGATCAAAGTGAAGAGCAGCCTTCTTTTTCAGCCTTGAAGCACTGAGAATTTTTCTTAAAAACAAGTGAAAAGCTGAAACTTTTAATAGATATTTAAGAATTGCAGAATACACTGGGTACTGTAATTGTACAGACAATTGCTACCCAGACTGAGCAACCATGATAATCACCCACGGCTCCCTGGGTAGTCAGTGGAGAGAAGCAATAGGTGGTTTTCAGACATGGTTCACCATCCAGTTAGTCCTATTTAGGACAAAATAAATTGTTTCTTGAAGTCTATTGCCTGGACGTAGCAGATCACTGCTGGCTGTAGAGTGGCCCTGGAGTGAGTTCCTCTGCTACATCCCTCCATAGCACAGGTGTCTGTATTTAGTGAGGTAGATTCTACCCTAAGTGCACACCTGCAGTAGCTTTGGTGATGGCAAAATGACATCCCCTGAAATGGATGTCCTCAGTTCCTGTAAGCAATCATTAATACCCAGTGAGAGCCCATAATTGCCATTAATAAGTACTAAAGAGCAAGACTGCTTTTCCCCTCCCTTCCCTAACATGATATGAACCAGTCATGTGAAAATGTGCTGAATATTTGAATTGCAAAACCCCCAACCATATAGTAATTTTTTTTTTTTTCCCCTCCCCAACCTCTTCAGAAAAACCTACTGAGGTTACAAAACAGCTGGAGGATAAAACATCAGCGGCGGGGCAGGACATCAGCCTGAGCTGTGAATTGTCGAAACCTGATGTGAGCATCAGGTGGTACAAAGATGGCAAAGCGATCCGGAAAAGCCAGAAATATGACTTGCACCAAGAGGGAACGCGAGCCATTCTGATCATCCACGACTCCACGGTGAAGGACAGCGGAGAGTACACCTGTGAGACAGAGGTCTCCAAAACGAAAGCCAGGATCACGGTGCAAGGTCAGCTGAAGCATGCATGGGGGCTGGCATGTACAGAAGTCGGGGTAAATATCTACAGCCTGTGGGAGATGTTCTTCTCTTCTGTCTCCCTAAACAGGATCAATTTTTATTGATTATTTTTATTTATTATTTTATTGATATATTGAGTTATCAAAAAATGTCATGGATTAAAAGCTTTTAAAAAACCCTGAAAAAACACCTTGTAGGTGCTGAAGAATCTTATGTGCTACATAATGAGCCAATAAAAATTGGCAGTTTGAATTAGTCTTTTTTGAATATGGGTGATCAAAACTGTATGTGTTCTGCCAGATAAGATCTCCTCAGCACCTGTACAATGGCATTAAACTTTCCAGGTATCTTCTTGAAATACTTTATCTGATATACCCTGTGACATGAGGTGGACCTGGTGATCTTCTCAGATCCTTTCCATCTCTATATTATGTGATTCTACAAGTTGGGGCAGAGGGGATTCAAGACCACTCCGTATGCACAGGACTTGTTTGAGTAACAAATCTCTATCTCTCTATTTTTTTTTTTATTTTTTTTCCTTCCAGAAAAACCGTGTGTTTTTGTCAAGGAACTTTCAGATCTGAAAATTGATGAAAGTGGAACTGCAGTTTTTACGTGCCAGAGTGAGAAAGCTGCATCCTCTGTGGTCTGGAGGAAAGGCATAGCTGAACTCAGGGCTAGCAAGAAATACGAGATCACCCAGAAAGGACAAGTCCTGCAGCTGACCATAAATAACTTGGAGAAAAGTGACAGTGACACTTACACCTGCGATATTGGTGATGCCCAGTCCAGAGCCAAGCTAGTCGTGCAAGGTAGGCATGAGAGGAATGTGGTTGTACGTCCTGTTTCTCCATCAGGAAACATTATATGTGTAGGCAGATCTATTTCTAAGCATAGGGGTAGCAGATCCACCGATTTCTGGCTCTGTCTCACTCATGAGGGACATGCAGACAAAAATATAGCAACGTGGAGCTGGACAGGCAGAGCAGTTTGCCGATGTGAAGCAATTACACCTGGAGTACTTTGGGTATGATTTAAAACCCCAAATGCTGATGTGAGGAGGGGCTGGTGCTCCTGCTGGATGTGTTGGATGTGATTCAGAGTGCCTGTTATTAGACGAGGGAAAAATTGCTCTGCCTCCAGGCTTTACTCCGTGTCCCTTGATGCCCCTTTCCAGTAGCAGTGTCTACAAGGGGATGGGTGAATGACTCATCCAGGGATCTTTAAGTCCCTCTGCATCTTAGAGATGAAAGGTACAACCCAATCTCCAGCTCAAGAGTACAACCCAGCAGCTTTTATTTGACACTACGGGCAGTAAATGAGCTGTGGTGACCAGTGCTAAGAGCAGGGCAGTGTTTAAGGGGAAGGAGTGAGGTCTGGTGGTTACCCCTCCTCACAGTTCCCTCACTGGAGCCCTGACTGGGAGAAACCCTTGAGATGAAGTTGATGAAACAATGAAGAGAATAGGAGGATCGATTCAAGAATAGTCAGTGTGCAGTGGCGGTGTCCACTTACTAATTATTATAGTTAGTTGTTAAAGACTAAGAGGTAAAGCCAGACTCCACCACCACTGATCATCTGCCAGAGCAGCCCTGAGAAGCCGAGAAGTGAGCTTAATCCCCACCATGGCCTGAGGATCTGAGCTACCTGAATTCGTTGTGAGGTTTCCAACACCAACTTTTCTGAGTGAAAAAATACTCCTCTGTCACAAAGCTCAAGGAAAGAGCAAAAATTCCCTGTGCTGGTATTGTAAGTAGGAGCAACATCAGACTTATCTTTGTATACAGTGATAACCGTACTTTATTTATGTATTTAGATAGGTGTATATCTATCTATATCTGTACAGACAGGTTTTCAGGGCTGTTGTTTTGTTTCCTTTTCCTAAAGCTGCAGTCAGACACTCTCTCCGCTTCCCACTGTGTTTATGGTTGGACTAAGCTCAAAGAAGGTGGGGGTTGGGTGGTCCTGTCCCATAGAAAGCAAGTCATATTTGCTCTAGAAAGACAGAGGGGTTTCTGTGGGAGGGATCATCTGCTTAACGTTGTCTAGAGCCCGATGATGCTGTCAGAGCCACGTCCTTTCAGCCTTTCCAGATAGTTGCATTAAGAAAAACTTTATAACACTGGATTTGCATTGTACCGGCTACTTGTTCTGCTGTATGTGCTCTGGTGCTTTGAAGTTGTCTTCA
This sequence comes from Anarhynchus alexandrinus, assembly GCA_008711295.1. Taxonomy (NCBI): domain Eukaryota; kingdom Metazoa; phylum Chordata; class Aves; order Charadriiformes; family Charadriidae; genus Anarhynchus; species Anarhynchus alexandrinus. Next base: position 463,599 of record VUYV01000334.1, read on the forward strand.
TCCTATATTGATGTGTGTCCTGTATATATATTATCTTCCCGTGAATGTTTTTTGTGTTCAATAACAGGGGAATTGTGTTTCAGTCTTCTGTATCATTAACGTATTTCGTTCTTGAAATACTCACATGGGAAATCTCAGAGTTTTCCATATCTATTTTCATGCTAGAAACTGAAGATTCCAGTAATTGATGTATCTATGTTCCTTTCAGGCCAGAAAGTGCTAATAACAGAAGACCTGGAAGATGTCACTGTGTTAGAAGGAGAATCTGCCATGTTCAAATGCAGAATCTCTCCCATAGACTATAGCAAAGTGCAGTGGTTTTTGGATAAAACCCCACTCCATACCAATGAACTTAATGAGATCCAGTCTCAGCCTGGTGGATATCACTTGCTAACCTTGAAAAAACTCACACTGAAGGACTCGGGGGTCATTACATTTGAAGCTGGTGATAAGAAAACATCTGCCAGTTTGGTTGTTAAAGGTAATTCAATCATAAAAACTGCAGGAGAGGAAAGAATGTGTACAAATAAGTATGGGTTAATGCGGGTAGGTGAAAAAAAGAACAAAAATGCTACAAATTTGGCCCCATCATATATATGTGTGTGTGTGTGTGTGTATACGTTCAAGAATAGCATTACCTATATATTGAAGCTAGGGATGGGGAATGAACACTTTGTAATCCTGGACAACTCTCAGAGCATTTATTGGCCCTTAGATGGGAATGTTATACTGTAACGACGGTACATTGGATGCCTGGTCCAGTTTTCCTTGAGCCGAGCTGATAGGGTCATGACAAATGAGGAGAAATCAATTAGTTCAAGAAAAAAAAGAAGTGCAACCAATAAGTTTTTAATTTAGATATCATTGTTTGAAAAGCAATATTGTGTGTGCTGTCTGCTATTCATTGTTGACAATGACTTCTTTTCTCTGGAAAAGTTAAACTGAGTTAAAACTGCAGTGTTAGTCTACTTCTGTATCGAGGGAATACAATGAATGCCAAACAGCCCAAGAATTCAGGATCAGAGAGGTGTTTCATTACTGGAAACAAATATTTCTCATTGCCCAGAGATGTAAAACACAGTCTCCACTGTGTCAGGTCATATTCTCACTCTTTTCAGAATCCCCATGTTTCTTGCAATAAACTTTTTTTTTTCTTTTTTTCAAAATTTGAAAATTTGCCCAAATTTTGCCATGCTACTGAAATGCAGATTGTTGGGGTTTTTTCTGAAGGCAAATGAAAGGTCTTATTTGCAAAAGCCCAATTCCTTTTGGTAAAGCTAATACGTGGTGTTATAGAACCAAACCCAGGTTTTGGTCCCCTGATTGAACGGATTTTTATGAATGAAAAAGCGTTAAACCAGGGGGGATAAGAGCTACTTTGGCCAATTTAGCCATTGGTGTCTAGCTTAGTCTCTATAAGCTGTGTAGAAAGACAAGCACTTCCAGAGAGCAGTTCATCTTCTCTCTCCTAATGACTGATTTTGGAAGTGAATATCTGGTCTCTGGAGGTGTCTGTCGTCTTAGCCTGGAGAAAAGGAGGCTGAGAGGAGACCTTATCGCTCTCTACAGCTGCCTGAGAGGAGGTTGTAGCCAGGTGGGGGTCGGTCTCTTCTCCCAAGTAACAGGCAATAGGACAAGAGGAAACGGCCTCAGGTTGTGCCAGGGGAGGTTTAGATTGGATATTGGTAAAAATTTCTTCTCCAAAAAGGATTGTCAAGCATTGGCACAGGCTGCCCAGGGCAGTGGTGGAATCACCATCCCTGGAGGTATTTCAAAGATGGGTAGACGTGGTGCTGAGGGACATGGTTTAATGGTGGTTTTGGCAGTGTTCAGTTGATGGTTGGACTTGATGATCTTAAAGGTCCCTTCCAACCTAGATGATTCTATGATCTCCCAGCGGTTATAGCGCAGACTGGTTACGTAGGGTGTCTCTATCTGCCTGGTTTTTAGATGACTCATACTGATGAGATGAGACCTGAGATGGGTGGCTTTGAAGAACCTGTATTGAATCTCCTTTCATGCAGAATTAACTTTTCCACATTCAGTTAGAAGGTTCAAACTAATCAGCTCACACGGAAAAGGGCCTAGGAAAATCACGTCTCGATCTTGTTTGTATTTAGTGAGATTCGAGAGATATCTTATGTTCTTCAGCAGGGATGTCTTCTCAGTTTCTCCCAGATGGTGTTAGATATTTACTAAACAACTTTTTATGGCATGACTGATGCCTTCCTGAGGGCTTGATAGTCATGAACACTAAATTATTTGTTACTGACCTTGACCTGTAATTTTGATAGAAGTAATCTTGGATGTACATCTCACAGATTACTTGTGATCTGAAAATCCACACCTCTTCTGAAACCTCTCAGATGGTTTTTATGTGATTCTAGAGAAGCCCTGCATCTTCACAAAGGAGCTGGTTGATACTGAAGTCACTGAGGGAGAGGATGTGATCCTTCACTGTGAAACCTCCAAATCAGACAGCCCTGTAAAGTGGTGCAAAGATGGGAAGAGCCTTAGGAATTCTTCCAAGTATAACATCAGCCGGTCGGGATTCGAAGCCAAGCTTGTCATTCGCAGGGCAGAAGAAAGAGATAGTGGCAGATATGAGTGTGAGGCTGGAGCAGCTAAAAGTAGTGCGGTTATTACTGTCAAGGGTAAGAACATTTGGAGTGATGGTTTGGGTCCTAACTCGTCATCTAACACTGAGGTCAGAGTAATGAGTTGAAATGATAAAAACTGAAACTATACTGAAAAGGAACCTCATGGCTTTGCACCGCAGTGCAGGAGAGGTTCTCATCAAATCATCTGGGACAGCACCCAGAGCGGTGACAGGATGTGAAACAGGAAAATCCTTCATCTTACTGTGAAATGTAAGTGCCTAAGCTCCTGGAGCAGAGAGCAATGGGTCAGTAGAGAAGAGTGGGCATCTCTGTAGGAGATCTGCCCAGCCTAAGAGGTAATCCAGAGAAAGGGTGAATCACCTTCTGAAGCTGTCTCCACTGATGGCTCTGTCCAAGGAGGGAGCTTATACACCCATGTTTGTCTGGGTAATTGCTTTAGGCAGCCAGATTTATTGAGAATAGTGCATCTGAAGTTTTCATTCCAAAGATTGGGAGATTCCAACAGCACGAGGTGCTATCTGAAGGGCTGTTGTCTGAAGGGTTGTTGTCTGAGCTGGAGAAATAATTCTCTACATAGACATGTGAGACTTTAATGTACTGCCATGTTGGGTCTGAGCCATCTCAGAACCAGGCTCACCTCCTACCCACGTTATAAATGCTCCAGCCTGGCTTGAGTCCCTGCTCCAGCCTGAGGCTGAGGAGGAGCTTGGTTCCTGTGAACAAAATTGCTCATTCACATGGGCAGGTTCGAGTGGATACAGGGAGGCTGTTAATGGCTGGGCCGGGTTTAGCCTGACCGGTGGCTATCCTGCAAGCGGCTCTTCTTAACGTGCTTTGGAGGGGCTGATCCAAAGCTGCACCTGGATTAGAGAAGTCAGGGTGAACAAAAAGCCTTCGGGTTGTTGGAATAGTTGACCTGAACCTCAGAGCATGAAAGGGAAGGCAAGATGCTCTCAGCAGTTATCTGGAGCACAAAGAAACAAGGCGACGTAAGGCTGAGATCTGCTGTGCAGGGAAAGAGAAGACCTTGATGATGTAACGAAGAAGAGAGGTGATGATTAATGGTCCAGACTTGCTGTCTTTCGTTAGTACTGGGATGCTTTCCTGATACCTGTTACACAGAAAAGGAAGATTGCGCTGACTTTAGTGGGACCTGGATCTCACCCATGATGAAGAGGAGTTTTTCTGTGAGGAAAAACCCCACTCCCAGTGAGTGTCAAACAGCAGCTCCGTTTTTCCCTTCACACAGAAGGGTGTGGATGGATGTCGGATTTAAACACATGGATTCAGATCACCACTAGATGTGAAGGACTCAAGTTGTAAGGATGCCTACAACCAGTTACGCTCTTGTAGCTTTCCTTTATCTATTAGGGTCACAGCAGAACAGCAGAATGCAAAAATAGGAAAAAAAAATGACCAAAACAAAACAAAAGAAAATGTCAGTAGCCACGTGACACTGAGTGTCCCAAACTAGAGGTAAAGGGAAGGGAAGAATACGCTGTAGTTTTTCAACAGCCACTGGACAGCTGCATCACGGATCAGTACCTGACTTGCGTATTCATAAGACAGCAGAAGCCAGGAAGAAATTGAGGGTTTTTTTTTCCGTGCCCTGAAGGGATAAAATTTCAGTTCAGTTGTTTTTTTTTCCCATTAAGTGCCTTCTCTACCCCAGCTCACCTTAAAGCCTTGAATCCCAGGCTGTGACAGAGCCTGCATAGGAATCTCCACGGGGACCCTGTCACGTACAGCTGTGCTTTCCTCTCTGCGTGTGCTCTGTGCTGTTTTTAAGTCTCTAGTCCTGTCTGATAAAAATACATTGTGGGGTTTTTTTAATAATGAGAAATCAATACTGCTGGTAAGGACAGAAAGTGATTTGCCATTTCTTTGTGTCCTCTGTGTTACGTGCGAGTTGATCTCAGTGAAGTTTTATGTTTTTTTGTGCCAGTGGTCCAGCTCTGACCACCCATCTGCAACCCGCTGTTTGTGTCATTAATAGCAGGGCAGCATCTGCCACAAATGTTAACAATGACAACAGCAATAGTTGCAAGGTCTTCAATTGTACAAATAGTGATTAAAAGGAAAAAAAGCATATGGTCTCAAATATTTTTTGCTGCTGTAGAGTGCTGGCAGCCAGATGTGTTGTAGGAATCTGTTCACTGTTTGCTAGTGCTTTTCCGTTCCTGTGGTTTTCTATCTGAATAGCAAAGTTTGAAACAAAAAGGAAAACGTGATTTCCAATCTCGTGTGTTTCCTTAAACATCTGCAATGTTGTTTTTCAGAAATGCCAGTTTGTTTCAAGCAAGAGCTCCAAAATGAAGAAGCTAAAGAAGGAAAACAAGTCAAGCTGACCTGTGAGCTCAGCAAACCTGATACCCCAGTGAAATGGATGAAAGGGGACACTGTTCTCTGTGCCAGCGAGAAGTATGAATTTAAGCAGCGCGGTACTGTTGCAGAGCTCATTATTCGAGATGTCAAATCGATAGACTCTGGGGAATACACCTGCAGCGCTGGGGAACTGAAGACCACTGCTCGGGTGAAAGTAAACGGTAGGCAGAGTTAGATACGTTGCCACACTTTCTTAATGCATTGCTTAATAGATCTATTTAAAAAAAAAAACCCACAGCACTTTGTGGCAGTGCCATCTACAAATTTATATGTAAATTTAATGGTAATATTGTATACTTGTAAGCACCTGTACATATATTTCATTCCTGTAATCTCATGTTATGTGTCTGGGATTTTAAATCTGCAGCTTCTGACTGAACAGACAATAGGTGTGAAGGGTTCATTTTCTATACCCTATGTGCCATGGTTCCTGACCTATCAGCTTTTTTTACACAGCTGTGATTAAGAGTAGAGTTAGAGTTGGAGAACAGGAGCATGGGAGCACAAGAACAACATGAAAACATAAGTCAACTCCAGTCCCTGATTAATGTTTAGACCCTCAAACTCCCAAAAGCATCCTTTTTTTAAAGGCTCTCAGATGCCATCTGTACTCCCCAATACCCTTAAACAAATACAGTACCATTAGTAAAACAGCAAAAGTAGTATGTGCTGGAGCAGAAGGCAGGAGAGATATTAGGGCATGAGTACTGTCACAGAGCCCTGCAGCAGCAGGGAGTTTGTTAGGTGAGGATGCTCAGAGGACTCTGAAGGCGTCCTTATCAAAGATGAGAGAAACCTCCCCTGTACCCCGAGGAATCCACAGTGAGATGGTAACATCTGGGGGAGAGATTTCCTCCTCCTCCCAAGCGGCATCATTTTGATTCCACATAGCCAAGGCAGGGTCTACGGCTGCTCTGCTCATTTGGACGCTGACAGGTTTTAAGGGGTGACATCCATCACAGGGCGCTTGTTGTATGGCAGGTCAAGAGGGCATGTCCTGATCCCTGGTTCTGTGTTCTAGCTGTGCCCGTCCTTTTTAAACAAGCCCTGGAGAACACTGAAATGGAAGAGGGGAAGTCTGTCTCCTTGCGCTGTGAGCTCACAAAAGCTGATGCCACCGTGGTGTGGAAGAAGGGAGAAGCCACGCTCCAGGCAAGTGCCAAATATGAAATGAAGCAGAAGGGGACAGTGGCAGAGCTGGTGATTCATAATGCAGAGCCAGAAGATGCGGGAAGATACACCTGTGACACTGGAGACCAGCAGACCACAGCCCGAGTCAAAATCCATGGTAGGAATAAGACACCTGCTTGTGACCATTTGTTGTTGTTCTTCTTGCCGTGGTCCTGCCAGCTCCTGTGCATTTATAGTGAGCATTTAAAAAAAAAAAAAAAAAAAAACCAAAAAAAAAACCAAAACAGGGATCAGTACAAACAAAAGGCAGCTCTGGCTGGGTCCATTATGTTCTCTGTTTTTTAGGACAATAACTCCATGCTAAAACATAGCAGTCAAATATACCTGATAACAAAATAGCTTTCCTTGCCTCTGAAATAACTGTTCTGCTTTCTGCTCTGGACAGAGGTGTTTGCTTGAGCTCTAAAGAAGGTAAAAAGGGCCTCAGCTACACATTTTGTTAAAGAACGTGCAATTCTCTTCTGCGCTTTCTCAGCAAGTTTTTTCACGTGTCTGCGACCATCAGCATTTGGGCAGCAGAAGGGTAATTACCTTGATAATCTAATTCTTGGGAAATAATTGTTTTGGTTTTGTTTCCTCCCAAACTCATGATGTGCTATTGTAAATGTGAGTAGAGTCCTGGACGTGCAGGTAGGTCAGAGCTGGTTAGCTGTGCCCAAGAGAATTTGTTTTGGTTTGAAGTCCCATATGGGGTCACCGGTTGATAACGATGCTCCTAAAGTAAAATGAGAACGCTTCATTCCTCAGCCGCCTCTGTGCTCATCAAAGAAGAGCTGAAGAGTGTGGAAGCGGTGGAAGGTGGGACTGCCACCCTGCGATGCCAGCTGAGCAGAGAGGCCCCCGTGGAGTGGAGGAAGGGGCACGCTCTTCTCCGGCCCAGTAACAAGTACCGGATGAGGCAGGAGGGCACAGTGGCTGAGCTGCTGATCCACGATCTGGACCCAAAGGATGCTGGAGACTATACATGTGTAGTGGGGAACCAAAAAACCACAGCAGCCTTATCAGTGAATGGTAAAAAGTCAGAAATAACCTGTGAAACTCTGGAACGTTTTTTGTCCATCTCTTCCTTCCTCCTTTCTGTACATTCCCTCACAACACCTACCTTCATGTCCTGATTATACTTTTTTTCATCCTTCCACATTTTCATGTTCCCATGTCCCTCCTTTCCCCAGTCTCCATCCACGATCAGCTTTCATTATGCCCAATGTTGGATGTGTGTGTGTTGTGTTGTCTTCTTACCTGTCCTCAAGTGAAGGGTGCTCACATGAACGTCTGTTTTCCTGAATTAGTATGGAAACATAAGATTCCTTGGGATTTTCTGTTAAGGAGGGTTCATAACCGTTAATGATGAGGATGAGTTTGTTGTTTGCATGCATGATCCCAATCAAGATCACGCATACTTTGATTCCCACAGAACAATTTACTAGAGGGTTTGTTTTTTTTTCCTGGACACAAGAAAAGGCAGGATGTGCTTAAGGATAAGGGTGTTGGAATAAGGCTTAGGCAGTTAGACGATAAATGAGCAGAGGTCTGGGCAGGGTCTTGGGTTGCAATCCCTTTTCATTCTGCATCTCTCAGCCCTGCCGGTCCGTTTCAAAAAAGAGCTGAAGAACGAGGAAGCCACCGAGAGTGGGACGGCCACGCTGCAGTGCGAGCTGAGCCAGGCGGTGGGCTCGGTCGAGTGGAGGAAGGACGGGAAGGTGCTGGTGCCAAACGGCAAATACAAAATGAGACGGGAAGGGCGTTTTGTCGAGCTGGTAATCCAAGATCTAGACTTGTCGGATGCCGGGAGCTATACCTGCCTGTGTGGAGACCAGAAGACAACAGCTGCTTTGAGAGTGAATGGTAACCGTTCTACCCATGTTTCTCATTAAGCCCCAACATGTTTGAAAGCATCTGCTGGTCATTCAAAAAGGCTGAGAGAGCTGGGACTCTTTAGCCTGGAGAAGCGAACAAGTATTGCGTACAAGTATCTAAAGGGTGGGTTGAAGGAGGATGGAGCCAGACTCTTTTCAGTGGTTCCCAGTGACAGGACGAGGGGCAATGGGCACAAGTTGGAACATAGAAAGTTCCGTTCAAATACACGGAAAAACTTCTTTCCGGTTGGGGTGGCAGAGCAGTGGCACAGGCTGCCCAGGGAGGTGGTGGAGTCCCCTTCTCTGGAGACTTCCAAGACCTGCCTGGATGCAGTCCTGAGTAATGTGCTCTGGGCAATCCTGCTTTGGCAGGGGAGTTGGACTAGATGATCTCTAGAGGTCCCTTCCAACTCTGAAAATTCCGTGATTCCGTCATCCGAAGCTTGGTCAGTGTGACTTCTTAGAGGTTTCATGTTCCTCGGCTCTGTGGTGCCAGAGAACCCTATTAGAGAATATCCCCTTGTGATTTTTTTCCCCCCTCTGAGACAGCACAGTTATGTTCTGTATTGTTTTCTCTAGTTTCTTTCTCTCTACACTAGGAGGTTTTACCCCCCTTTCAACCGTATGCACCTAGCAGTAGTGTTTTTTCGGTTAAATGTAGCCCAGTAACTCAAAACAGAGTCCACTTCATGTCAACCGAGTGCTGATTCCTTCTCTGTTGGTATTGCATCCTTCAGCCTTGCCTGTCCTCTTCCAAGAAGAAATGTTGAACAAGGAAGCTACAGAGGGGGAGGCAGTCACTTTGCACTGTAAACTGAGCAAATCGGCCCCGGTCGAGTGGAGAAAGGGGAATAAGGTCCTCAAGCCAAGTGAAAAATACAAAATAGAGCAGGAAGGTCCCTTTGCGGAGCTGATGATCCGGGATTTGGATTTGGCAGACGCTGGGGATTACAGCTGTGTGTGTGGAGACCAACAGACTACGGCTGCTTTGACAGTAAATGGTAAAAAGAAATTCTCAGCACGTGCCCCAAGTAAACCTGTATAATTCCAAATTCTCTTCTTCTTTTTCTTCTGTTTCATCTGGTCCCTGTATGCTTTATATCCTCCCCACTGCTGATTAGTTTTTCTATCCTGTTTTTCTTCTCTCTCTGTCCTTTCACCTGATGCCCTCTTGATGTGCTATCTGTGTTCCTCCAAGTTCAAATGACAAGTAGAGTGCAGGTCCCCAACTCAACACAATCTCCCCAGTCCAGTGCAGCTGCTTGTTTAAAAGTTTTCCCATTGGGATTGACCAAAAAGTGGGAATAAGATTTACTTTTTGTGACTTAGACCGTTACACTTGTTGCTTCTAAGAGGAGCAAGTTTCCATCAATGTACGATGTTACACAAGGACTATCGTAATGAAAAATTGCTTTTTATTCTCCTACTATTCCCAGCCCTTTTTTACCAATTTTGATTTAACTTTTCAAGAGCGTATACTTTATCTCTGCAGAAAGCTGACAGCGTGTTTGTAACAGCATGTTTTAAGGGGCGCTATTTATAAAAATGCAGACAGTACCATGAATCTTCTGTAGAACTGCTGTTTTTCTCAAGGGAAACAAAATGCTCTGGGTCTCACATTGAAATACGGCCTCTAATTTTACCCCTTTGATTTTTTTGGTGTATAAAGTAAAGGATAGATGGCTTGTCAGCTAAGTTTGCAGATACTTTAAAACTCGCTTTAAAAGCAAGTTTGTCTGTGGGGACCGAATATTGAAACTCTACATTTTGAAATGTTAGAGATTGGAACAAAGTCCTGGAGTGCGAAGAAGGTCTCGTGGCTTCAGTTATGTGCAGGTTCAAGGAGATGAGAGAAGAGGACGAGTAGATCATGGGTCAGGCTTTCTCAGCTTTGATGCCGTGTCCGTATTGCGTTTACTCTGCAGTCCTGCCTGCTCTTTTCACCAAAGACCTGACAGACGAAGAAGGCACAGAAGGCAAAAGTGTCTCTCTGCGCTGTGAGCTGAACAAGGCTGCTGCTAACGTGGAGTGGAAGAAGGGCTTCAAGACCCTCAAATCAAGTGACAAGTACAAAATGAAACGCGAAGGTGTCGTTGCTGAGCTTATAATCCAAAATCTAGACACGGCGGATGCTGGAAATTATTCCTGCGTGNGAAGAAGGTCTTGTGGCTTCAGTGATGTGCAGGTTCAGGGAGATGAGAGAAGAGAGCGAGTAGATCATGGGTCAGGCTTTCTCAGCTTTGATGCCGTGTCCGTATTGCGTTTACTCTGCAGTCCTGCCTGCTCTTTTCACCAAAGACCTGACAGACGAAGAAGGCACAGAAGGCAAAAGTGTCTCTCTGCGCTGTGAGCTGAACAAGGCTGCTGCTAACGTGGAGTGGAAGAAGGGCTTCAAGACCCTCAAATCAAGTGACAAGTACAAAATGAAACGCGAAGGTGTCGTTGCTGAGCTTATAATCCAAAATCTAGACACGGCGGATGCTGGAAATTATTCCTGCGTGTGCGGAGACCAGCAGACTATGGCAGTTTTAACAGTACATGGTAAACCAAACAAAACAAGACACATACTAAAAATAACTATCCCCTTTCCTCTGTTCATTTGGACAGATAGCTGGTCACCCTACCATCTCCTTCCTTCTGCCAGACCCTTACCAGCAGCTCACTGATGCCAAGGAGGTGCTCCTGTTGGCGTCGGTATGACCGGGGTACATGGCACAAGATGGGTATCAGTGTGCAAGCTCAGAGAAACACGTAGGCAACCCGAATTGCCGCTACTGTTTTAATTAGGGTCCATCATTTTGCTTTTCCCCTTAAAAGTTCCTTTATTAGACTCCCCGTTATGCTCAAACCCAATAAAATGGATTGCCTCGAAGGGACTATAACTTAGGGATTTTAAGGTTTCATAAAAAGGCTGCGTTTTCATGAAATTCCCAAGGGTTAGGTTATTCCCTGGAATCTTATTCCCATACTCCACTCCTGGGACAATGAGGAATTGTCATTGCATTCAGTTACTCTCCTATGTAATGCAAGCCCAAACCTGCTAAGCAACAACTGTTCCCAGGGAGAATTTTGATTTTTACTGCAACTGACATGTTTGAAAGGATATGTCAGTTCAGGTGAAAATACTTGTTTTCCCACCATGTATTGAAATGAACAATTTCATTTCAAACTGATGTTTAAAATGAACCTCCAATGTTTCTTTTTTTTTTTAATGGATAATGTTTTTTCACTTGCTTAAGTATGTGAAAACATAGCAAACATCCTCCTGTTATAGTTTAAAACATCATATAAGAAAACCAATTTTTTTTCAGAAATTTCAAATCAGTATTTATTTGTTTTGCTTGAAATTTCCGAGGAAAAAAATTGGGTTTTCTTCTTTTGTCTGTATTGATTTGTGACTCTCAGTACATGTAAATTATCTCTATGGATTACAGCGAACATCAAGTCCTTTCCTGGTGGTGGCATTTTTCCGTGTAGTGATTCATGAAGACTATCGATGATCTATGTTCTTGTATTGATAAATCAGTTCAAGATGAGAGGGAAAAGGAAAATTAAACATCGGTGTTTAATTTTAACTCTTTGGAGCATTACATCTCACTGCTCGTATTGCTGTCCTTCAGCTTTGCCTGCATTTTTCAAAGAAGGATTGAAGAACAGAGAAGCCACAGATGGTGCGACAGCCACTCTGCGCTGCGAGCTGAGCAAGGTCGGGGTCCCGGTGGAGTGGAAAAAAGGGAACAAGACGCTCAAACCGAGTGATAAGTATAGGATGAGACAAGAAGATACCTCTGCAGAGCTGTTGATCCGAGATCTGGAGGTAGAAGATACAGGAGAATACACCTGTGTGTGTGGAGATCAGAAGACCTCAGCTGTCTTGACAGTCCATGGTAAAAAAGCCGTTCTCCGTTGTGATAGCAGTATCTCAGGGAGGTCCCTTTTCTCTGGGAGGTCTCTCTCCTGCTTGCTTTGATGTTTTGACTCTGCAGCGCTTTCTCCCTTTGCTGGCTGTGTTTCATTCCATCTCCTACTGTCTGTCAGTTTGAAACTGGTGGCGATATGGCAAAGTAAAGAAGAGCTGTGAGAATTTCTCGTCTTAGTCTTCACTTTTTACAAGTGAAAAAGGCACCTGTACGTAAGGCCAAAACCGAGGGGACCTCCAGCAGCCAGCTGGTTCTCAGAGGGTTTGTCCTGGCGTCCCAGTGATGTCAGTGGATTTCCATGCATAATTTGAAGGAATGATCTTTAAAACCATTGACCTCAGTTAGTGAGAGGTTTTCCCATTCAGGAAAGAATGACTGTCCCCCTCCTTTGTGGGTATGTGATATATTCTGCTGAGGAAATGGTACTTTCCAAAAAAAAACCCCAAACTGTTATTCTGTAGGCCCTGATTTAGGGAGTAGTGAGGCAGGTTTGGTTCCCGTCGTGGTGAATAGCGACAAGCTTCCGTTGCCCCTCCAGCAGAGGCAGTTCATTTCTCATTCCAATAAATGAAAGAATAGCTTTTATTTGAGATATATCTTAAGGATAAGATGCTTCTAAGGGCAGGGGCAAAACTGTGGAGGCGAAACTCTCTTCTCTCAGATTTTCTGCACGCTTTTACTTCCTCTCTTTCCCTCCAGCTGAAGGTATTTCTGTCCCCCACCCCGAGCTGACACTTTCTTCCCTGTGCAAGTCGCTTCCCTTTTGCGTTGGTGGCACACCACAAGGCAGCTCACTGAATGCTGCTAGAAAAAACTGTATTCCTGTTATTAGAGCCCTTATGTCCTCAGAAATTATAGTTTAAAGGGGCACCTGAAGTTATATTACTTTTTTTTTTTTCTTTCTGAACAAGAAAGATAAATTACGGTGTCAGGAAAGGTAGAGATCTCCAGCCAGCAGTGGCGTCATCCGGGACAATGACTTTCAATCAAAAGTCAGGTCATTAAAGCTCAAGATAGATGAATTCAGACTGAAATAGGTAGAGACGACTACTGGAATCAGCTGGGAATTGACGAATTAAGTCAACATTAGAGACAGGTCACGGTGGCAATTATCCTGGCGAGATCCTGCAGTAGTTTTCTAGTAGATGCAGTTTTCAAGACTATATGATTTGTTCTCCTGTAACAGTGAAGGACTGGCCTCAGGACCCAGTCCTAATTTTCTCAAGACCCGGTTAATGGTTTTGACATACTTTCTGTTTATATTACGTCCCGCAGCTTTGCCTGCACTGTTCAAAAAAGAGCTTGTCAGTATGGAAGGCACAGAAAAGGGGACGGCCGTGCTGCAGTGTGAGCTCACTAAACCCACTCCGGTGGAGTGGAGGAAAGGGCAAAAGGTGCTCAAGCCTAGTGAGAAGTACAAAATGAGACTGAAGGATACCGTTGCTGAGCTGACCATCCATAGCCTGGAGGAACAAGATGCGGGAGATTACACATGCGTGTGCGGAGACAAGACGACCACTGCATCCCTGACAGTGCATGGTAAAATACATAAGTTTAATAGGGATTTTCTGCTTTGTCATCTGTGATCTCATGCAGGGTCACAACCTGGTCTGGTCTTGATCCCATCTATTATTTTCAATTCTTATGACAGCTGTATCAACCACTGGGAATATCCTTTACTGAAAGTCCTTCTCTTAGGACTGAGAAATAGGACCGTCTTTTCTGTCCCTGTCCTTTCACGTTACTGGAATGTGGAAACAGATAATGAAGACCTCACTGAAGTCATAAATAGCACTTTCAGTATTTCCATTAATTAATTTCTTTAGGCACATCACTGAGATTTTGCTTGTTTTTCTCAAAAGGCTTGAATGGGGCTCTGTTAGGATAACAAGTGAGGAAGGCAGGTGGGAGTGATACGCTGCAGCCTGGAATTTTAAATAACATAGTGTTCATTTGAATTGTTCATCCGATCTCAAGACAGAGCTGTGCGTAGTTCCTTGAAATCTTGAGATCAGCTTTCTTGTTACTATGTCTTAAAACGCCTTTAAAGCATACCTTCCAGTACCGAAATTATAGTTTTACACCACTGATTTTCAAATCAGTTGTGACACACTTAATGTGGTATGTTGCAAAGCACAAGGCAGGGATGCCCCTGGAATCATCATTTGCCTCTCAGGTACTGTATATTCTAAAACTTTTAGAGATTAAAGGGTTTTAATCCAGTGGAGCTGTCAAGACACTATTTCCTCGGTTTTAAAGTGCTCTCTCTTCACCTGTGATCTTCAGCCCTTCCTCCGCATTTTATAAAAGAGTTGAAGAACGTGGAAGCCACAGAAAATGGCACAGCCACTCTCTGCTGCGAACTGAACAAGCCCGCAGCCGCCGTGGAATGGAGGAAAGGAGACAGAGCCCTGGAGCCGACGGACAAGTTCACCATGAGATGCGAGGGCACAACTGCTGAGCTGGTGATCCATGAGTTAGATCTGACAGATGCTGGAGATTACACATGCTGTTATGGAGACCAGAAAACCACCGCTGCACTAAAAGTGAATGGTAAAAATAAAGTAAAAAGAATATATATATATATAACAAATTAAGTGGGTTATTTTGAACCAGGTGTTTGGGTTTTTTTAACAGCATAATAGTATCAGCTTTGAAATTGCAGCCCCATTTCTGATGGATGTGGTTGGACATGGGCGTAAATGCCTGAACGCACTGGTCAGTATCAGGCACAGATCAGGTGTTCATTGCAAGAATTTCAGATATTCATCTTGGTGCTGACTCATTCCTTTGATGTAGTAGTTGCTAGAAAAGGAAAATCGTATTATTGCAAAGTCGGTTGTAAAGACGTTGCAATCCTTAAGTTGAGAATATTACAATTTGGTGATGAGATATTTTTGATACAGTTTTCAGTGTTTCAGAATAATTTGATGGTCCAGTTCTGCTACACCACTGTCTGAGGAGAAATCTCATGGAAAAGTGAGATTGATGCCTCAGATATACTTTCATTTATAAGCTTTTTCAGTAATGATTTGTGTTGCAATAGAACTTAGACACTCTAGTTAGGCTTTATTTTGCATTGTGGTAGGCAATACCCAAAGTAAGGCAGGGCTCAGTCTTGCAGAGTCTGAAGAAGTTGAGAGTGGTGGTTCTCCATTTCATGCCATAGACCGTACCATAAAGAAAGCTCTGACTTACAAATAAGGTGTTTTCCAGTTTTCCAAAGTCGCTGTTTTATGGTTCTCAGAGTGGTTATCAATCCCGCTTAATTAGGGAAGGCTTTGCTTGTCACATTTGGTTGACAGACCACAGGGAAATAGGTACTTGGATAGCTGCTGTGGTCATACATTCTGCTCGTTTTGAACTCCTCAGCCCTGCCCGCACGCTTCAAGAAAGAGATGAAGAATGAAGAAGCCACAGAAGGTGGAACAGCCACGCTGCAATGTGAGCTTTCTAAGCCTGCCTCTGTGGACTGGAAAAAGAAACACAAAGTGCTCAAATCGAGTGAAAAATATACTATGAGACAGGAAGGTACCACAGCACAACTGCTGATCCGTGCTGTAGAAGTCAAGGACGCTGGGGAGTATACGTGTGTGTGTGGAGATGAGAAGACCACCGCAGCACTGACGGTGCACGGTAAAGAAAACACAAATGAGAAATTTTTGTGTGATGCTTCTCCTGTTTCCTCTGGAAGCCTCAGTACTGACACAGAGTCCTTTCTTTAATCTTGCCGTCATTAATTCTGTCGGTAATAGATTTTCGTGGTTTTGTTGTGATTTTTATCTAATTCTAACTAGAATTGTAGTTCCGTTACTATACTAACATTTTCCCTGTATTCTTCCTGCTCTTGCTGGTGCGTGGCTGTACCGCTTTGCACCACACCGAAGGCTTCAGGATTCCATGTGCTTGCATTTTTTGTTCTGTTTTACTTAATTTTAACTTGAGCCTAGAGAGATGGAGCAGTAGGAACACTCATATTTCTTAGAAACAGCGATTTTGGATTTCGAGTTATGTTAGGATTTGCCAGATAATTTTAAATACTGTGAATAAAACTTGATTCGGTGCAACTTTTTTATGTAACTCTGACCAAGAATCATGCAGATTTGTATTCTGGTATTACAGAATACTCAACAGTATAGTGTGAGAGTATTTCACCGTCCTCAGTCAAATTAATCTGCAGACTTTCCTTGGAAGAGAGGGAAACTTTCTTCCCACTGTTAATATAGGACAGTAGGAAGTCGTTTCAGCCGTCTTTCTCACCTGGAAATTCAGTAGGTCAATGAGTTGATTTCTTTTTACTGCCCAGGCTTTTTCATCTTGTTATTGACCAATAAAACAAAGATGGCTTCGCTCTTGAACTTCTAATTTAACCATGGAAAACAGAATTGGAAAGGGCCTCTACAAGTCATGTAGTCCGTTCTTGAGCCCCAAGTCACCATCACGCCTACCTAACCTCACCCCAGTGCTGTAGATTTTGCCATTCCCCTGGACACTCATTCCACTGCTTAGCCGTCAGTGCTGCCAGAAAGTTCTTCCTGATTTCAACAAGTCTTCCTCGAGCTGGCTTAAGTCATTACTTCCTGTCCCATATCCTGTAGAAATGGAAAAATATTTTCTTCTTTGTGAAAGTTTTGAAAAATTATATCATGTCTCCTTTCTGTCTTCTCTTTTCTGGACTAAGCACCTTCAAACCTTTCACTCTTTCTTCATAGGTCATGTTTTCTAGACTTCAGCTCATCTTTGTTGCTTTCTGTACCATCTTCAGTTAATCCACGTCTTTCTAGAAGTGTGGTGGCCAAAAGCAGACTACAGGGCTCCATCTGGAGCAGGATGGAAGGAGTTCATGTGTCTTGTATATGACACTCCATTTTATATATCTCTGTTATGATCTTTGCTTTATTCACATCAGAATTGCATTTTTTGACCTGCATCTGCTCCGTGATCCCTGGTAGCCCCAAATCTCTCTCTGCAGATCTGCTGCCTATTGTTTCCCATTTGAGCTGTTGACTGTACCTATATAGAGTATTTTGCACCTGCTTTTGCTGAATCGCAGCCTATTTTTTCACCACTGCTTCATCAAGATCTTCTATATCCAAATCCTGTTTAACAAAGTCCTTTCAGCTTCTCTCCCTTCCCAACTTGAGATCATCTGAAAGTTAATGACTCCTTTGCATTTCATTGTCCAAGTCACTAGAGAAAATGCTAAATAATGTTGGACTCCAGAGCACTGAGGAACTCTGCTCAACTCGTTCTTTCATTGTGAGTGTAAATCACAGTTGAATACTCATTCTTTGGACTGTGGTTTTCAAACAGGTGGTGCTTCCTACTGTAGTTCCACCTATACCTAAGTCAGGGTAAGAGCTTTGCTAAAATAAAAGCATACAGCATATACTGTGTCTTACTATCAGTGAAGCGTATTAAACTACGACAAGAAAAATTGCACTGCTCCACTCCTTCATGAAGAGAAAAGCTCTTGGCAAGTCCAAGTGTATTGCCGCAATATTTTTCAGAGAATTAAAGCTAAGCTGAAATGGCCATAATTCCTTGGATCCTCTCCCTGCTGCCCCCCTCTTCTCCCTTTTTCCAAGACAAGCACTGTGAGTGGGGTTCAGCTTGTAGATCAAGACTGGTGAGTGTTCCTAAGCTCCCATTGTTGTCAGTGGAGATCTAGTCAACACAGTCAATGGAAGCCAGGGAGACATCCAGTTCACCTTATAGCGGACATTTACATTTGGTCAACAGGTAGCTCCTCCGTTGACTTTGTTTGGATCTTTCTTGACTGTCCTGGGAGCTTAGACTCTTGGTTTACATAGTGAGAACTAAATGTGTGCAAGACCTTTTCCCCGGCTGAGTTTCCTTTTTTTTTTCAATACTTGTGGAACATCACCCATTCTCTTTGGTTTCTCCAGGGTAACTGTTAATGTCTGATATTGGTTGAGCCTGTGCCTTAACTATTCCAGAACAACTTTCATCACACCAAGGTGCTTTGAGACTATTCAGTTTATTTAAATGTTCTCTAATCCATTTTTTTCTTATCCTAGCCAGAATTCCTATTATTTTCTTAGCTATCATTAACTTGTAATATTAAAGAAGAAAAAAGGAATTAAACATTTCAGCTCTCCCCATGTTACCCACCATCAACTTACATTCCTGAAAGTTGGTTGACCAACTTCTCCCTTGTTGTTTTGCTTCCTTTTAATCTACCTACAGAATGTTGTTGTATTATTTCTGCTTCTTTCTAGTTCAGGCTGGCCAGGTTTCCCGGGATTTGCATGCTAATTTCTGATACAGCCAAGAGCCTCAAGTTCAACTGTGAGCAGAGGACACAGAAAGCTCCTGGAGTAGTGATCTCACCACCCAGTTGATGGGTACAAATATAGAAAGCATACGGCCGTGTCTGGAGGCATTTAATACCAGCATCATTTTGCAGATTACCTTTCAGCCCCTCTTTCTTGTTGGTCTCTTTGTCCATGAGGTGACAGAGTCCAGGAATGGGGAACTGCCCTTGACCTTCTTGAGACACACTGGGAACCTGGCCTTTCTGGTTTTGCCTCTACCTTATGTACTATTTCTTTTGCACTCATCTAAACCTCCCATATTTCATAGATCTCTTAAGTTTCAGGACATTGAAGAATTTGTGATTTAGGTAGGCTATTCCTGATGATCCTTGCAGTGAGTGAAGTAGTCTCTGTAATTATGCCCTTAACATAGTTTCTTTGAGAAGTTTTCCACGCTCTACCTTGTCCCTTAAGTTTGCTTCTGCTTGATCATAAGTAACAACTCTTGAATTATCGAAGCTTGCTTGCTTGTTGCCTACAGAATTTCCTTTCGCTCTTCTCCATCATTACTTGTCCTTGAATCCATGAGCTCTCCTGCTTCGTAATCGGTGTCTGCCCAATGGTCCTCCACATCCGTATTTTAATTTATTTATTTATTTATTTAAAATATTTATTACTTGCTAGCCAGAGTCAGGAATTGGAGATTCTCCTCTTCTGTTCTTTCATTCTGTATCCAAAAGTGGTTCCCACCTCATTTCGAAGGCTTAGCAGACATTGTCCCATCCTACTGCTCCCACAGTACGTATTACCCCATTACCATCCTATGCTCTGAATGATTCTATTAGCTGTTCCAAAAGGGATGGGGTGTTAGGATGCACTTGAACTTCCTGATGTGAAGGTCTTATAGCAGATTTCCTCAATGGAGACATCGTCCTTCTTTTTCCTTTTTATTGTTACCCAAACACTTTCAAGAGGTCTCTCTGATTCTGCTTTTCATCCTCATTCTACCTCTTGGGCTAGGTCTGTAGGCATCCTTAACATATGAGGTAAAACCTTTTCATTTTTTCCCTTTAGCTTTTTCCCCTGATCCTGGTGTAACCTGCTAGATCAATTTCCCAGGCCCAATTATACTGAGAAAGTTACAGTTTTGACCATACATGAAGTTTTCCCATTCCTGCTGTTTATTCTCTATACAGCTCTACACCAATCAGCAAATTTACCCGCTATATAAGACCCTTTTGCGTCTGTGATACAAATCAGTATCTTCCTTCTGTGAGATGATCCTCATGTCAATACCTAGGCATGGACAGATACTGGTAAACATCAGGGTCATTTTTTTTTTAATGGCCAGGAACTGCACATCATGAAAATGTTTGCTCCTTTGTTTCTCAGCCCTTCCCGCTCTCTTCAAAGAAGAGTTAAGAAACGAGGAAGCCACGGAGGGTGAAGTGGTCACTCTGCGCTGTGAGCTGACCAAAGCCGCTTCAGTGGAGTGGAAAAAAGGACACACAGTACTCAAACCTAGCGAGAAATACAAAATGAGGCAGAAGGATGTCACTGCAGAACTGGTGATCCATAATCTAAATGAGAGTGATGCTGGTGATTATACCTGCGTGTGTGGGGATAAGCAGTCCACAGCTTCCTTAGCAGTACACGGTAATAACCGATTTCGTCTAGATGTCCTCATTGTGGAGCTTCCGTTTTTTCTCCATGTTCATTGTTACCTCTGCATAATTCCTCTGAGTCTGAGTTTGCATGTTATAGTCGTGGGAATTAATTTGCATTTTGTGATTTAAGGGGAAAAGCCTCCATCCCATTTCCTAACACAAAAGTGTTTTTAGGACCTGATCCCTAAGGCAGATGTGAGGTCAGACCCAAAGACAGCTTCCCCGTGACACACTCGCCTTTCCTTCCCCCTGCCGTGCCCTTCCCCAGGAGGCTGTGTTTGCTGCTCCAGTTTAACCCTCTGCCCATTGCGTCCTCAGCGCTGCCCGCACGCATCAAGGAAGGCCTGAAGGACGAGGAGGTGACAGAAGGTCAAGCAGCCACCCTGCGCTGCGAGCTGACCAAGGCTGCTCAAGTAGAGTGGAGGAAGGGAAGCAGTTTGCTCAAAGTCAGCGACAAATACAAAATGAGACAGGAGGGCACGGTCGTGAAGCTGCTTATCCATGACGCAGAAGTGAAAGATGCTGGAGAATACACTTGTGTGTGTGGAGAACAGGAGACAACAGCTGCCTTGATAGTGCATGGTAAAAAACCATATACATATATCTGTATTATTGTGTATTTCTCCATCAGCCCATTGCTATTGTTTGGTGTTCACCTGTGGCTGAATTTGTTTCTTTAAATTTGTAAGCTGTCTCTAAGATCTGGTTGCTTTTCTGTTCCTGTCTATTGGTTTGTCCAAAGTCCCAGAATTAAGAGGAAAGGAAGCTCTTTCCACCCTAAAATGTCTCTCTGCTTCTGTACTGCCCCATCCCTCCCATTACCTGTGTACCACGTGTCATTTTTAATGTCCTCTGTCCGTTTTGTGACCTTCAGCCCTGCCTGCACTTTTCAAAGAAGAACTGAAGGACCTGCAAGCCGTGGAAAGCCAAACAGCCACTCTGCGCTGTGAGCTGACCAAGGCTGCAGCTGTGTCATGGAAGAAAGGACACAAAATACTCAGGGCAAGTGAAAAATACATCATACGGCAGGATAATGCCCTTGCTGAGCTGGAAATTTGTGATCTAGAGCTGCAGGATGCGGGAGATTACACCTGTGTGTGTGGAGACCAACACACCACGGCTTCTCTGACAGTGAATGGTAAATTCATCTCGCAGATGACTGTTAATTTTTTTTGTTTCTCTGAAATATTCTGTTGCTGTACGAAGTGTTCACCTGTCAGCTTTTTCCTAGGAATCAATTTGTGTTCAGGAAAGGAGAACATCTTGTTCTGACACTTAATTTTGGTCTCACGTTCCTGAAAAGGGAGCTGAGGCCATGACTATTTCTCCACGCAGACAAGCTGCTATGTCGTAAGTTTAAGGGAATAGCGCCTAGGAAGTGCTCCTGGTAGACCAGCTGAGATGTCCTGCCCCCATGGAGGGTGGCCCTGTGACACATTCTTTAGATTGCATCTTGAATCCATCCAGCCTGTTCTACTTTGACCTGTCAGCTCAGCACTTCTTTTCTTACTGTCGCTGCTGGATTTAGTTTTCCAGATCATTGTAGTGATAACCTCAACCTCAGTGGCCAAAGTCTCTGACTTGGCCAGATTTGAACTTCAGTTGAGGTTTCGTGGTGCTGATCTCAAATGCAGAGGTGTTAGCTTAAATACACTATCTATTGACTTTCCATTCCCAGCCCTGCCGGTGCTTTTCAAGGAAGAACTGAAGGATGAAGAAGTCCAGGAAGGAGCATCAGTCTCTCTGCGATGTGAATTAACCAAAGCAGCTCCAGTGCAGTGGAAAATAGGGTCCAAAGTGCTCAAAGCAAGTGACAAATATCAAATGAGACAGCCTGGCACCACTGCAGAGCTGGTCATTCATGACCTAGAAGTAAAAGATGCTGGAGAATATACGTGTGTTTGTGGTGACCAGAAGACAACAGCAACCTTAACAGTTCATGGTAAAAAGACCTTATTAAAATTAATAAATACTTCTATAGATAGACATCACTCTGAAATTCATCTCTTTCTGCCCTGGGTCAATAGCTTGGCCTTGGTTTTTCCCCTTTCTCTTCATTCTATGTATAGCTCATTTCTTACAGAGAAAGACTAGCTCAGGGCAAATTTTTGGGTCATTATTAATCTTCCCTCCCTTTAAAAGGAGAAAATTAGATGTTTCTTTCTGTCCAAGTCCCCTCTTCTTGGACATTTATATTTTCCAGCTCTTCCCCCCGCCCCCATCCCCATGCTTCACTTCAGCCAACCACAGTTTTCTCCAAAACACACATGTACGGTCTGTCAGGCCCTCTGCTCTCCAGGCAGAGGAGACCTGAGAGTTGGGGCAGCAGAAGGAGGGGGAGATGTCGCTCTGCTGGGTGACCTAGCCACAGCTGCTCCTGGGGGTGCCAGATACTTTAAGCAAGTCAGCCTGGAGAAGAGAAGGCTCTGGGGAGATCTTACAGTGACCTTCCAGTACCTAAAGTGGGCTACAGGAGAGCTGGGGAAGGACTTTTTACAGGGACAGGTAGGATGGGGAATGGCTTCAAACTGGAAGAGGGGAGATTTAGATTAGACATTAGGAAGAAGTTTTTCACTTTAAGGGTGGTGAGGCACTGGAACAGGTTGCCCAGAGAGGTTGTTGAGTCCCCATCCCTGGAGGTGTTCAAGGCCAGGTTGGACGGGGCTTGGAGAAACGTGGTCTGGTGGGAGGTGTCCCTGCCCATGGCAGGGGAATTGGAACTTGATGATCTTTAAGGTCCCTTCCAACCTAAACCATTCTATGATTCTATGAGTCGAGTTGCCATTTCAGAGCTTGCTACCTCTCACTGAGATTTGAAGGATGCAGGGGTCTACACCTCTGTGTGTGGGGATCAAGACTACCTTGACACTTAGGTATCAAAAAACCCCCCTCAACAACACAGGTTATCATCAGTTACACTCTTCTTTATCCTGCTAGCTCCTAATAAACCAATCCAGAAATAAATCCTTGTATTATATTAATAATCTTATTACCTGTTGTTCTGCTCTCCTCTCATTAATGAGTATCCATTTTAATGCAGTATCAGACCTTGGCTCTGAGGAACTGACTTGGTCAAAGAGACCCAGTTCTGTCCACTCCGGCATTTTTCCAAAAACTTCTGGCTCCCCTCAGGCTTTCCTGAGACATTGACTTTTTCTGAGGCATTTGAGGAGTAGTTTACATTTTGTACCCGCTGACAGTAGTTGTGCACAAGGCACATTTGTGTTGATAGTATTTCTGTAGGTTGTTCTGTCTTTGGGTTATGATTTGCAAAATGGGGAATAGCAAGAATCTGAAATTCTTATTACATGTAATGGCCTTTCAAACTTCAATTTAAAACCAGAAGTAGCTTTATTCTGAAATCCGGCTGCTTTCATGTAGCAAGTTTTTAGTAGAAACAAAACAGAAAATAACAATACCAGTGTCCAAGAAATCACACCTGTGTAGGTAAAGTAGTACTGTATCCAGCGGTGTTATCTGTGAGTGCTGTTGACCCAAGATCTGGATCTTTCTGTATTGTTCTTACACCATAAAACACAACAGACACCCGGGGAACTGATCCCTTATGGTAAGTGAAACCACGTCATGCTTGAAGAAGGATGCTCTCAGCGTTTCTGAACTTGGCTGTAGCTGAGCGTGGTTATGATAGGCTGAAAAAGGGAGGCAGGAGGGGACATAATCCCAAGCATGAGAAAGAAATTAGGATTTTAATTCTGGTTTTCTGATGACCGTTTGTCCATGTTGCATCCTTCAGCTCTGCCACCACTCTTTAAGGAAGAGCTAAAGAACGAGGCAGCAGAAGAAGGTGGAGAAGTTGCCCTGCGCTGTGAGCTCACCAAGGCTGCTCTGGTGGAGTGGCGGAAGGACCAGAGGATTCTCAAAATGAGTGAGAAATACAAAATGAGGCAGGAAGGGACCAAGGCAGAGCTGGTGATTCATGAAATAACTGAGGAGGATGCAGGAGACTACACCTGTGTGTGTGGAGAGTACCAGACTACAGCTGCCTTAACAGTACAGGGTAAAAATCATCTTGACCTCCTATTCCCTAACTGGAAACGTCTGTCCTCTACTCTAAGGTGTTCAATTTTCCACGTCTATTTGTTCAACCTTATTAACTGAATTTCCATTCCTTTGAAAGTATTCCCGGCCTTTGATGACCTGCAGGCTGTGTATATTGGAAAATACCTGTCTGCATTTTTCTGTGCCATCCTATTGCCTTTTCCTTTCCTTAAACACAAACCTGCTGTCCTCCCATCTTTCCTTTCTGGCATTCCTTTCCCAGCATATACACCCGCTACTCTTTTGTCTTCCCTTTCCTGCATTTATTCTCTAAAGCACAAATCTGTTTATTCTTTGCCGTTCCTTTCCTGCATTCCTGATACTTACCATTTTAATATAGTATAGGGTATAAAAAGCAGTATCCAGAACAAGGCTGCTATAATTTCTTCTGTACTGGGTTACAGTTTATATTGGGTTTTGTGCCCATAACCTCTGTCCTAATGCACAAAGACAGATTTGCAGTGGGAGACTGATTTTTCTAAGCAGGAAAGAATAAATTCTGTGACCTCCTCCTGCTCTTACTTTGTTTCAAGAACCAGTTGCTGTGCAAACAAAACTGGTGTTTCAGCTTTATAGGGCTGGACATGGGAAAAGTGCCAAATCAAAGGTGCCAAACCTGTTTTCTAACCCGGATTTAAGTTAGCTGCACTGCTATGGAGTGAGACACTCAGTTTGAGATCTGAGATATCCAGCCTTGTTAAACAGCTGGAATATCCCGTTATCCCTCCCTCCTATCCTATCCCTCCTATAAAATGAGTCAATAGAGGGACGTGTGTTAAGGTCACCCAATTTATTTCAGGGACACAACTTGCAATGGATACTAGAATTATGTTAAGTGGGGAAAATATGTTCTGAGACAAGAAGGCAGGCTGGGAATCAGCGTCTGGAGGTTTTCTTTGGGATCAAGAAGAATCTGTGAGCCCTGGCTGCATCTTTTCAAGGGTGTCTCAAGGAAGAAGGAATGATGATGAGTAAGGAGTTGTGCCAACGCTCAGAGCTCAGCAGGGCTGCTCTGTAAGGAGGAAAAGAGGGTACAAAGGCCTGAAGTTTGTGGAAGACATCAACATGTGGGTGAATTAAGGGGCTCAGAGATTATATTCTTAGTTCTTCTTACATGGAAACTGGTAGAAAGCAGGTGTAAATCTCTTGAGGACAGTGCAATTTTGCTAGTAGGAAGCCAGCATAAACCCAAACATTTAGGATATATATTACCTCTAGGATGTCTTCATTTCTCTTTCCTCTCTTTGTTGCTGATGCTTGCCCTTCCATAGCCTTCACACCTTTCCCCTGTCACTTCCTACTCTCACCCATCCTTGGAGATATCTTCAGTTTGTAATACTTTTTACCTGCATCCTTCAGCTGTGCCTCCATTTTTCCAAGAAGAAATGACCAGTGAGGAAGCAGTGGAAGGTGGAATGGCCACTTTGCGCTGTGAGCTCAGCAAGGCATCTGCCCACGTTCAGTGGAAGAAGGGCCATCGTGTCCTCACCTCGGACAACAAGTACAGCCTGAGACAGGAAGGCTGTGTCGTGGAGCTGGTAGTTCAAGATTTAGACTTGAATGATGCTGGAGATTATACCTGTGTGTGTGGAGACAAGACCACCACAGCTGCCCTAACAGTGCATGGTAAAGTAATCCTTGGGACTAAGGTCCTCCAAACCTTAGACCTGCCCCAGTCTCTGTTGCTGTGGTCTGTTCCCATTCCCTTTCCGTTTGCTTGGGTTTTTGTGTTCCCTTGGGATTTGCTCGTGATCTTCCTCCCTCTGTTAGAACTGAGAG
Source organism: Anarhynchus alexandrinus (assembly GCA_008711295.1). NCBI lineage: Eukaryota > Metazoa > Chordata > Aves > Charadriiformes > Charadriidae > Anarhynchus > Anarhynchus alexandrinus. The sequence goes on from VUYV01000334.1 coordinate 489,355, forward strand.
AAGAGCTGCCTGTTGGTGTTTGTTCTCCTCAGCTGTGCTGGTCCTTCTCACTTTCCTTGCCCTGATGCAGAGTCCAGGGAAGTCAGGGGAGATTTTTCCGTTGTGTTCCACTGACCTGGATCAGGGCTCCGTAGCGTACCACACATCCTCTCCCCCAGGACCTGACCTTGCTGCTTTTTTAGGAATATTCACTCTCTCTATGGTAATTCTTTTACTCTTCAGCGCTGCCTCCAGAATTCAAAAAAGACCTGAAGGACGTAGAAGCTGTAGAAAGTGGGACAGCCACTCTCTGCTGCGAGCTGACTAAACCCGCTGGGGTGAAGTGGAAGAAAGGGCAGGAGTTGCTCGAAGCAAGCAGCAAATATAAAATGAGTCAAGACGGTGCTGTTGCAAAGCTGATTATCCATGAGCTGGATGTGGAGGACGCTGGAGATTACACCTGCGTGTGTGGAGACCAGCAGACGACTGCCTCTTTGACAGTCAATGGTAAAAAAAAAATGAAAAACATTAAAAAGAGGAAAAAAAAAAGAAGGGAAAAGGTTATAATATATTCTGAAAATAAAAACTGTCTGTTAGTGTCACTTATGGAGAAGACTTGGCTCTGATTCCTAAGGAAGGTGGCACGATAGCACGGTCTATACAGCCTAACAGAGTGACCAGGTAGAAAACAGGGATTGCAACACAAAACTAAACGTATTCTGTCAGTATGTTACTTTCAGAATAATTATACTCTCTCCTGCAAGTCGCCTGCCTTAAGAGGGAATCTGAACCCTTACAACTCCCTGCTGACCTTCAGAATATCTCTTCCAGGATCAGGGCAACATGTTGGCTACTTTTATAGTAGGAAAAATATTCTGCCATTTTTAGATCATTGATTAGATTAAGCTTGTATATACTTCATGGCAAATGTAACTTCTTGAAATCAATTTCTTCTTGTTCTGCAGATATTTCTGTTACCACTCTGGGGAAATAGCCTTGTACTTTGAGTCTAGAGGATTGAGGCTTAGAGACATCTGCAAAAAAGCTCTTTTGGTGCTTTCATTTTCTTTCTTCTTTCTCTTTCTTAAACCCCAACTGCAGTATGTTGCAAGTTATATTTCTATTTTGTAGCCTTACCAGCACTTTTTAAACAAGAGCTTCAGAATACCGAGGCAGAAGAAGGCGGTACAGCAATACTGAGGTGTGAGCTTACCAAACCCAAGGCTCCAGTAGAGTGGAGGAAAGGAGATACTACTCTCTACCCTGGTTTGAAATATGAGATGAAGCAACAGGGCTCCGCTGCTGAATTGTTCATTTATGACTTAGAACTGGGCGATTCAGGAAAGTACAGCTGCGACTCTGGACATCAGCAGACGACGGCTGTGGTAACCGTACATGGTAGGCAGAACACTGACCCTTGGCTCAGCAGAGATGAAGTGAAAGGAGCATCTCTCCGTGTTCCCTACAGCCATTTATTTGTTTTGCTGCTGGTCCATGCCAGCAGACATATTCTACTTGAGCACGACATGCGGTCAAGTTAGAAGGGCTCTGCTTGCAGTATCTGGAGGGATTAATCAGCATCAAAGCAATTAAATGTTGCCATGATGTCAAAATATGATGAACCCTCCTGCCCCTGAGTGCAGGGCGTGTGGCTGCATAGGGGAATGGATAAGAGAAAGTAAGCCAGGCCGGCTGACGGTTATTTTGGGTTGTTGATTGCTTCTGTAGGCATAAGGGATGCCTGATTGGATGCAATGCTGATTGGGATGATAAGAGATGCAACAATTGGTGGATCAAGCATTTCTATAACATGTGAATGTGCTGTATTATTTCTTGAGGCTTTGAGCCTCAGGTGTGAACACTGAGTGCATCTGTTTTCCTCAGCCCCTCCTACCATCCTGAGCAGGACCTTGCCAGGAATCCAGATTGCCTCTTCCGTTTATCACTCTATCATCATCTCTTACTGTATTGCGTCGTCTTCTGTTTCGAATGCTAACTTGATCTTTTATATGTTGACAGAAGCTTTATTTGGGGCAAAAATACTCTTAGCTTAATAGTGCAAACTCACAGACCTCCATTAAGGAACAAGGGTCCATGTCCCACTGTGTCCCAGTGGTCTTTGACTAGAGCACCCCGAGTTGGCATGGACATACTTCTGTAGGAAAGTCTGAGCCTTTCAGACCGCAAACCACGCCACTCTGTGGACAAGTCTCTAAGACCAGCTCTCACCATCTGTCCTCAGCTCTTGGTTCACATAACAGCTCAAGAAACGTGCTACCGAGACAGTGTGTTGCAGCCTGAGGACTGTGGAATCATTAGAATAGCCCATTTCTAAAGGATGATGGTAGGATTGGGTCCTTTCTGGGCTAAAACACTCTGAAAACATTTCCTTCTCGAATTTTGCAGCACTGCCTGTCACATTTAAGCAACCCCTTCAAAATAAGGAATCGGAGGAAGGAAGCACAGCTACATTCTGCTGTGAGCTGTCAAAGCCCAATGCTGCAGTGGAATGGAGGAAAGGAGGAGTGGGGCTGCAGCCCAGCCAGAAGTATGAAATGAGGCAGAGGGAATGCCGGGTAGAGCTCTTAATACATAATCTCAGATTAGAAGATACAGGAGAATACAGCTGTGATACTGGGGATCAGGAAACCAAGGCATCTTTAAATGTGAAAGGTAGGTGGTGCGAGCTGACTCCTAAAGCGATATATTCCAGCCAACCTGCAAAGCGACAGTTTGAATATGAATATTTTGAAGTACATTATTTTTTGTCCCTATATTTTGCTTTCCATCTGATATGCTAGGGTTATTTTTATTATTCATTTTTAAATGAGAATGGAAGAGGATGATACTTTGTTCTTCCAGTGCTGCATTTGAGTCTTGGGTTCTCAGAAGAAATACTTTCTAGCTTTATGGCTGGGGAGAAATTAAAGAAAGAGCAATCCTTTAACATAACATCTGGACACTTCACATGATACGTAGCTTAAATATTTTTTAAAATAAATTCTTCCAAATTCTGGAAGAACACTGACAACAACCTACCTGAGCTGTCAAGGCTATCCATGGAGTTTTTGACTTCTTTACTCTTGAGATCTTTGTTAGATCAACTGAAGGATAAATTCATTCGAAGAATTCAACCCTGGGAAGGATTTGAGTCAAGGAACAAAGGAAATAAATGTCCTAAGTGCTGATGGCTGCTTCTGTTGCAGCAAGATCTCCCAGTATCCCCCGGCAAATTAGAAAACATGGATCCTGCCTAGGAATATAGCACTTGCAAAGCACAGTATCTTCTTCCCTGAAGTGTCAGTCTAACTGTGTTAAGCAGAACTGGACTCAGGCTTCAATAAAAGCTCCTGTTCCTTCTTTTTTTTCCCCCTTTAGCTCTGCCAGTTCTTTTCAAAAAGGAGCTCAAGGACAAGGAGGCAGAAGAAGGAGCTGCGGTGAAATTCCAGTGTGAGCTGACAAAGGATAATGCAACAGTGGAATGGAGGAAAGGCACAATGGAGCTCTTCCCGTGTGCCAAATACGAAATTAAATTAAGTGGTCGCACAGCTGAACTCGTGATTCATAATATAGAACCAGAAGATGCCTCTGATTACACATGTGATACAGGAGACCAGCAGAGCACGGCAGTCCTCAGAGTGAATGGTTAGCATTGCATCAAAATGGAAGAGAGGATAGAAGGGATTTGTGAGATTGTGAATGTTGTTCTTTTATTCATTGGTGAATAAGACACCCCAAAAGTTAAGATAAAGAGGAAAGCAGGTGCCCAGTCCTAAAGCAGAATATAGAAATGTGGATCTTATGGGACGGGATTTGTAGAATGGCTATTTCAGCCTATAAAACACAGTGTACAGTCTATTGACCCCTTCCTCTGACACTGATAAGAGCACAAAACTCTGCATCATGGAGATTTTGAAATTCTAATAGATCTTTATTTTTGGCACTTTGCATTCATTTCTGGCTCAGTTGAATCAATAACTAATCATAAGTCATTTACAAAAGCACCTAAAAAATTTACTATTTTCAATTTTTGTAATGCCTTCCTATGAAGATCCTGAGAACGCTGTGTTTAAACAAACCAGGAATAATGTCTGTAAGTAATCACCCTCTGTGAAATGTTTTGTGGTCATCTCAAACTGTTGGGTGGAACTTGTGGCTTTGATCTAAGCCACAACCTTTCAAACTACATCCTCTTGGCTGAACCTGACCCACGAAGCCGCTGCTGGGTCAACTACAAAGGAGAGAGCCCTGTGCTTGCTTTACACGTATCACAATAGGGTTTAGACAGAGGAACCACAAGCACCAAGATTCCTCTTTTCACACGGCTGACACACACACACTGGTTATTCCCATCTTGTTTTCATCAGTGACAAGCTGTTGTCTGAGCTGGTCCGTGCCCTGCTTGAATGCATGTGGTCCATTTGTTTGTGTGTCATCTAGAAGGACTTACTGGTGATGGTCTAGGGTCTGGAAAAGATAGCAGAGAAATCAGAAACGCGATTAAAGCTTTACATCATTTGCGGTGTTGGGAGTCATGAGTATTTCTATTAAAATGAACAGATTTACACTGTTGGAGATTCCAATATCCAGAGCAGATGTATAAAAGGTGTAATGTAGATACTCTTGACTACATGGGAAACAAACATTTTTGGGGAACTTTCCGACCCTGTCCTTGTCTGGATATAGAGAATATAGGTCTGTTTATAGGGGGGAAAAAGGGTTGTTACAATCATATAATCAATTAATGCAAATTTCTTCTGCAGCATCAAACCCCAGGTGCCTTGTGCCGAGTCGTGCAGACCTGGCAGTCAAGCTCATGGATCATGTGTTAATTTTCCTCTTTGCAGCCATCAAACCCCGGCTGAAGCAGCAGCTGAAGAATGAAGAAGTGGAAGTGGGAGGAACAGCCAGGCTGCGCTGTGAGATTTCCATTAGCAAAGCAGAAGTGGAGTGGAGGAAAGATGGAGTCGTCCTTCACTCAAGCTCCAAGTACGAAATGTGGCAGGACGGCACCCTCCGCGAGCTGCGCGTTCACCGCCTGGAGCCAAGCGACGCTGGAGAGTATTCCTGCAAGGCTGGAGATGAGACGAGCTCTGCAAAACTGACCGTGAAAGGCAAGACCTGTTTATTTGGGCAAGGGGATTTGCACTTTAGGATTCTAACATTTTACTATTGTTAGTACAATAGTAGTTAGTTGTTGTAGTAATTGTTACTATTGCAATAAACAATTGGGATAAACCCTTGTGATAGAGCATAGGAAGGGTGTCATAAAAAAATCTTATGGTCAATGAATGCACTGAAGCAAAGATTCATTTGGTGGACAGGAGAGGATAAGGCAGCTGTGATTTGTGACTCATGGCTTGAAATATTTGCTTGACATCATATGCATGTGAGGGAACAGATGGTCCGTCCCCAGCTTCCAGTCACATGGCAGCTGCATCTGGCCTTCATATCACTGCAGACAGAGCTTGCTTTCAGGTTGGACCACTAGTGTGGAACAATCACCGCTAGCATCTCTACAGGCGACTCGATATTACGGATACTCTGTACATTATGCCCAGCTGCACCATTTTTCGTGCAGATGGTGACCTCAGCTGTATGAACATGTACTGCGTTTGCTCAGATGAAGATCGCACTGCCTCTCCTTCGGTATGCCCCAGCAGATTCGGGGTCCATACAGCTTTTGCCTGTTGCAGGCTATCTGTATGATCTTTGCACAGATCTGCAGGTGCCCAACTGTCTTAGAAGCAGGACTTGAGCAAACTGCAGCCCAAATGCCCTGTGCTCGTGCTAATCCAGTAAGTCCTGCTGGGAGCACAGAGCCAACCAGATCCCCAGCCAGTTTGGAGCACCAGCACAGTGTATATGCAATTCTGTTTGCAAAAAGACAGTAGAAGGGATCAGGTTTTAACATTATTCTATGAAGATATCTAAGTGCAAATGTAATAAGTTCCAAAGTCCTGAATTTGGCATCTAGCATTCAGACCTTATTCACCCAATTACATTATCAAAAGTGTAATTGAAAAAAAAATAATCAATACTCAATGTATCTCTGAGAAAGGGCAAGGAATAAAACTACTAACTGAAAGATATTGGCCACGTTACCAAGTACACTGAAAATAGTGAACCCGACAGCGTTCAGCGTTTGAAATGTGATTTGAGAAGCTGTGATATCGCCATCCTTGGAGGTACTTAAAGCTCAGCTGGACAAGGTGCTGAGCACCCTGCTGTAAGCTGGCCCTGCTTTGAGCAGTGCTGGGACCAGATGACCTCCAGAAGTCCCCTCTAACCTTTATTATTCAGTGTTTCTATGATTTGATCCATGTTTTCCGTTTCATGGCTTGATTACTGATGGACTGTTTGCAGAGCCTGACGTGACCATCGTAAGTGGCCTAAAGGACATGGTGGTGTTTGAAGGGGACGATGTCACGTTTCGGTGCCAGGTTTCTCACGAAAACGCGAGGGACGTTGAATGGAAGCTACAGGATGTTGCTCTGCAAAATAATGAAATGAATGAGATCTCCGTGGAAAAAGGAAAGATTCACACCCTGACGTTAAGGAAGGTGACTGAGCAGGACATTGGCACCATCACTTTCCGAGTGGGATCCCACACGTCAACAGCAGAGCTCACAGTAAAAGGTAAGGGCTCTTTGTGATGTGGGAAAGGAACAGGATGGGTGAGAGCAGGTGACATTTTCCTTAGGCTAATAGTAAATTCAGGGCCATCATTCACCCCTTGTTCGCTCGTGTTAGTAGGGTCCCTGTGCTTCAGAGCATTCATAAAATCGTCTAGGTTGGAAGGGGCCTCTAAGATCGAGTCCAACCATCAACCATCGACTGCCAAAGCCACCACTAAACCATGTCCCTAGATGTGCATAATGTGCTCTCACGTACTGTCATCACTATGGATAGAGAGTGGATGTCACCGAGGTGCTGAAGCTAACTGGTTTCTAGAGAAATTACTGGTGTAGCTCCAGTAGGTGGATTGGCAGATCTGTAATTTTCATTGGTTCCACTTTCCCTTTTTTTTTTTTCTTTTTCTTCTTTGGGGTCTTTCTTTCTCTAAACACTGTTTTGAAGAAATTCTCGGTCAAACATCCTACTTCTTCCCTCTTTGAAGCTGTTGGTCTGGTCAAAGACCCCATCTCACCTGAACAAGTTAAGACATCTGTAAAGTTTTTGATTAGTACTTCAGTAACTTCAGCAAGTACTTGGGAGTGGGTTTCATCCCAAATCCTTTCACTTATTTTAACTCCTCAATATATAGAATCATAGAATAGTTTGGGTTGGAAGGGACCTTAAAGATCATCAAGTTCCAACCCCCCTGCCATGGGCAGGGACACCTCCCACCAGACCAGGTTGCTCAAAGCTCCGTCCAACCTGGCCTTGAACACCTCCAGGGATGGGGCATCTACCACCTCTCTGGGCAACCTGGGTCAGTGTCTCACCACCCTCAGAGTAAAGAATTTCTTCTTAATATCTAATCTAAGTCTACCCTCTTTCAGTTTAAAACCGTTCCCCCTTGTCCTACCACTCTGCTCCCTGATCAAGAGTCCCTCCTCAGCTTTCCTGTAGGCCCTTTAGGGTCTCCTCAGAGCCTTCTCTTCTCCAGGCTGAACAACCCCAACTCTCTCAGCCTGTCCTCATAGCAGAGGTGCTCCAGCCCTCAGATCATCTTGGTGGCCTCCTTTGGCCCCACTCCAACAGGTCCATGTCTTTCTTATGTTGGGGGCTCCAGAGCTGGACGCAGGACTGCAGGTGGGTCTCACCAGAGCAGAGTAGAGGGGTAAAGCAGAAAAGTTAAAGTATTTTGTAATACCCAACTGTTCAGCTGTAGCTTTAAGATTGCAGGGAAACAAAATAATGGTGACTGTAAATGCCTTTGCTGTGTTTGTAATTTCAGTGCCACCTCCAGTCTTTAAGGAGAAACTACAGAGCACAGAACTGCAGGAAGAGGAAACAGCCATCCTCCGCTGCGAGGTCTCCCAGCCTAATGCTACGGTGGAGTGGAAGAAGGGTGCTCAGGTGATTTCTTCGAGCTCCAAGTATGAAATCAGGCAGGAGGGGACAATCCATACTTTAAAGATTTATCACCTAAAACCGGAAGACTCTGGCAAATACACCTGTGATAATGGAAATGAACAAACCACAGCCACTTTAACTGTTAAAGGTAGGTTGTTTTGTTTTATTTTTAAGATGAGAAACTTGTTGTACTTCCTTAACTTATTTGTAGCAAGAGGATGCTATCTACTGTCCTTGACTTGTACTTTGCTGGCATCAAGCAGCTGAGTCCTTTTGCTTTCAGAAGTTATGTTAAGTCCCGTGGTGTCCTGAGCAATGAACATGGAGGGATCCAAGTGTAGTAACTGCTTCCACAATCCTAGACCCAAGGGCCTCTTTCTGGTCACTCAGAAAACCAAGGCTGGAACTAAAACTAGAATGAGACCATTTTTGATGCTTAACCATCCTTTGAGCTGCAGTTCCACATGGGAAAATGATGCTCAAGAGTTAAAGTGCTCAAACTTACTTGGGCACTCAACTGCAGCTGACTACCTAAATACTTCTATGGCCTAGAGTCTTAAAAAGAGGTGTAATATGCCTATATATATATATATTTAAATCTACTCTGGTACAAATACAATATTAAGGTGACTTTTTCTGAGATACAAGGTCAGCAAAAGTAAAGAGGAGCCAGGACGTTCTTCCAAAATGCCATCTTTTGGAATATCCCTTGAGAGCTCTCCCATGAAGGGCACGCGCCTGCCTGCTATCACGCTAACTTCAGGATGCAGTGATACCAGAATATTTGTACTGTAAGCAGATCCTTTGACGGTGGCTGTCCGTTTGTGTCTCTATGTGTGGTCCCAGCCACTCCAGCAGTCTTTGAAAAAAAACTCCAAAACCAGGAAGCCGAGGAAGGCTCTACGGTCACCCTTCATGCTGAGCTCTCCAAACACGATGCACCAGTGAGGTGGAAAAAAGGGTCAGTCTTGCTCCAGGCCAGCAACAAGTATGAGATGAAGCAGATGGGCTCTGCTGTGGAGTTACTCATCCATGATCTACAGATGAAGGATGCTGGAGACTACATCTGCGATTCTGGCGATGAGCAAACTATGGCATCCTTGGTAGTGAAAGGTGACAAAAAGCTTTCACTTCACCTTTTAGGGAGCTCTAGGTTAGTTTAGATGTTCCATATGGAAGATTTGGGGACACTGTGGCAGAGAGTCTGGTCCATTTTTTTCGTGATAAGGATTTCTGAATCAACAGTGACACAGTCTGACAGAGTAGGTCTTCACAAAGACTTTATTTGTCTCTCCTCCTTACTCCTTTGCTAGGTCCTAAAAGCCTAAGGGCTGCAGGACTTAACGGCACAAGGGATGCCCTCACTGCAAATGCAACTGTACAAAAACCTTGAACCCAGCCATTGCCCAGCTGTCCCGCAGAATACATCATCCATTTCTGCATCACTTGCAAGCACCTTCAGATCTCTCTCCTCTTACATTTGTCTGTTACCTGGTTCCTGTGAATTCACTGTGATTTATAGAACCCCATCTCCTTCCCTCGTAAATACCAATGCAGACGTAACTGTGGAGCCACCAAGGGAACTGGACTTGAGGAACTAAAATTCTACACATGGCGCATTGTAAATCAACCCACCAAAACTCCATCTTGACCCGTCAGTGATCCACATCAGTGCAGGGACTTCCAGAGTTCATCCCTCTTCTGGGTCCAGTTTTCAAATGAGGGGCATTGTATAATGATGTTTCTCCATGCACCCTCCCAAATACCCAAGAAATTAGATATCAGGTGTACATTTTTGAGTTGTGTTTTTGGTCTCCATTTGGAGATACATGCACTTAGATGCTCAAGAGTCCATATCCGTGACCTCTCTGTGTAAGAAGGAACACATTCCCTGAGGTGCTCGGTGTGTGCGGTGCCCAGTGACTCTTGAGGAGTGCAGGGTGCTCAGTGCGCTTGGAAATCCAGCTCTTTCTGTCATTCCTTGTTTGGGTTTTAAAGTAATTTTGGAATTGAGCTGCAACCAAATTTGGAATGGCACCACAGTGTCACTAAACACAAGATTTAGTGACAGAGTCAGCAATGAAACATTTTTTTCCCCTCTGATTTATCTTGGTTTAGCTTTGCCAGTAATCTTCACACAACCACTCCAGAACCAGCAAGCCGAAGAAGGTGGCACCACCACTTTGAGCTGTGAAATCTCAAAACCAAATGCCACTGTGCAGTGGAAGAAGGCCGGGACAGTGCTGCGACCGAGTGACAAATACAAGATGCGTCAAACTGGATCCGTGGCCGAGCTGACAATTCGCAACCTGAGCAAAGCTGATGCTGGGGAATACGTGTGCGACACAGGGGACCAGCAAACCACTGCAGCTGTGCTGGTGAAAGGTGGGGCTTTGCGTGGGGAAGAGCCAAACAGAGCTTGGTACCGTGGCAGGGGCACGTGATTAAGTAATTTGACAGCTAGACGTTGTCCCGTGCCCAAACTGAATCATGGAGATGTCAGAGACGAGAGGGATTTCAGAGGGATAAGAAATGGGTCCGTTATTTCTAGGGAATCAGAAATGGGTCTTTAGTCAGTGATTCTGTGGTTTAATGTTAATGCCACCCACTAAAAGCTGTTGACACTGTTTTAACAATACATAGATTGCATTATAAATATATTTTATATATTTATTATACACACAATACAGTGTAACACGCATACTTTATAGACTATCATATATATGTGCATAATATATATGCACACATACACATTATGCATCGGTAAGAATGTGAGATGTTACTACATCCCCATGTAACTACATTTCCATGCATTTACTGCTTAGTGCTTTGTGGTCATTCTTTCAAATAATATAGTACTGCCACGAAAGAGCATAACGAAATGTTTAAGCCAGGAAGCATCGCTTGAAAGTAGATATCAAACTCTGTTGACCTTTCCATAAAGAACCAGCAGCCACCATAGTGGAGACGCTGAAGGACGTCACTTCGTACGAAGGAGAAGACGCAGTGTTCGAATGCAGGCTGTCCCGGGAAACAACTCAGGATGCCCAGTGGTTCCTGGGGGATGTTCCCCTGCAATCCAATGAAATGAATGAGATCAGAGTCCAAGGGACGCGTCACACTTTGATCCTGAGGAAGGTGACACTGGAAGACTGTGGGCCCATCAGTTTCAAAGTTGGGCAGTACACCTCAGCGGCACAGCTAACGGTCCAAGGTGAGCCACCTCCTAGGAAGAGGGATTGAGGAGGTACTGGTAAGCACTGTCAACACTGCTTTAGCTTCTGGAGAGGTGTATTTGGGAGGAGGGGCCCTTGGGAATTTTGGGAGATTCTGCTAACATATTTTAGGCATTTAAGAGTTAGATATGTGCATCTGAGCTAGTTGTTTCAGTCCTTTTAGTAGTCCATGGAGTGATGCAAACATCCTTTGAAGACCATTCAACTTATCCTGAAACAAGCAGCTAAGATATGTCAGAATCTATGCTGAAGAGTGTCAAGAATATGCACTGAATTAATTTCCTACTTATGATGTTTTTAGATCATATTTACTCCAAAAACCACCCGAAAACTCTGAAAAACCATTGCATTAAGTTATATAGAATGAGTATCAGAAGGGTGCCTACAAGAAAGCTGGAGAGGGACTTTTTACAAGGGCAGGTAGGGATAGGACGAGGAGTAATGGCTTCAAACTGAAAGAGGGAAGATTTAAATTAGATACTAGGAAGAACTTTTTCACTATGAGGGTGGTAAGACACTGGAACAGGTTGTCCAGGGGAGTTGTAGATGCCTCGTCCCTGGAGGTGTTCAAGGCCCGGTTGGACGGGGCTTGAAGAAACCTGGTCTGGTGGGAGGTGTCCCTGCCCATGGCAGGGGGGTTGGAACTTGATGATCTTTAAGGTCCCTTCCAACCCAAACCATTCTATGATTTTGAAAGATAGGCCATGTCAATACCTTCTCTTGTTTGTTCCTCTTTGATCTTGTTCAAAATGTAACTACAGGCACCCAGTTCTGATCTGGGGGCAATGCTGGATTAGGCGGCTGCAGCGGTATTGGTACCTTCTTCCCCACAGTTGCTCCAGTCACCTTTGTCAAAGCGCTCCACAGCTTGGAGCTGCAGGAGGGTGGCACGGCTCACTTGTCCTGTGAGGTGTCCAAGCCCGATGTCCCGGTGGAGTGGAAGAAAGGCACGTCCATGATCCGCTCCAGCCAGAAGTTTAGCATCAAGCAGGAGGGGAACGTTCACACGCTGGTCATCCACGATTTGAACCGTGCGGACTCAGGGGAATATAGCTGCCACACAGCTGATGGGAAGACCACTGCCAGACTGGAGGTTAAAGGTAGGATTTCCTCTTTGCTCAGCAGTGGTGAGACTTGTGCAGATCAATTTTTGGAGCTCTCTGGTACAAGACAGACATTGAGGTGGTGGAGCAAGTGCCACCAAGTTTGTCAGGGGGCTGGAGCACACAAAGTGTAAGGAGAGGCTGGGTTTGTTCAGCCTGGGGAAGAGAAGGTTGTGGGGGGACCTTATTTCTGTCTGCAGCTTCCTAATGGGGGACTACCAAGGAGAGAGAAAGACCACACCTTCCTTGGAGTGCTCAGGAAAGAGATAGAAGCAACAAGTGTGCAGGCTGCAGCAAGAGAAATTCAGATAAGGGGAAAAACAACCTTTCACAATGAAGGGGTGGTCATACACTGGAACTGGGACCCAGAGGGATGGAGGTCTCCTCCATCCGTGGAGGACCTCCGGAGGTCCCTTCAACCTTAATTATTCTATAATTGATGCCTGGCTGCATGATCTGAAGCTTCAGGTCTGCAGGTGTATATTCTTAGAGTGTTATTATGGTATTCTGTGGTTTTATTTTGGGGATGAAAAGCTGTCTGGGCTTATTACTGCAGTTAGTTGGGTATTCTTCATGAGAGGAAGTCTAGGATATGGGGAGAGAAATGCAGCTCCTGTAGAACTGAAATTATCCCTCCTGGTAAATTCCTCTCCCTCCTTCTCCTCTTCTGGCTTAGACCAAGGCATCCCTGCCCCTGACAACTCTCCTTGGGTAAATGCAGCTGGAATTGTGCATGAACTTCATGAATGGCATTATCAGTACCTTAAAAATAAAACATTCCTCCGTTTTCTATTTTTGCTTCGCTTGTTGTTTTTTTTTTTTTCTCTTTGCACCATTCCCCCTTTCAAGCCCTGCCCGTGCTTTTCAAACACTGGCTGAAAAACGAGGAGGTGGAGGAAGGGCGCACGGCCGTGCTGCAGTGCGAACTGACGAAACCCGACGCGCCCGTGGAGTGGAGGAAAGGAGACAGGGTGCTGCAGCCCGGTGACAAGTATGAGATCCGGCAAGAGGGGACACGTGTTGAGCTCTTCATCTACGACGCTGAGGCTCAGGACGCTGGCGATTACACGTGCGATTCGGGGGATCAGCAGACCACTGCATCCTTGCAAGTCAAAGGTAGGAGAAGCCTTGCTTGAAGTTGGGGTTGTTCAGCCTGGAGAAAAGGAGGCTGAGGGGGGACCTTATCGCTCTCTACAACTACCTGAAAGGAGGGTGTAGATCTGGGGGGGCGGCGCACCTTTAACAAAAAAAAACCCATAGGACAAGAGGAAATGGCCTCAAGTTGCACCAGGGGAGGTTTAGGTTAGACATTAGGAACAACTTCTACACTGAAAGGGTTATCAAATACCGGAACCGGCTGCCCAGGGAAGTGGTTGAATCGCCATCCTTGGATGTATTTAAAAGCTGCCTAGATACGGTGCTCAGGGACGTGGTTTAGAAGTGGGCCCAGTAGAGTTTAGATAACGGTTGGACTTGATGATCTTAAAGGTCTTTTCCAGCCATAACGATTCTGATTCTAAGGCAGAGAAGTTATGGCTGTGGCCATCCTCTATAGGGATGATATGGATGTTTTACCACTGAATTATCATTAACACTCTGTATCTGTGAATTACAACTGCAGGAAAGGGTTTGATCCACAGCCTTTTCTTCAAAGAAGAATTTAGTGCCTTTTAAACCCAATTCTATTTCTGCAGTTGCAATTTTGATCTCGCTGTGAGGGCTGGGAGCAAAACTGCAGCTGCTGCTAATGAAGGGTATGTACAAGAGCAGTTAGAAAACTCGCCTGCTGCCTGACAATACGGGACTGCAGTATTTCACCATACCTACAACGGGGCCATTTTAAATTTTAAATACCTATTTGTGCCTGAGCAGCCCAAGAATTGTGGCTCTTTGCCTTTTTCTAGTGCCTACGTTTTGAGATCTTATAGTTTTATTCATTCTATACTAAGAGCGCTGTGTCTTTTGACTTGAGCAACAAGATCATGCTTTGAGATCCTGAGTTTAGCCCCCATAACCAGTGTTCAGCTCAGAGCGTGTGGTCTCAGCAACGAAATGTCCAACTGCTGTGATTGGTACTCTAACTGCTGACACTGGAAATGGTGGGTATGCCCACGTGAAGCCCTTTAGAGGTTCCGTGACCTATGGTAATCCTTTATGGAGCAGCAGTGGACAGCCTCACTGTACCAGCAGCTGATCCCTATGAGTGGCTGTGGCACAACTCAAAGTCCTGCTCTGGGCTTGGCATTGCCAGCAGGCAAGCTGGGGTTCCGAAAGAGGGGAACAGCCAAGCTGGAGAAGTTGCAAGCAAGTTTCTTACCTCTGAGGACTGTCACTCATGCGGTTGCTTCTCCACCGCAGTACTACCCGTGCTGTTCAAAGAAGAGCTGAAAAACGTAGAGTCTGAAGAAGGGGGAACAGCTGTCTTGCACTGCGAGATCTCCAAGCCGAACGCCCCCGTTGAGTGGAGAAAAGGAGGGGTGGTCATTCAGGCCAGTGATAAGTACGAGATGAAGCTGAAAGGCAGCATTGCTGAGCTCATCATCCACGGCGTAGAGCCTGATGACTGCGGGGATTATACCTGTAGCACTGGATACGAGATCACCACAGGTTCTGTGTATGTGCAAGGTAAGGTGAAATGTGGTGGAACTGCTCTGATTTTGCTGCCTGGATTTATTATTCCAAAATCTTTGACGGTAACTGGCCAAACTTGTCTCAGGTGCAAACAGTTGAAAGTCCATTCATTTCTTTCCTGATTGCAATGAAGATATAAACATTTACATCCAGGCTGAGGTTGGACCAATGTTTATAAATTAAGGTAGTTCAAAGTACTGACCATACTGCGTACCATAGCAGATGGTGGTACTGCTGAAAAAGTATTTGCTTGGAGCAGTGGTTGTGAAAAAATATAGAAATTCTTGTTATTACTGATCACAGCCTCTATCATTGTTGTTATTCTTATTACTCTTTTAAAGCACTGTAAGTAAACGTTTAAATTGAGCTACCCCTCTGCCTCCCACCTCATACAATATCAGTGCAGATGGTTGCAACACACAGGAGAGCCCATCGCGACCTGATCATGGAGGAGAGTTTCCTCCCACTGAGACCGTGTTGGCAGACACCCACACTGCGCTTGCAGGCGGGCGAAGGATGGAAGGTGGTTTCTAAATCCTTTACAGAAAATTTAAGCTCTTTTTTTCTCTGGAACAGCATTACAAGTTTAACTCTCCTGGACAACTTGCACTGTTGCTTGGGCTAGTTCTGCAGGAAGCGGCATGTATATGTTTATGCTTTTATTTTCCTTTGGCACCTTCTCTTGCTCTGTTATACAGAAGAAGCAGCAGTCATAGTTTCTGGTTTAAAGAACACAGACGTCTTTGTGGGTGAGTCAGCCACGTTCACCTGCGAGCTCTCGTACCCGGGCGTGAAGAACGTGCAGTGGTGGCTCGATGGATCTCCCCTTCACAACAACTTTGTGACTGAAATCTCTGAGCAGGACGGGATGATCCACACTTTAACCCTAAATGACGTGGCGTGCCATGACTCAGGCACTGTCACCTTCAGAGCTGGGTCCCTTATATCTTCAGCTAAATTATTAGTCAAAGGTATTTTGTTGTTAGAAAGAAACACATGGCCACCTCTGGACTTGCTCAGTGCGCTAGTGCTTCTGCCTTCCAGGCTACCCTTACTAAATCCCTTCACACTTCTTCTGTGTCCTGCAACCCTCCACTTCTCCAAGTCACCCATACTCACGTCAGAAGTCTTGTAGGTACAACCACATTGATTTTTTTGAGTGGTTCAGGTGAGAAAGGGTTGCAGGGTCAGGGCTGCTGCTTTCACCTGACATCTGTGTAGAGCTGAACATAAACCACTGCGGTAGCACCTGATTTTTTTATCTCCCCTTCAACTGTTTTTATAATATCGCAAAGTATTATGCATCTAGAATTTCACAAAATGACCACTGTGCTGCCCCATATCTACGCTACTGGCACCGAGCTCAGTATATTCCCAAGACAAGGCTTTGGGCTGTTATATTGTTGGCTCCAGAGCTCCTCCTGGAAACCCAACAGACGGTCTATGACATTGGGGTAAGACTGTGACAAAATGAGCCTCGTTTGTTGACTGCCAGAATAGTAATGGTCATCATTGCACTGGAAAAGCTTTGTGGTCTGTTGAATAAAGATTTTTCTCATTTGGTAAGGGTAGCCACAAGCCGCAAATAACACTGAGCTCCAGACTTGATAAAGCAAGCTCCTTCACATCCAGTCCTTTCGTAGCCATTGGGAAAAGCTGTTATTCTTCAGACAAAAGTAACACTTATTCCTTGCTTGGAAAAGGGGTTTGTATATATGGAGATATAAAGGGTTAAGTGTTCATTATTAAAATCTACCCCCATGGTATAATTGTCTCCCGTAACAGGAATGATCCACAACATGGAATTGTAGTCAGTGGTTGATGTTTCCTTCTCTGTATAATGTGTCCCTTGTACATTGAGAAAATTTAACTCTCTGCAAAGATAAAGTGGCAAATCATTTCTTAATATCAGAATGATGCAGCAATGATATAGTGTGTGAACCCCACAAATCCCATGTCCGTCTGTATCAGTTTTGAGTTTCATATTTTCGAAGACGGAACCTGATTCTGAGCTCTCTAGGCAAAGAAATGCAGTGGGTCTAAAACATAAATTAAAAATAAATGCATTGTTCGGTATTCTACTCCATGAAATAAAGGGTTCCTGAGAAGCCTTCATGTCACAGAATGACAGCATCCTTGATGCTGGAAGGGACCTCTGGAGACCCTCTAGTCCAACCCCACAGCTCATGCTAGTGCACACGTGTATGTGGATATTTTGTGCTTCTGTTAAGGCAAGATTTCTTCAACGTGAACCTGAATCACAGTAGTATATGACTATAATTGGATTAGGATGAGAAAGGTATTTAAAAAACACCCCAGTTACATCATGCTCAATAACACTTGGTTTAATGGAAAGTAAAACACTAGTCAAATTCTGACAGTGGTTGTATTAATAGCCAATTTCATATACTTTATTTTGTCCAGAAATCTAAAAATAGATCTGTCATCGAACTAGGCATGTTTCAGTCTGTCTAGCTCTCCATGGCTTGTTCTTCATCAAGGAACAAATTGTCTTTCTCCCTGTTCCATATGCCCCGTTCTCCTGGTGTAAGACATGCTTGTAACGGGATATATTCTATAATAACTGAGATCTCACGACAGCTTTTGTTGTTGGGCCATCACAATATCATTGCCCTACAGCTGCATTCATCCAGCGACCCCACCTTCACACACAGGTGGGGTCAAAATGGAAAAGGTTGAAGGAGCTGCTGCCTTCTTCTGACCCCCTTGGGCAGGGTGGGAATTACAGGCCCCCGTGTACACATTGGCTCCTAAGTCCCAAGGAGCTTTCTGCCATTCTGCATGGGTGAATAGGGCCACCAAGGTCTTAGCCAACAGTGGCAAAGAGCAATAGTGCAGTGGAACCAGGACACCTTCCTTTTCCAACACCACAGGTGGCCTTTGCTGTGAGGAGCACGTCTGCATCTTATGAAAGGAGACGGTATTCTATTCTCCAGCGGCACAAATACCTTCTTGTTTCTTCAGTCCTGGTGTAACCAAAACATCTCCATGATCTGCCATTGATGTTTCCTCTCCATAAACACACGTGCAGACACACAGTGTGGTGGAGGGAGCCTTAGAGAGCAGGATCAAGCCTTGAAACAAGTTTCCAAAAGGCTTTTGCAAAGCTATCTTTGCTTCCCGATGTCTGCTAGGAGCATCCCAAGTCCTCAACCTGATGCACCACCTTTCAAGAGGAGCATTCCAGAGAGAGGTCCAGTGTAGTTAATTCTAGCTGCGAAAGCTTGCGATCAGAACAACTGTTTGAAAGATAAGGACATATATCAGTTTTCTCTGACTGTCATCTTTACATGTCCTGTTGTAGCCCTATCAATTTTGGGGGGAAGCTGACGTAGTTCTCCCGAGAAGGATGTTGCAGAGACACTTCTATTTTCAGACCTTATTGAGATTTTTCTTTTCAGCATATATCTATATATTGCAGTTGTGTGCAGGTGGTCCAATTTGAGGTGTCAGGAGGGACTCCTTGGCTGCTTTGGAAGCTCACAATATTTTGAGGTTAGATATCTCTACTGTGCCCTGCAGCTGCCTCCCAAGAAGCAGAACTAGCATTTTAAAAGGAATACTGGATGCTTAAAAGCAGCCTCATGGATCTCGCCTTCTTCAGACGAGCTACATATCCAGCTGCTCTCAGCTCTGTCTGAGATTGCAGTGGTCCATGCTGCATCTCTAGATCAGCCACTGTAAAGGAAATCATATTAGTTTTGCCCAAGCTCTGTCTCTGCTGCAGAGGAACCCATGGTCAATCAAAGCAATAAGTTCCTGTCTCCTGTGAAGTGCCCTTTTTTGTTACAGTTGTCCTGCATCTTTGCTCCTCATGCTGTCCATGACATATGGCCATCACCACCGCAGGACAGGAATGAGTATTTGCATTTGGGTATTGTGTTTCTTTCCAAGGAGTGGTTGCAGTTTACTCATACAAGGAGCCTCCAGTAGAGTTTGTGGCATTTTCCCATGGTTAGGTGAGGTTGAGAGTTACGGGGAACCGCTCAGGGCAGCCCATCCGTTGCAGTCTCCCATCTCACACTTGTGCTCCTGCCGCATTCTGGGAAGCAGAAGCGTTTTGCCTCCGGTGCTTCCTAGTCTAGAGGATGTCAGCAACGCTGGGAGAAAAACTAAGCCTGGAGGCAACCCCAGCAGATATTCTGCACAGAAGTTCATATTCAGGACTATTAAAGCACAAGCCTTAATTGCTGTTGGCCCATTTTCCGGTGTGATGGTTATATTCTAATGTACCAGTTTTGCTTCAATCCTGCTTGATGCTGACACAAGCACAGACTAAACCGCTAATCCCCAGTGTGCCCAGTTGGCTCCCTGCTTGCACGGTCACTCCGCTTGCTCCCCGCAGGCTCTGTGCTTGTCGAAAATCTCTAAGTTGCGATTTCCATGAGGATCCACTAATGCATGTCCTTCCTGACGTGTTGGTTAACAGATCCAACCATTGAAGTGGTCAGTCCCATGCAGGATATAACTGTTGATGAAGATGGCACAGCAGAGTTCATATGCCAATATTCTAGGCCAGTACACGCCATATGGAAGAAAAATGATCAGGAAATACATGCAGATGGGCAGCGAGTGATTATCGATCAGGACTGGAATGTAAGCATGCTAAAAATTAAACCTACGGTACCAGAAGACACTGGCATCTATTCTTGTGAAGCTGAAGGCACTAAAGTGATGGCTGCACTTGATGTTCAAGGTGAGGTCTTCCAGCCAAAGAGGAAGACTATCAGGGGTTCCAAATAAGAGGTGGAAAAATCATGGCAGCGTCTCACAATAAGCGACACATCAGCTACCCGCTCTTTGGTGTTCACTCCAGTACTGATAACGATGATAAAAGTAGTTGGGAGTTAATGGGTATTGGATATGAAACTGCAGCATTTCACTGGAGCTTAGTTCTAATTAATGCTCACTAATTACACCACTTATGCATCATACCTCTTCTACAATGAACCGCAACATCAGTGCAATGGGATGTGTCCTGCTGAATTATTGTGAAGTCACAGATGTAATGTTGGTCCAAAGAAATAATAAGAATATTTTTTTGGTGTTACGGAGTGCTTTTTACGCACAGTGTGCCTTAAAACCAGTAGCTAATGGACAGTGTGGAATTTCAATTTATTTTCAGCTAAGCTAAGGTGGCTTGGTATTTTACTTATTTCAAATACTGATCACGCAGGAACTGTCGTCTTCTTTCTCATCAGCATTTTTGAGAAACAGCAAATCAAAAATTAAAAATAGGTTTAGGATTTTATATCGATATTTCTTTTTTTTTTTTCTGCTGCGTATGGGATTATTGTTTTCATTCACCAGTTGAATTAACGTGATCAGCAAGAACAGGGGTTCTGATTTGATTTCTGAATTTTTGTGTTTCATTAGGCAATTATGCCTTCTTGTCTAATCAGGGTTGTGAGCACAGAAGAGCAGGGTATTATTTCTTATAATATTTTCTACATTGATAAGTACTTTCCGTTTTAGGGATTTAAAAAGATGTTAACAAACATAATCTAAAAGTATCCCAGAGGAGGCAGGATTTGTAATTGTCTGCCTTCCCTAGTTAGGGAAACCAACACTCCAAAAGTGCACAAATAAACAGCTCGGATTTGTTCTAACAAAATTATATATTCTCCAAGGATTTACCCCTCATTGTTCTCCATAAATATGAATATTATAAAATATTGGGGTTTTTTTTAGTAACTCATGTTTGAGGTTTTTTGTATATTAAATAAATTGTTCAGCTTTTGGGGATTTTTTTTTTTTTGCTTAGAACACTTCAAATAATAGTTATAGAGATCTAAACAGGAATGTCTCAGGGCGTTGGTTTATATTAAAGATCATGCTGACTGTTGTATGGTATTTCTGTAAAATGTATTTACTCAGCTGTGCGTTCCCGCTGTTGTGCATGCAATTTGTCCGTATAACTGGTCTAACGCGAATTATACTCCCCTGCACCAGCCCACGTTTAATTTTGCATCAGGCTGATTGCTTCTGTACGAACGCCGGCGGATGCACGACTCCGCAGGCAAACGGAGCGTGTGGATACGCGCATGTTTCCCACCACACGCGTGAGAAAATAGACCTAACGCATTATCACAGAGCTTTTGTAACAATTCAGAAATTTACTATTTAAATTGCTGTTAATGCAGATTTTAATATTTTGTGTGTTCCCCCGAGGCAGACTTGCAGATGTGCTGCTCGCTCAGATGACAGTCGCTGTAGCTTTGTCGGCTGTAATACTTTCTTGCGTTTGCTTTGCATGAGACAGTAAGATTTGGTCATGAGCTCTCCGTGGATTCACATCTCCTCAATTATGATGATAATTGCGCTGCCTGGGAGATCTGTGGGAAATGTTTCCTGCTGTGGGACAGGAGGAATTTGATGATATTTTATCTTCCTGAGCTATCCCTTCCTATCAACTATTGGCTGGATTCAGTAAACACCATTTTTTACTTTCCTTGTAAAAACAGAAGTTGGGTTTCTGGAGGAAGTCTGGATGAAATGCTAGAGGTCCTAGACATTTATCAGTATTTTTAAACTATGTCACTGCTTAAAATGTTTTTTGGAGGGCCATGAAGATGATCCGAGGGCTGGAGCACCTCTGCTGTGAGGACAGGGTGAGGGAGTTGGGGTTGTTCAGCCTGGAGAAGAGGAGGCTCTGGGGGGGCCTTCTAGCAGCCTTCCTAACGGGGGCCTACAAGAAAGATGGAGAGGGACTTCTTAAAAGGGCATGAAGTGATAGGATGAGGGGTAATGGCTTCAAACTGGAAGAGGGGAGATTTAGATGAGATATTAGGCAGAAGTTCTTGACTGTGAAGTGGTGAGGCACTGGAACAGGTTGCCCAGAGAAGCTGTGGCTGCCCCATCCCTGGAGGTGTTCAAGGCCAGGTTGGACGGGGCTTTGAGGAACATGGTCTGGTGGGAGGTATCCCTGCCCATGGCAGGCGGGTTGGAACTAGATGATCTTTAAGGTCCCTTCCAACCTAAACCATTCTATGGTTCTGTGATTCTATACCTATAGTTTTGTGTTAGAACATGGTTGAAATTGCCAACGAAGCCTACAAGCGCAGTTTATCACATCCACATCCTTTCCATCAGCTTTCCAGCAGTGGGAATCATCCAGTGCTCCGAGGCTTTTTAATATTGCGTAGCCAAGCAATTAATACTGTTCGTCATCCTTTTTTTGCCAGCCAAGAACAGCATTGTCCAGGGCTTGGAGAATGTGGAAGCGGTGGAAGGAGGGGAAGCCCTGTTTGAATGCTACCTTTCCAAGCCCGAGTGCTACAACTACAACTGGCTGATTGATGATGAACCTGCCAAAACTACAGAAAACACTGAGATGGTTTACTTTGAGAACGGGCGCCGGCATATTCTGTTGCTGAAGAACCTCACTCCCCGGGACAGCTGCAGGGTGACCTTCATGTGCAGCGACGCGGTCACCTCAGCCTTCCTGACCGTGAAAGGTAACTGAAGCACTCGTGCGTGGGGAGCCTTAAATTTCTGGCTGGAAAGGGCATATTGAGCCAGGAAAATATGATGAGTAGCAGAGAGGAAAAGTTGCATTTGTTGCTTGCTTCTTACCTAAATCTTCTTCCCACGCAATAAATGGAAGATGTTTTCCAATTTCCTTTTTTTCTTGTTGGTGTATGCCATGACACGGATATAAGCATCATCAGTTGGCAATGAGTTATCAGCAAATGACTGTCTTACAGTTGTCATTATCCTGATGAGTTGGGTTGTGTTTATAGGTACTTCGGGGCTGTAGAGGTGAGAGTTCTATCAGCAACAGTGTTGTCTCTGTAGCCTTGTATCTTATCAGCTATTGCTGAGACCCCTGTGGGGATCAGAACCCCTTTCAGAGCACAAGAACTGCCATCCTCAGTCATACCGTGGTATCTCCACTGTGATTTTCTGTTACTTGGGAAAGAAAAACATTGCTGGTTTGGTTTTTGCTCCTGAAAGTTTTGGAAAGTTTCAGTCCTCACTGGTACCATGTGTTGTGGTGACATACATAACCTCCCTTTTAATGATCTGCTGGGTCTCCAAGGCCTGACTGTCCAGAGCTTCACAAAAATATTCACAAAATCTCTTGCCTGTCTTTGTTTCTGTAACTGAGGGCTTGATTACCTATTTTTACCTACAGGATGGCGCCTACAGATCTTGCAGCCTCTCACAGATGTGGAAGTCTCTCCGGGGGAGAAAGCCACATTTAGCTGCGTTCTAAGTGAAGCTGTGCCAATTAATGAAGTCGCCTGGTACAGTAATGACATAGAGCTCCAGTCGGATGAGGACTGGGAGGTACAAGCAGATGGAAACAAATACAAACTTATTCTGAAAAAAGCCCAACCGCATCATTCCGGAGAGGTGACCTTTGCTTGCAGGGAAGCAATTGCATCAGCCAAGTTATCCGTGATAGGTAAGTGTCTGTCGTTGCAGCCCAGCGGCACTTGAAATCTCAGACTTTGGTATTGAGCTACAACATTGAATTTTCTAATCTTTGTACTGATTCTTTTCTCTTTGCCTTTGCACGTCCCAAGCTAGCGTTCTTAGTCTGAGAAGATGCTGCTGGGCAACTTGGTTTTTTGACCAGAAACATTTCACCTCATCAGAAGACAATTGTCTCAGGCTAGCGATGGTAGAGAAGTTCACCAGCTTTCTTTAGCTGCAGTCTTTTGTAAAATGTAACATAGAGTCTAACGGAAATCAATTTACTCAGAGTTTGACATCACCCTTGGCAAATGTGATCTTGGCGGGGTGATCTTATTGCGGCCTTTCAGTACCTAAAGGGGGCCTACAGGAGAGCTGGGGAAGGACTTTTTACTAGGGCATGTAGTGACAGGACAAGGGGGAATGGCTTCAAACTGGAAGAGGGCAGGTTTAGANTCTAATCTTTGTACTGATTCTTTTCTCTTTGCCTTTGCACGTCCCAAGCTAGCGTTCTTAGTCTGAGAAGATGCTGCTGGGCAACTTGGTTTTTTGACCAGAAACATTTCACCTCATCAGAAGACAATTGTCTCAGGCTGGCGATGGTAGAGAAGTTCACCAGCTTTCTTTAGCTGCAGTCTTTTGTAAAATGTAACATAGAGTCTAACGGAAATCAATTTACTCAGTTTGACATCACCCTTGGCAAATGTGGACATGGGAGGGAGCCGAACTGGAGTGCCCGTGGAAAAATTATCCAGGGCAGCAGAGAACCCTTTGAAATCTGCTAATCTACTCAAGTGCCGGGCAACCAGTTTTCCAGATTAATGAGTTGCATGTTAAAATCTTCATGTGGGTGAGATCCATGAAACACATGCATTGTACTTCAGAGACACAAGAGTTAATAGCTCTTGGAGTACTTCACAAGTAGAAAAGATGATAGTTCCCTAATTCCCTCGTGGGGCAGGTCAGACCAATGATTCATCAATGTCCATTCCAGCACCCAAGGTCTGGTTCCTTCCCACAGTAGGACAGGTGGGTCACCCAGCAATGGTCACACCAGCACAGCCCCAGTAATGGTTACGAGATAACTGCAATCTGGTTTAGCTGTACGCTGTACTTGAGATGTTCCAGAGTCACTGATTGACCATCCCTCCTTTAAATTATTAGGGGTAGTCTGTCTGTCTAATGACTTCTGAGGCTTGAGAGATCTCTGATGTTTTCCAGTCATTTCCACAAAAAATTGGGTGCTGATGGATTTAAAACAGCTTTGTCTTATTTTGGGCACCTACATTTTAGGAACTGCAAAATCCTATCCTCATGAACTCCTCCTGTTGATGGGTCTTCTGTATGAAATTTGGCTGAAAATAGAGAAAATAAGCTTTTATGTTATGTAGAAAGGAATGTTTGTGGTGTCCAGAATTAAAGAACTGGCTGATGACCTTATTTGCCTTTAATTTGTTGGACTGGTACATCATGGCATTATTTTTGTCTTCTAAGCCAAAGCGTAAATTAGGTGAGGAACATTTTCCAGTGTACTGAGTACGATTATCAGTAGCCACTCCGGTAGGACACAAGACCATTCCCATTATGTATTTATTTGTTATTGCCTGATGCCGTGACATATATAGCAATTACACGGAAATTGAGTGGCTTGCTATTAAATTACTAGAGTTACTCTGTAGTCCAACAATAACTTGATTTCCATTAAGGCCAGGGCTGAAATAAATATGATGAAGGCTCAAACGTCCTTGAATTTTTCAACTAAGTTCCTGGATAATATGGACAGCATCGGGTCATCTTTATTTTGAGATAAGTGCAACAAAGCAGCAGGGAAAAAAATCACAATATGTGATGTTAAGTATGTGAGATGGCAGTTGGGGAATGAATATTTGTCATTAGCAGTGTAGATCAGGACAGACAAAGGAAAACTCAGTGGTGCACAGGTATGTCTCGCGGTCACCGGCATGTACCCGCTCAACTTTACGATACTGAATCTGTTGTGCTTCCTTCTCATTGCTTGTAGAAGGCTCTTGGTTGGTTTAGTATAAAGCATTATTGCTCATGTCGTACATCACGGGACCTCTGTTGTGCCTTCAGCCCACCCCGATCCACCTGAAGAACCTGAAGTTTTAAGTAAGAGCAGCCACTCTGTAACTCTGTCTTGGTACAAGCCCTTGAGCGACGGTGGTTGTGATATCCTAGGCTACAACGTGGAGAGGAAAATCCCAGGTATTGGCTGGCAGTCGTGCAGCAAGGGCCTTATTCAAAACACAGAGTTCATGGTGGACGATCTCACCCCGGGTGAACCCTACAGATTCCGCGTCTCGGCTGTAAACAAAGTTGGGGCCAGCGAGCCGGTGCACTTCCCCCAGACGGTGCGGCTAGGTGAGAACAGAGAGATGCCCCCAGGGAGGACTGCGACCTGCGGTAGCCCTTGTGTTTCGCATGGCATGCCTGCTTCACCCGTTCCAGGCGTCTCCTGGAAGAGTTCACTCTGCAACGTGCTTTGCTGCCAACACAATAGAGAAGAAAGAGCTCGGAAACATTGTTCTGGGCTGCCGTGAAACAAAACCTGCTGCGTTGTTAGTACCCAACACTTATTTTCTCCAAACTGCATCAAGCTGTCTTGCAGCCTGCACTGCATCCATGTGTTGTCTGGTCACCGTGAGCTTCCTTTCTGGTAGAGTTAGGATGGAATGAGTCAAAAGGGCATGTTGGAATGCATTTGAGGTAGCCGAGACCCTGGTACCAATGCAGAGGGTGGGCAGTGTTGTCTTCTTCACCCATCTTTCTCTTTCGTTATATTATTTGCGTATCTTTTTCAATAACCCCCACAAAGAAATGCTGGAGGACACAGTTCCTTTGCTGTCTGTTGGTGAAACTTTGGAAGCTATAGAGGGATGGAGAGCCACTCCCTCAATCTTTCTTTTCTTGCAACTCTTTCAGTGGTAGCTGAGCGCCCAACAAATTCCTCAAAGTGAGAGGAATAATAATTAAAAAAAAAAATCATCTTTTTGCAACACAACAACTGCCAGCGTGTCAGCTGGGCGCTGATACCGCTGCGCATGCTGACTTTGTCTACAACAAACCCAGGGCGCTCGGGGCAGTGGTCCCCTCACCCCGGTGAAATGTGCGGAGGGGCAGATCACGCTCAGGCACTGCTGCTTTGGGGAGCTCAGCTGTGTCCTTCACAACCCAGTCAATATCTCCGCGTTTAATGCATTTGTCTTGACGCTGCTTTGAGCATCGCTGTCGCACAAACAGCGTGCCATTGGCAGGCCTCCTTCCAAAGTAAAGAAGATACGGAGATTTTTTTTTATTATTTTTAATCTCTTTATGNTTTTTATTGTTTCTTTCGTGTCTCTCTTCAGAACCGCTTCACTTCTAAACATTAAGATCTTCTAGAATCTCTAGGACTGCTTGAATACTGGTGATGGGTAAATGAAGATCAGCAAATAAACACAGGAATGTGAAAAATGCAACTTTTGCATGTATAAATTTAAATGGAACTGGTTTAATGGCTGGGAGAGCTTGTAAAATTATTTTGATGTTATTTTTAGAAGTGCAAAGTTTGGATGCTTCCAGTCTTTTTTTTTCCCCTTTGGTTGTCTACAACAGCTAAACAATCTACAAATGAAGGATGAGATGCTTGGATGGTGCCTTAAAGCCAGATTATGATATGTTCTTTGTGTTAATTCACCTTTTTGTAATTACAGAGCCTCCAGTTACAGTCACCCATCCTTTGGTGGGAGGATCAGTCTCGGAAGGGGAGGTGGCTCGCTTGGAGTGCAAATTATCAAGTGAAACTGAAGAGAAAGTGATATGGTTCAAAGGAAAAGAACAAATACAAGCTGGAGAGAGATATGAGATCCTTTCTGATGGAAAAAAGCAGATACTCATTATTCGTGCATTTAAACCTGAAGATCAGGACACCTATACCTGCATGGTTTCTCCAGAAGTCAAATCTGTTGCCAGCTTGTGTCTTGAAGGTACAGAGAGTACATTAAATCAGTTCTGTTTATGGACATCTAGGGGCATCTCCAGAGCTTGGACTGGAATTCATTTTCTTTTGCGAGCTGTGATAACAATCCACAAAGAATTGTTATCTTCCTGTTCAGTATTGCCCAGTGTGTTTCCGAATCCCTGAACAGCTTTGAGCTGCTCAGATAAGATTTTCCTGAGTCAGATATTTAAGGTGCGATACAGCTGTCTCTACATGGGTTTCTGGTGCCTTTTGAGATGGTTTAGGGTATTCTGCCCGGCCTTCAGCTGCCATTTCAGAAAATGAGGGCTCTTTTGTACGTTCTGCATGGTATCTGCCAGCCCTCTGTCCTACGCATCCCAAATGGCTTTGGGTCATAGTGTTTAGGAAGCTGAATTGTGCCCCTACAGTGGGATTCAGCAGCCCACTCACAGGCATCTAGCACCATTGAGGCCCTTCAGGATATCACTCCTGGCCTCCACCTCCTTCTCCAGAGGGACCCAGAGCACTCATAGGTCCTGTGTTGTATCTGAGAGCCACATGTGGATGTCCCAGACAGCCTGGAGCATCTCAAATGGCGCTGGGCAACATGTGGCAGCAAGAGGGTGAGTCACAACCTTCAGACTTAGACACATCTAAACAGGCAGGTGTTCATGTGAGGTGGGAGTCTCAGCCCCCATCATAGCCAGTGGAGATCTGTTCAAGACAGTCAGCGAAGCCCTGTCTAGCTGTAAAACAGGATGAGGCTGAACAGCTTTCCAGGCTCCACTGACAGTCTTGACTTGGTATTCATCAACTCCAACATTTAAAAACGTCAGAAATGTATTTATTGGGTTCAAATGTGCAAAGAATAAAAAAAATAAATATCTTGTTTGGCCATGTTTTAAATGCATGCGTAGAATCACAGGATAGTTGTGTTTGGAAAGGACCTCTGAAGATAGTGTAGTCCACCTCTCTGCTCAAAGCAGGGTCACCTAGAACAAATTGCCCAGGACCATGTCCAGTTATATTAAATTCACATTTTGTTCTGAACAGAACGCTTGGTTAAATGCCACTGATACTCCCCTGCCCAGGCTTTGGGATAACATTTCCGTGTGCTTTCTCAGAGCTTACTCACAGACTTCTAAAATCTTATCGATTTAATTCTCCTCAGTTCCCACAGTGACAATGCTAAAAGAGATCGCCAGGGAAGCACCTCCCGCAAGGCAACCAGAAGAGCTGGTGGATGGCCATGTCCAGCCCAGCTTGCCCCCTGAGGCTGCTCAGGAGGGAGACCTTCACCTCCTGTGGGAAGCCCTGGCCAAGAAACGCCGGATGAGCCGGGAGCCCACCTTGGATTCCATCAGCGAAGTGCCTGAAGAGGACGAGAAGCTTCAGAAGTTGAGGAGGGAGGAAGCGGAGATGTCTCACTATTACTCAGAGGAGTACTCCACGTGTGATGAGCTGGCTAGGACGGGAGAAGCAGATTTCTCTTTCACAAGCTCAGATGATGAGTCTAGAGCTGGGACTCCTTCCCTGGTGAACTACCTCAAGAAAGCTGGGAAGACAAGTGTCAGTGTTACTAGCAAGGTCCAGTCCATCTCCACAGGCAAATTATGGAAACAGTGGGAGAAATCCAGTGTGGAGACTGTTGTGGCTGCCCCAGCTGCTCAGCCAGAGGAACCAGAAATACCAGATTTAGATGATCCTTCCATGAACAAGGCCGCTGTGAAGATCCAGGCTGCCTTCAAAGGCTACAAAGTCAGGAAAGAGATCAAACAACAAGAGTGCCCAGTGTTTACTGAGACCTTCAAAGATTTCTCTGGTGAGCCTGGAAGCACTCTCCACCTTGAGTGTGTGGCCCACAGCAAAACTGACATGAAAGTCCGTTGGCTGAAAGATGGGGAAGAGCTTTCAGACGGTCGGTACTATCACATAGACAATTACAGTGATGGGACCTGCTCTTTGATTATCACTGGCCTGGACAGGAAAGATGCTGGTAAATACACCTGTGAGGCATCCAATAAATTTGGCAAGGTTTCACACAGTGCTAAGGTGGTTATTGGCACTGAGGAACCTCAAGTTCTTCGTAAGGAGAAGCAGGTTAAACCAAGCACTGACAGTGAGACAGAGAGCTCATCGGGCAGTGAGCTGGATGATGCTTTCCGTAAAGCAGGAAGGAGACTTCATAGACTCTTCAGGGCCAAGATCTCAACCGAGATATCTGACGTGGAGGAAGAGCTCTTTGTCAGTGCAGATGAAGGGGACATAGAGATGGTCGACCATCAGACGTACCGTGAGGATGACCAGTACATCTACATCAAGTTTGAAATCTTGTCTGAGGCGAAAACTGCCGCCACTCGATTCAGAGAGATGTTTGGTGCTCTGGGAATTCCCGTGGAGATCGACATTTTGGAACAAGGCCCTAAAAAAATTGAATTGCGTATTGGGAAAGCAACACCACCCGCCCATGGGAAGTTCGCACCACAAGTAGCGAGACCTCCACCACCTTTGCTGACTTCTGATACAGGTAGGTGAAGCAAACCTGTTTATTCTTTGGAAAAGACAGCTGGAACAGGTCAGAATCTTCTCTTTTCACTCATGAATAACTTCCAAAGAGCCTTTAGATTTCATTTGATGCAGATATTTCCCTGGAAATGACAGTGTTTGAAAAACTGATGAACTTTTTAATTCTTTTTCATGTTGAAGGAGAGGAGGGAGGTTAGTGATGAAGGAGGGGGCTGCAAAGTATT
The DNA here is from genome assembly GCA_008711295.1 of Anarhynchus alexandrinus. Taxonomy (NCBI): domain Eukaryota; kingdom Metazoa; phylum Chordata; class Aves; order Charadriiformes; family Charadriidae; genus Anarhynchus; species Anarhynchus alexandrinus. The sequence continues at coordinate 519,479 of VUYV01000334.1, forward strand.
GACTTATCTACAAAGCTGCTTTTCATATAGAAATGTCCCCTACTACTACAATAATAGGGCCATAAATGCTATGATTATTATAGTTAAATTAACAAAACAGTTTTCAGAACAGTCCTGAAGGAGAAAAGACATTTCGGCAAAGAGAGGAACAGAGGCAATGTATAGTTTGCAGCTGTGCTGTTGCAATGCTTGTGGTGTTATGGAATATCTTCATAGTGTTTGTCAGGGAGCTTCTTCTTGACTGTTTTCATAGAGAAAAGAAATCTCTCTGCAATTAAAAAAAACTAGAAAGAGGGCAGGTTTAGATTGAACATTAGGAAGAAGTTTTTCACTTTAAGGGTGGTAAGGCACCGGAACAGGTTGCCCAGAGAGGTTGTTGAGGCCCCATCCCTGGAGGTGTTCAAGGCCAGGCTGGACGTGGCCTTGGGCAACCTGGTCTAGTGGGAGGTGTCCCTGCCTATGGCAGGGGGGTTGGAACTGGATGATCTTCAAGGTCCTTTCCAACCTAAACCATTCTATGATTCTATAATTCTATGATTCTATGAAACCAGAAATCTTCACACACTGGGCAAGAGTGCTCTTAAAATACATCTTTTAACACAGCCAAATTTTTCCTCTCTTCTCTCCTAACTACCCTGACTTTAGCTCCCATGTTCATGACTGAGCTCCAAAACCAAGAGGTGCAAGACGGATACCCAGTCAGCTTCGACTGCATTGTCGTTGGCAAACCGCTCCCCACGGTTCGCTGGTTCAAGGATGGGAAAGCTATTGAAGAAAACGATCATTACATGATCAACGAGGACCAGGAAGGGTGCCATCAGCTGATCATCACAGCTGTGGTCCCCACTGACATGGGTGTTTACCGTTGTCTCGCTGAAAACAACATGGGAGTCGCTTCAACCAAGGCGGAGCTTCGAGTGGACTGTAAGTCTCAAAATCACTGTAGAAAAAACAAGAGAAAGGGTCCTGCTGAGAGGTGGATAAATTTTTTTTCAAGAAGAACACCATTTACATTAAAGCAAATGTATGCATTGCCCAAAAAATGTTTCGCTTGCAAACCTCTTGGGTTCAGTTGGGTTTTGCCAACACCAAGGCAAGGCTCAGAAAAAAGCTTCTCAGATAAAGAGAGGTGTTTTCTATAATGCAGAGGTGTGCAGCAGCAGTGCGAAATCGAACTGCCAGTCGCTCAAATTAGTAGGGAAACAGTAATTATAGTAAGAAAAATAGTTTCAAAGCTCAGCTTACAGAAAACACTTCCTTTTTCCATCTAACAGTGACCAGCACTGACTATGAGACCGCAGCAGATGCAACAGAGACATCTTCTTACTACAGTGCCAAAGAATATATTTCGAGGTAAAATATTGAACTCCGTCTCTTTCTAACTTCTGATGTGATAAGATCAATATGTATATTTACATCAAGCCTGGTTTTTGCTATATCTGGCAGGGCCAGTTTAATGTCCTAAAGAATCAGCCAGACCAGCTGAGATGCAATAACTGCAACAGCTGGACATTTGTCATGGGTGTAAACTTGCTCCGGCTGCCTGCGGGCTAGCCCGGATACTTCTGCATGGTATCACTCCCGTATTTTTCATGTCATATGGTGCTGAATCTGTTGTCATGATGATAAAACTCTGAAGTCTATGAGGACAGGCTGAGAGAGTTGGGGTTGTTCAGCCTGGAGAAGAGAAGGCTCTGGGGAGACCTGAAAGCCCCTTCCAGCCCCTAAAGGGGCTTCAGGAAAGCTGGGGAGGCACTCTTGATCAGGGAGGGGAGCGATAGGATGAGGTGTAACGGTTTTAAACTGAAAGAGGGGAGATTTAGATTAAATATTAGAAAGAAATTCTTGACTGTGAGGGTGGTGAGACACTGGCCCAGGGTTGCCCAGAGAAGCTGTGGCTGCCCCATCCCTGGAGGTGTTCAAGGCCAGGTTGGATGGGGCTTTGAGCAACCAGGTCTGGTGGGAGGTGTCCCTGCCCATGGCAGGGGGGTTGGAACTAGATGATCTTTAAGGTCCCTTCCAACCTAAACCATTCTGTGATTCTAAACCCAACAGACTGAATTAACCTAAAATAGGTGATTCTGATTCCTAACTCTTTCCAGGCTTCCTGACTTTCTTCTTTCTCATTCTAATTGCTTCTTAGCCGAGAACAGGAGGAATCTACCACTGAGGAGGAGCAATTGCCCCAGATTTTCGATGAGCTTCATGATATTCATGTGGCACCTGGAGCATCACTGGCTAAATTTCACCTGAAGGTGAAAGGTGAGTGGAGCCCACAGCTCTGTCAGTTGTTCCAGGTTGAAGTGCTGGACAAGGTTTTCCAAAGTGCTTTTCTGCAGCCGTAACCGCAATCTGTGCATCCTGCACCACGTTTGCACAAACGAGCTAGAAGAATGTGTGTGTGCTGATTGGTGAACGATTACTTTTGCAGCAGACTCGGGCAGATATAGTCTCTGCGTCCATGTCTACAGGCGTAATTACAGGCATGTTCTTCTGAAAAGTGAGTCCTGTAATTCTCTGAGCACATTAGTTATGGGGGACCAATAAGGAATTAAAAAAAAAAAAAAGATAGTGACAGTGTCCTTTATTGTCTTTAGTAAATGAAACAGTCCTGGGCTTGCCTTACTTTACGAGGCAGTTGCTGCTACAACCTAAAAACTGCAAAAACATCCTCCTGGTGTTGACTGTCTGTCTGTCTGTTGACAGACTGACTGTAGGGAGAGGTAGGGAGTCTCCTGTTTTCTCTGATTGCTGCCTGTAAAACTGATGGGAACTGTTTTGACTCCGACTTTTCTCTCTGTGTACGTTGCAAATCACCTTTCCAACCTGGAAGGCATTTGCATAGGCAGTCAATATGGGGAGTGCCAGAAACTGTAGATACAGGACAGAACTTTACCAAATAAATAGAATTTCATGAATTTACAGCCATTCCTAATTGGGTAGAACTTTAAAACAGCAGCCCTGAGCACAGCGGAGGACTCCTTGGCTGCTCAGAAAGATCTGCCTGGTTGGAGATGCTCCCAAATCGACGTTGCCAATGCGTTCTGTTCTCCGTGTCTGTAACTGCTCCTTGCAGGGTACCCACAGCCCCGTCTCTATTGGTTCAAAAATGGACAGCCGTTAAAGGCCTCAGATCGCATCCTGAAGACTGATAAACAGGAATTCCACTCGCTGGAAATTCGTGATGTCACTAAGGCAGATTCTGGCCAGTACTCAATATTTGTCATCAACTCTGCTGGTTCTGCATATTCTTCGGCCAGGCTGGTGGTCAAAGGTAGGTATTGGATTGGTTTTGGCACCTGATTTTCTCTATTCCAGTGGCTCTTTCTGTTTTATAGAGTTATTTTTCTTTAGAAAGCCTACCAAGGCGAGTCAAGGGAGGAGGGGAAGTCTGTAGACAAAAGATTATGTACTTTAATCTTGGTTCGCCTGTAAATTTACTGTGTCCCCTGAAGAAGAGACATATAACTTCTCTAGGGTCTAACTGTTGTCTCATAAACATACATTTTATTCCTGCCCAACATCGTTAACTTTAATGGTTCATATTACTGAAACTGAGGGTCTCTTATACATCATTCTAACATCAGTTCTGTGTAATATCTCCTGTAAGGGGTAATCCCCTGGAGTCACTCTTTATTTTTTTCCTTCAACTCATGGACAGAAAGTTATTTGTATGTCATTTTGGGTTTTTCTCCTTGTGTTACAGATCCTGATGAGAAAGAAGAGCCATCAGAAACAGGTGAGAGAAGCCGTAGTGGGTGATAACAGAATCCCTAGGAATTTTTCAGTAAACTGACACAGAAGATGTCACCACGTTTCATCAATAATGTCGTTTTCAGATTCCCACGAGCAGCTGATACCACCGAGGTTCCTAGAAAGGTTTACAAATAAAAAGGTGAAGAAAGGTGCAAGCATCACATTATCTGTAAAAGTTGAAGGTAAGTGGGTGGATGCCTTCCCTCTCTGCTAAACACTTACATTGCAGAACTTCGTGACACATTCTGGGCTCTCTCTGGCCCAAGTCATTTTAACTTCATCTCCTGTCTCTGAAGTCTGGGACTCTACTCCCAGCTTTGTAAGAGACTTTATGTGCTTTACAGAAAAGTATCTTACTCATCTTCACCTCCATTTTCCTGTATGTAAAACCAGGGATAATAACACTTATTAGTCTCATGAAGATGTGTTGATTAACAGGTTTGGTTTTACGAAAAAGGTTTAAAGTCCCTATGAGTGTGCTGCAGAAAGGTTTATGTTCCTTTATGATATATTATTCCTGTTATTGTTGGAAAAGTATCAGGAAATAGTTCAAAATAGCATTTATTGACAGCACGGCTCATAATTGTAAGGAAGGAACACCATTAGGAAAATAAAAGCTCATTGCATTTGTTTTCCTTTAGGACATCCACCACCAACTATTACTTGGCTGAAAGAGTCATCTCGGGAGGACATCCTGTGGATCAAACCAGACACGCCTGGATATAAACTCGCCAGTTCAAATATGCATCACAGTTTAATTCTGTTGGATGTTAAAAAGAAGTACAGTGGAGCTTATACCTGCATTGCTACCAACAAGGCTGGTCAGTCCATCTGCACTGCCACCCTGGAAGTTGCGGATGGTAAATCTTTCTTACAATACAGACACATTCTCTACGTTCCCTTTCATAAAGTGCCTAAGAGAAAAACAAGTGTGACTGATAAGGAAATTAATCAAATCACAACTGAAAAAAATGCATTTTCCTAATATTAGCTATGAATTCGCTTGCCTTGCAAATGTTTACATTCTTTACTTCTATAATGTTTCTGATTTCTGACCCTAGTTTGGATTAACAGCAGCATTTTTTCTGTATAAACAGAAGACAAGTCTAAGAAACAACCAAATTAAGCTCAAAGGAAAAAGAAAGGTGGAAAGGCAATGCAAAGTAACTAGAAAAAGTCACCATTTAAAAAATTATTTTGAGTGCTTCACTCTGCTAAACTATTTTGCGTTGTAGAATTACCTTAAGGCAGCGAGAGGTATTTGATTCCCCTTTGGCAGAGCTTTCCAGGGCCTCTCCTGGCATAAGCCCTTCAGTAAGAGGTAGGACAAGCAAATACAGGCTGGGAGTAGAGGCAGCACTGTGAAGGACTTCACTTTTCTGTTACCTTTCCTTGCGTCCCACATTTTTACTGTACCAAGAGCTACAGGAGCATAGCTTGAGCATCGTAGAGAAATGAGGCAACCAGGCATCTGTGTGAACTGGGAAAGGAGTAAAGTATTTGCATCATATGAGTGGGAGTATGTATCCCAGGTCAGGACCTGCTAACAGGTCAGATTCAGTATTCCAGTGTTCCCAGTAATCCATGTCTAGAAAATGTGCCTACATTAAATATGTAAAAAGAACATTCTCTGCCTTCCGTCCCCTAATGATAAACCCTAATTTTGCAGTGAAAGAAGCTGAAGTTCTGACCCAAGAGCGTGTGATGGTGTCAGAAGCCATCATGACCACACTGGGGTAAGTGGTTGCCCACCCATGCTGAAGTGGAGCAGTGCAGGTACCACCCGGCAGAAGTTCCCCTGAGTCACTTTTAGGAATTGTTCACTTGAACGTCTTATATTCATGTCTCAGCACCACAGTTAAAATAGTTTGAGGTTCTGGGATGGAAAGTGCTATGAATATTCTAGACAATGTCAGCCACTTATGCTTGATTATCAGGGAGGATAGGAATGAGGACATATATAAATAAAAAGCAGGTAGGTCGTATAAAACTCTTGCTACTTTTTCATCTCCTAAGCAGAATGCCAAAAAGATTCACAGGGTGAAGGTCTGACTGTTACTCGCCAACACTGAAATACACTGATGCTTCACAGAAAAAGAAGTAGATGCAAAGGGTCTGCTCACAAACTTCTTGTTTACAAATGAACCCGAAGAATAACATCCTCAGTTTGCCATTCTTGGCTTGGATAGCAGGCAGATACGGTCTGAAAAGTGGTATCCACCTGAACGCACATTAGCTTCTAGAATATGTCCCGCCCAAAAGGCTTGACCAGGCTTCTTCTGGAGTATGAAGAAAGTGAAGAAAGCTACAGTGGGAATTCAGCTATTCCACTGCAACCTCTCCCACGGCTGTGCCCGGGCTCGGTTAGCCGTACTTAGTGACAGACGGTATATCGCGTATCAAGGGGAGTGAGCTTCCTCCTGCTTCCCGTGGACTAACAGAGAATTAGGGCAGATCAGCTTGTGCACTGGAAATTTATATCCCGCCTCCAAAAAGCACAGGAATAACAGAGATGTTGACTTCAGGATATTAGTGTTTTGACAGAGCTGTAGTCTTGGGAAACACCGCAAACGCTCTTCATCAGATGCAAGCAAACGCTGGCAGTTCCTCACGTCTGTGAAGCCATTTTCACTCAGTGTTGACAATATAGTCTCCTGCCCCTTTTCTGCTGCCGGGAATGAATTTAGTGCTGGTAAAATCTGTCAGTGTAGCAAGGGTCTCTTTGGACCTCAAAACCACTGCAGCACCAGTAGTCAACTTGCTTCCCCAACACATGAGTGTCCCGGTGTGGTGGGAGCAGATCTCTTGGTAGGACCACAGCTTCTGCATATTCTCCAGTCTTTGGTTTCCTGCTGAAACCGCTGGAAATTGTTGAGCATTAGTTCACTGAAAACTGGCTGAGACTACAACTCCTGTGACATAATATCTCCAACTGTAATAGTTTTATTTCAGTATCGGCTGGGAATAAAGTCCCAGTAGCACCAGGGGGATGGAGACTCCTCTGTTCCGCAATCCACTCCCTGAGCAGCCAGGTCTTCTCCGGGAATAAGGAGAACTCTCAGATGGGATTTGGCTCAAATACTAAGACACACAAATATTTCTGTGCCCGTATGAGCCAGGTGCCCCAATTCTCATTTCTTATAATGGCCCTGGTGAGTATCGACTACCAGCACCTGCAGTCCAAACAAGAGTCCTTAGGTATTCCCAGGCTTCACGTGCAAGGTGTGAGAAGGAGGGGGTGTTTCTCATTTACCTCTCCTTCCTATAAATTTTATTTTAATGTTTAACTCTGCTTTACTCTTTCTTTTTCAGATCTATCCATCCCTCTGAAACAAGAGAAGGTAAGAGAAGCTATTCTCTCGCTCCTACTCCTGCCCTTGACATCTACAGCTGAGGGTGTCTATGTGTTTCATGATTACCACCTACTTCTGTCCTGTTTTCTTGAAACAGTTTGGAACATTGGGAGTTTTCTGGATTGGTCTCTGTTCAAGGGTGAATTATTTGGATGAAATGTGAGCAAGCAGTTTTAAAAACAGGGGAAGTGAAGAAAATTGGACCATCCTTCCACAGAAGCTTTTGTTACTTCAAAAAGATGACTTTCCAATGGCGTTGCCTGCTTAACAGAAAATTCTCTCTTTTCCAGGAGACCTTGAAGCTGGCAGAGAAGGTGTACCTAAAAGCCCTATTTCTTTAGCTGATGTTGGCTCAGAAGAATTCTTCCAGAAACTCACCTCCCGTATCTCAGAAATGGTATCTGCAAAAATAAGTCAGGGTAAGCAACCTGGCAAATGCGATTTAGTTACGGTAGAAAAATACGCAGTCTTTTTTTAGGTATCATCTGGACTTTAAATATCAGTGAGCTTTATGAAGCAGGTTTTGAGACAGTCATCCTACATAAGCGTGTGATCATTTGTAAATGCTTAGGACAAAGAATTTTTAGTAAGAGTCCACTCAAACTGCATGTCTTAATCTACAGTTTTGAACTAGAAAAAGCTATTACAGTAAACTGAGATGTCTAGTGTCTATTTTATGCATACGGTGTTTATTTAAATAAGTAGGAGTAACTGTAAGCTTTAAAGTGGAGGGCAAGTTGTAAAAAATGGAAGTGTATTTTGAACATCTCGGGTATTTCCAGTTTCTCAGATATTCGTCACTCCTGAGTCTGAAAGCAATCCTGTTTCGAAGACTTCCCACGTCTTCAAGTTTTAGCTCACAAGGGGATTTAAAAATCAAGTTGAGGCTGAAAACTGTGTGCACAGCTGTGCAGTAATCCAACAACTCATTGAATTGAATGAAAAATCCTGGTTTGTGTATCATATACTGGTTATCTTGTAGTAAAATTTTATTTTGAAGCAAAAATAGAGGCATTACCTCTCCTACAAATACTCTTGCAGTGCAGTGGCAATGCATGCTGTAAGCACGCAACCTCATGTATTAAAACATCCCAATTACTTATTTAATCCCAAATATCGTTAGAAGATCACACTAAATACTACAAATGCTCTTCCTAGGGAATATTTGTTTTTATTAAATTAAAAATTATTATAGGTACGGTTCATGTTCAGATCGGAGACCTTTATTATTTCACACTTTGCTGTCGCTCTGCTTTTTAGCTACACTTCGAGTGCCAGGTGCAGAAAGTGACGATGAATCAAAAACTCCCTCTGCCTCTCCTCGCCATGGACGGTCCAGACCTTCATCCATTGCTCAGGAGTCCTCCTCTGAATCTGAAGATGGGGATTCCAGAGGAGAGGTACGATATCTTTATGGACAAGTTTGACACAAGGAGAAAACTTTACTTAGAATGGTCAATCTCCTATGGTTTAGGGATCTCCATCCCCTTTAGAGAAGTACTTCACTTCAGTAGGTATATTTGGTTAAATAAATATATTTAATAAAGTTAAATATTGGGTCTGTGACACAGAGCATAGAGTATCAAATTCTGATGCTCACTGTGCGATCTTGAACAAGTTGTTCAAATCAGCATGATCAAAACTTATCCGTTATTTGGCACCTTTTGCTTTTGTGGTTGAGCTTCAGAAAGTCAGAGCTTGGTTTTCTGTGGCCTTGGACAGAGTTGGTCAGAAGAATTTTGCTGAGAAGTTCTTCATGAGAAAAATGAGAACTTTGTGAGAATTAGAAGTATAGGGGGTGTTCATTTCAAGCACTTCCTAAAAAAAAAAAGGAAAAGTAAAATTTTGGAAATGTTAACCTATTTTGACATTTTCAGGACCAGTGTTGGTTTTGCCTTGGGAGAAAAATCCACTGTTTCATGGTGTAGATCCAAAACATCTCAGATAGTTTTGAAAATATGGCCTGAGCCCCTCGGGAATTAGCCCTCCACTTGCAAAAAGCAAATAGTCATTCTCTTTGCCAGACAAGGGCTGGAGAATAAAACATTAGACACAGATAAGCACTTATGCTCTGCTGGTATTACTGTATTCTTTTTTTCAGAGCACAAAATAACTGTCCCTTCATGCCTGCAGATCTTTGACGTCTACATGGTCACAGCTGACTACGTGCCTGCTGCGCCTGACAGGGAGACCATCACTTTGAAGGAAGGCCAATACGTGGAAGTCCTTGATTCAGCTCATCCTCTCAAATGGCTGGTCAGGACCAAACCCACAAAATCGAGCCCCTCTCGACAGGGTTGGGTATCTCCAGCTTATCTGGACAAGAAATTGAAGGTGACTGATCTTTTTCATGTAAAATTACTTGCTCCTGTTGCAGTTCAGGGCCATCCCTTTTGCGAGGAGTGATGGACGAGGAGGTTGTTGAAGGGCTCTCTGACATGATTAGACTTCTTCATGTTTTGATTAGACAGTATTTCTGTATGTGTGCAGTGGTGCCTGGGTCTGAAAGACCTAATCATCCTCCAGCAAAACCATTTCACACTGGTTTAGGAGTTGTTGGAAGGGACTGTGAACACATGAGGGATATTCCTCACTGTGCATTGATAAAAAGCACTGTTAACTTAAAAGAATAATGTTTCTTTTTTTCCTTGTATTTTAGTTGTCACCAGAGTGGGGAACAATAGAAGCTCCCGAGTTCCCTGGAGAGTTTGTTTCTGAAGACGAATATAAAAGGAAGCTAAGGTGAGCTCGTGTCATTTGGTATTTGCACCTTTGAGTTTTCCTGCCTTCTGAACCCACAGGAATGTTGGCATCTAGGTCCCTCCTGTCAGAGTCACTGGTTTTGTTCTGCTCAGTCCTGCCACCTCCCCCTTCCCAGAATCAAGCAAACCCTTGATTCTCTCACACTTGTAATTTGTGATCTTCGATTGGGTTTTGCTGTTGATTTGAGCCTAGGGAAATTCCAGGCGATCTAAATCATATTGGATGACTTGAAAGGAGGGGTTTACATGATGTAAGTCTGGAAGCTCTCTGATTTCACAAAATCCTAAGTGACAGTACCTCTGTACTTTGGGTGCCCTATATCTGAGGGTGATGTCTAAAGAGGGTGTGAAAGCACTCAATACCTTGTGTTACTTCCTCACGGTGCAGCACATCACTGAGTGTACTCTCGTGGAGATATTTGCTTTCTTGATTGCATAAAGTGGCATTGAAGTCGCTACTGTCATCTTTACATAGATCCTTTTGTTGCTCATGCTCTGTTTTTTCTGCCCTAACAGTAGATGTCTTTAAGGTAGAGGTAGGTGTCACCCCATGAGCAGGGTGTCCATAAGTTCCTCTTATGGTCAGAGGGGATCTAGTCAACGCGCTCCAGGGAGTCTGTTCCTCTGGTCATATATATCTATTTTAGAGCCTAAAAGTCTCTCAGCATATCAAGGATAATGTGATTTTTTTCTTGCCTATTCATCTTCCCTTCAGTGTTCTTATTCAAGAACTGTTGATCTCAGAAGAGGATTACATTCAAGACCTACAGTTCCTCCAAACTCATCACCTGAAGTTCACTGAGACCTATCCCAATGTCCCAGGAGCTGTCGCCAGTCAGAAATCCACCATCTTCAGAAATATTGATGACATTGCTCGCTTCCATTCCAGGTGGGTATTCATTTGAGAGGAAATTGTGGCTCACGTACCTGGTGTCAGAGCCACAGTAGTTATTATTATCATGAAGGATGTGGAGCACTGGCAGTGCTGAGGTGCAAGGGAATTGGTGGTCTTTTTGGGATCATAGACGATGGCATAGTTTAAATCAGTGCACAGGGTTGGGACTCCCATAATACCCTTCGGAGCTTCAAGGCTTCGTATGTCCAGCTTATTTCTTATTCTTTTAAGTGAATTTAATAGAGAAACAGTGAATTTTTATAAAAAGGCAGCATGGTCTTGCAGGCACTTCATAGAGACACACATTCACCTAAAACTGATGCCATCAAACCACATCCAGCTGTAGTAGACTGCCCAGGTACAATGCCGTGGCACGACACCTCTGCCTACCCCAAGAAAGGATTTAGTGCAGTTCTGCTGTTCAGAGTGAATTGCCAAGGTCTGGGCTGAAATACTTTCACTTGTGTCCTCAAACCAGGACAACTTGCCAGGGAGAGGAGGTGTTGTACCATGTCTTACGTGCCTTAGGCTTTCCGTTGCTAAGGGGTTTCCTTTTGCACCTGGATACCCTTGCCGTCATGGGAAGTGATCGCTCTCATGGGAAGTCCCTGCCAACAGCGTGAGAATCACCCTTTCTTCCCCGTTTTCCTACCCTGTGGTCCTAATGTTTGGTTTATCTTAAGGGGGTGTCAATAATATGCAGGCACAAAGCTCAAAGTGAGCGTGCAGCATCTTCCCCGATCAACCTGTGCTCTGGTCAGGGCCAGCAGCATCGTAAGCAGGAGCAACCAAAAAAGGAGTTTGAGCAGGTTGCGATGAGAAGTGTATAGTTACTCTGGGGAAATCATTATGGGGGGCACTGCTTCTGCACTGGGGAGGACGCTTATGTGGGACATCTGGCACTTCTCCTGGCTGGGCCACGAGAATAGATTTCCCTTCTCTTTCCTCCCTCTCTCTCTCTTCTCCCTCCCTCTCCTTTTGTTTTTACCTAAAAGGAAGTTCAACTGCGAGAGGTGGTGCATGTCATCGGCTACCACCACTGCTAAAAATCTTTGTGCGTGTGAACCTGTCTCAACATCCTTTGTGAAACAGAGTGGGGATCTCTGTCTTCACTCACGTGGATGACTCGCTGAGCCTCAAAGAGAGGCATAAGGATCTGGGGAGGGGTTAACTTCCCAACTTGAGCTGAGCCCCTGAAAGTTATCCCTACCTTCCTTGCAGGGCGTTACATGCATTCAAGTCAAGAGGGACAGCACCATGCTGGACAAAGAGGCAGTGAGAAGTTTAATGCTAATGTGGCGACATCCCTCGTTTCCCCCAGTCATTTCCTTTAACCTGAAATCGCCTGATTTAAAAGTCTGGCTGCTGGGGTTGTGTTCTCGTAGAATCACAGAATGGTTTAGGTTGGAAAGGACCTTGAAAATCATTGAATTCCAACCCCCCTGCCATAGGCAGGGACACCTCCCACTAGACCAGGTTGCCCAAGGCCACGTCCAGCCTGGCCTTGAACACCTCCAGGGATGGGGCCTCAACAACCTCTCTGAGCAACCTGTTCCAGTGCCTCACCACCCTCAAAGTGAAAAACTTCTTCCTCAAACTTCTCACCTCATTCCATCGCCTTCTTCTCATATGTCCTTTCTTCTTTGTGTCCACAGCGTCTTCCTCCGAGGTTTGCAGAAATGCGACACTGATGATGATGTGGCCATGTGCTTCATCAAGCACGAAGCAGAGTTTAATAAGTACATCCAGTACCTGGTGGGGAGGGTACAGGCTGAGTCCATCGTTGTCAGCAAAGCTGTCCAGGATTTCTACAAGGTAAAACAGTAGCCAAAGTACCTGCTGAACATGCATCCTCTAACCCACTGCATCAAGAAACGTAGTTATTAATCACAAATGTGATCCTGAAAAGGATTATTAAATATTTTTTGTGGGAAATCATTGCTAAATATAATAATTTTGTATTCACTGTCTAGCTCTTCCTGGTCTGTACAACCAATATGGGAACATATTTTCATACACTTAAGCATTTATAAATATTATTAAGATTATACAGATATGAATGTGGCTGTAATTGTAAGTAGGGGGTGTTTTAAGGACCACCACAGTACAAGATCAAGTGAACCCACATAAAATATTAGTATAGATAAGGAAATCCTGTTTCTCATCTCCAGCTGCTCAGGATTGAAGTTCACTCGTGAAAACACACACAACACTCCAGATCCATGAGCACATGTGTGTTCATGGACCCCTTGAGCAGCAGCATGGCTCCTCTGTCCATTTGGTACCCCTGCCCAGATCCTGAGCACCTTATCCCTCTCCATGAGCCTCCTGCTCACCAGCTAGTCCAGCTTGAAAACAAATGCATGTATTGACACTCACCCCACGTTCACAGACCCCTCAAATTATCAGTGCAAGCTCTCAGCCTCCCTAATATCCATGCCTGGTTCTGGGGTCTCCTACTTGCTGCTAGTCCAGCTTGAACTTTGCTGGTGAATTGTGGACAGTTGCACCTACGTGCACCAGGTAAATGAAAGGATCAACATCCAGCTCAGTGGCTGATGTCCTCACACATGGACTCCAGGTGCCGGTGCCGAGACCCTCACTTGATCCGGTCACTGGCACTGCAAACACACGGACCACTCTCGACCAAGGTCTGGTACCAGTTGGTGGCACTGGGTTTGCTCACTCTTGCCCTTCCACCCGCCGAAAGCACTGATCTTTCCTCTCACACCATCTGGTTCTGAAAGCTTTGGATGACATTTCCCCAGCATCAGTCCTGTGCTGGAAAAGCAGACAAATTCAGCATTTCAGACATCTTATACTCTAAAATAATAATGATCTGGTAAAGGATGGGGGAGTGTTACGGATTCCCAAAATATGGGGTAGGAAGGTCTGGCAGAGCTATCCAGTTTTGGCTGAGTTAGGTCTATGAACCAGCATCATATAAGCATTTTCCAAGGAGTAATCCTTTTTATTGTTCTTTATAACAACCTTTCCTCATTCCTCTGTGTATTTTTTCAGAGATACACAGATGAAATCTTAATGAATGAAGATCCTTCACAACCACTTATCCCACCACTGCAGCACTACCTAGAAAAACCCATAAACAGGATCCAGCAGTATCAGACTATAATCAAGGTGAAGAGCTTTTGTTATACACTTATATCTCATACGTTTATGTTCTGCTTTGTGCAGCTTGTGTAGAAAAAGACTTTATTTTTATTTCATATTTCTTGGCTTCCATGTGATGCAACGACAATTGAAAGCTGCTTGAGTAAGAAAGACGGTACTCATCACCAGCGATGGTGCTCTCTAAATAATGTAAATCCAGGTAGAGGTTCACAGTCTCCAACCCCATAGAGTTCAGCAAGCTTTATCTGAGTGATGTTTAAATATATGCATATACATATATAAAAAAATACATGCTTATATACATATATATATATGAATGCATGTATGTATGTATCCATGACAAGAACAAATTTGCTTCACACTCAGCAACAGGTATGTCATAAAAATAAGCCATTTCCAATGTGTAAGATATTGACTTACCGCTTTCTTTCCTTGTGTTTTATGCTGACATTATAGCAAGATGGAATATGTGTTTTCTGAAAAGCATTGCCCCATTCTACCATCCTGAAATGTTTCATCTTTCAAGCTTTCGTCTGTCCTACTATCTCAGGGTCTAGCCCAGACCACAAACAAACATCTCAAAGTAGCATTCTAAATAGTACTTTCCATGGGAAATAGCACTGGGATATCCAGGAAGAAGACAGTCATGCCAAAATATTTCTGTATTTCTAGTGTTACCTAAGTGAGCGGCATGAATAGTTTGAAGAACATCAGCTTTCTAATATTGAACACATGCCTGCACGCAAACACCAAAATTTTTAAGGGCCTCTTGGAAGAGAGAGCAATCATGGGGACTTTCCGTGCCATCACGGCTAAGAGAGAGGAATACAAACAAATGTGAGAAGAACAGGATAACTGCCATTTCATATTTTTTCCAGCCTCTCTTTTTTATTATTCTAATATCGACTCTTAGTTTAGCACTGCCACACGAATCGCTTGCCTCACGGTGTCATCAGGATAAGCACCAGAGAAATGTAATGGATACATTTAGGATTGCTTTGGGGTTTTTTTTTTTGGTTTTCAATCACTGCGACATATCTGGTGTTTGCTTCAACTTTGTCATTGTTTAATATCAACTGATGTAAGGAAAGCCAGACTGGTTACTCATTAAGGCTGCAGAAAGGGTAGGAAGGAAGAGACTTTAGTAGTTAAACAGCACATGGTGGAAGAATGGGATAAAATTTGCTCAGATGAAAGAGCTGGAACAGATATTGAGAAACTCTTTGGCTTTCAAGGAAATGTTTTGTTTTTTTTTTTTCCTGACTGCTCAGTAACATTTGCTTCATTCCTCTACAGGAATTAATTCGAAACAAAGCAAGAAATAGCCAAAACTGCACTTTGCTGGAGCAGGCTTATGCCATTGTGTCTGCACTCACCCGAAGAGCAGAAAACAACCTCCATGTGTCACTCATTGAGAATTATCCGGGGACTTTGGAAAGCCTCGGTGAACCCATCCGACAGGTACTGGAATGTCTCAGTTGGTGTTAGTGCTCTGTGTGCCTTCACTGGTTTCTAAGTATCCTTAGGTCCTACAAGAAGCTCCTTTAGAAATATATCTGAAAGAGAGTATTTGCTTATTACCTTTCTTACTGTTCAGAGAGATGTGTCTCCTGGCTTGATGAAGGTTTGAAGCACCAAAGCATAGACGCTTATGGAGCAACTCCCACATAATGTAGTTATTTGCCTTTCCAACCCGCTCATCAAACGGGAACAGGTTTGTGCTGGGCCCCCACATGATTTTAAAGCATTTTAATTTTTTCTATTCCTCTCCTATTACATGGGCCAGCTCCTGAAATTACTGGCAGCGGTGGGTTTTTCCTGTTGATTCCTCAGGTGTTAGAAGCTCACTGAGCCTTTTCAGTCTACGTGTTTTCAAATTTACACAGTTCTTCCGAAGAGCCCCATTTGCTGGCCAAGTCGGTACAAGGAATCGTAGCATACATTGCGTGGGCTCCGTGTGAAAACATTTAGATCAGCTTATGGATGATCTCCCACCGCTGTTCATATCCCTTCGAAGGACTCGTGTGCTTCTCCAGCTCTCTCTCATTAAACAGTTGGGTGGTTTAGGAGCACAGAGGATAGGGGACATGAATCTAGGACTTTCAGCACCCTGGCTTGAATTCCTGTTTCTTTGTAGGTTTACTGTGTCGCGTTGGGCAAATCGTGTACTCTGCCTGTTTGTATCCTATGCCTTGCGTGGGAATCACGGCGTATTGCCGAGTGGAGTTGTCAGGCTAAATCACAGTGGCAGTGAGACACTCTAGTGGGGATTTATCTATCCACATTTAGACATCCCAAAAAAAAACAGTCCAGTGGATCACACCCCAAGAGCACTTACTTCTCCCTAATGCTGCCAAAGGGGAACCCGTGTCACTAACTCAGCTGTGTGTGAAATGAATGTCCTGTGCTGGTGAAGGAGATCAAGTGAGCATATAAAGTGTCTGTGTAACACACAGGATATAATTTCCATTATAGAATCATAGAATCACAGAATGGTTTGGGCTGGAAGGGACCTTAAAGATCATAGAGTTCTGACCCCCTGCCATGGGCAGGCACACCTCCCACCAGCCCAGGTTGCTCAAAGCCCCATCCAACATGGCTTTGAACACCTCCAGGGATGGGGCAGCCACAGCTTCTCTGGGCAACCTGGGCCAGGGGCTCACCACCCTCAGAATAAAGAATCTCTTCCTGATACCTAATCTAAAGCTTCCCTCTTCCAGTTTGAAGCCATTCCCTCTTATCCTATCACTACGTGCCCTTATAAACAGTCCCTCCCCAGCTCTCCTGGAGCCCCTTTAGGGACTGGAAAGCTGCAATAAGGTCTCCCCGGAGCCTTCTTTTCTCCAGGCTGAACAGCCCCAACTGCCTCAGCCTGTCCTCATAGGAGAGGTGCTCCAGCCCTCCATCCCTCGTCATCAGTACTGGTGGAGCATGGCTGCTTGATATGAGCTCTGTATTTTTTTGGCAACAGAGAATACCATTTAAAGGTCAAAGTAATGACAACCACTGGGTGCACCCCTGTTGGTGCTGTCAGTCTGATGCATCACCTTTAGCATTAGACACGATCTGCAGTGCTGTAATAAAACAGAGACATATAAGGTGATGATGTAACGGTAACTATTTGTTGTCTGTTCACTGAAAAGTGGTGGTGAGGCATCATTGTGGTAATCATTCCAGATTTATCACTATGTGCTCTTCCTTCTTTTTCCTCTCAGGGCCACTTCATTGTGTGGGAAGGAGCTCCAGGAGCTAGAATGGCATGGAAAGGACACAAAAGACACGTCTTCCTCTTCAAAAATTATATTGTGATCTGCAAACCGAAGCGAGACACAAAGACAGACACCTACAGTTACATCTTCAAGAACATCATGAAGGTGAGGATATAATGATCCTCCCCTAGAGCATTTCTCTGTCACTGAGAACTTCACGGTTATATACAGCTTCTGGTTATCTAAAGGGGACATTTCACTAACCCTTTTGAGCTATTCCTTTGTTTTCAGAAGTTTTTGAAGTGCAAATAGAATCTAACATTTGTTGATCTTTGGTTGGGGCAGTCTGTAATGTTGGTATTAAATTGGAGGAAATGCCTCCAGGAAAGGTTATGTTCTTTCCTGACACCAATTCCTGCTTAAAAATGAAAAACTCTGAGGATTTGACCAGCTCATCTTCAGACATTCAGGGCTCAGGTTAAAACTGCAAGGAATTGCCGAAAGAGTTTTCCCAAGGCATTAGATACTCAACTCCAGTAAAAACCAACCAAAGAGTTGGAGTTCTTGACCAAGCCCAGTCAGGGCCTTCTGAAAGTCCTTATCTCTCTCCTCGCTGATATTCACAGGCAGATTTTAGTATCCAAGAAAGAAAAAAGGATGCTTTTTCTGGAGAGTGCCTGCTCTGTAATTTCTTTTCATGTAGTCCCTAATTGTGCTGCTCCTGGCCCCAACAGCGCTGCACTGTAGGGGCAGTGTGTCCCACCCTTGGGATACCCTTTAATGCTGGATGTTATTTTCCAGAAATGTGATAATTACTCCTAGGAAAATGTCTCTTTGGTAGCCAGAAAGTCAAGTACACGGGGGACAGGATTGCAAAGTGACCCTGACTGCTGTTCAGGCAAAGCCACGTTGCATTGCTTATGCAATCTGAAAAATCTTTAAAAGCAGTGTAAATTGCCCACTGTAGAAGAAGATCAAGTGCGGGACCACCTGAGGAACCTGAAGGTGCACAAGTCCATGGGACCTGATGAGATACATCCGCGGGTCCTGAGGGAACTGGCAGATGAAGTCGCTAAGCCACTAGCCATCATATTTNTACTCCTAGGAAAATGTCTCTTTGGTAGCCAGAAAGTCAAGTACACGGGGGACAGGATTGCAAAGTGACCCTGACTGCTGTTCAGGCAAAGCCACGTTGCATTGCTTATGCAATCTGAAAAATCTTTAAAAGCAGTGTAAATTATCCCTTTTGCTGTTGGAGCATCCAATATAGCTTTGATGGGATTGGCACAACTCATGTCCACTGAAGAGGGTACACACTGGCAGCAGGAGACTTGCTCATGATTAATAGTTGTTTCCATTTCAAACTTTCACCAAAGATGGTTCTGGTTCACAAAAGCTCAGTCCAGACGTGGACTGTCCTAAACTTTGGGATTTCAGTTGTGGGAAAGGTTCTGGCTGAAATTCAGCCCTAAGAACACAGGATGTGTGTTGACTTTCTTGTCCTTCTGTCACGCAGCTGAACAACATAGATGTGAACGACCTTGTGGAAGGGGATGACCGGGCATTTGAGATCTGGCATGAACGAGAAGACTTGGTCCGCAAGTACCTCCTTCAGGCACGCACAGTGAATATCAAGAACTCCTGGGTGAAGGAGATCTGTGGCATACAGCAGCGCATCAGTGAACCTCTCTGGAGTGAGTATGGACCGAGATAGCCCAAATCTCCTAGTTTTTTCTTGGGTGGTCTCCCTGATTCAGGAAGGAGATTAGCAGAAGAGGGAGAGAAACCATTTAGGGTGATTTGCCACCCCTTAAACTGAATGAGGGTTGGAGGTTTTCTTTTAATCACATCACAGACTGCTGTAAATCACAACTCACATGACTTGATAGCAAGCAGTGAGCTTTAATGGGAATGGTTATAGCAGTGTTGAGTCTTCCACCTGAGCTGGAGAAGTCACCTTTGCCAGGATGGGACAGTGGTGTCTGCCTCTCTCCATTTACCATCAAGGGAGCCAAGATTGTATATCACTGAAGTGATTAAGTTCACATGGCAGAGGTCCCACAGGACCTGTATAGGTTTTTGGGCAATAGCAGAGCAGATGAGTAACTTTCTAATTCCTCTTCAATGTCCATAACCCAAGTGTGGAAAACACAGGCTGAGGAGCTGAGAAGTGCTGGCTGTGCCCGGCCGTTTCAACCGATGTGGGTTGCCTTTGATGGAGGATCAGAAGTGGTTCAGGATCACTGAAGTGGTTGCTCAGTTCCTTATCTTCATGTTCATACATTTTTGTCAATAAGCAGAGGATGTTGTTTTCCCGCTAAATAGCCCAGAAAATGTGTGTCACTGGAGGAGAGCGAGACGTTATTGAAACTTCTAAAATGCAAATTGCAGAGTTGGCACTAGAGATGCATTTGATCTGGCAGGGATTGCAGAAGGGCAGGTGACCACGGGATTTGGTGACAAAGGCCCATGAAGAGCATCAGCCTCCAGTGGGAAAAGCAGCCTCAGGACCTGACCCAGAGTCCTACTCATACCAGTATAAAGCCCCCTCCACTCGACTTCTGGCTTACATTGCTGTATCTGGGCACATGGTTTTGCTTTGGATTTTTATCTTGTCATTCAGGCTGCTTCATCCTCACTGTCACTTGAGATTCCACTAATTTTCTATCAAAAAGATTTATCAGCAGGGATAATAGATCTTTATTGTCCAGGTGTAAGCTAGAAATGCTGTCCTTTACAGCGTAAGGAAATTTGGCATCTTAAAATGCCAGAACAGAGTTGGTTTTAGTGTATACACACTGAAAACAAGTCTGGGCATCTTATTTTTATGCTATTTTTATGTGAGCTCTTTTAAGGAGGAAGACTATCAGAGTGATTTTGCATAGTTTCATATGGTAGTAATTAGTTAAAATAAAAGTCCCTTAACAAAGCAATAGATTTTATTGTATGCAGACCAACAGAATACTGATTTGGATATCAGGGGTGCATTTCAATTGAGGAATTATCTTAACTGTGACAGCTGTGTGGGGTCTGAATGATGGATGTTCTTATTAAAATACTTCCAGATCAGCAACAAATTCCATTCTTTTTTATGGCCCATCTCCATAACCAACAGCAGACGTTTGACAGACTGAATTTAGTCTCAGAGAAGCAAGGGCAGCATGTCACCCGGAAGGTCATTAGCTGCTAAAATTCCACGTTCAGCATTCCGTTCTGAACCTCACAGATCTGCCAAAAAAAAAAAAGTACACCTATTCTTATCTTACTTTGCAGCAGCCATCCTACAGACAGAGCCCCCCTCCTCCAGACTAACGTGCTTATTCTGACATTTCAGTACCTCCAGACTTTGAGGAAGAGCTGGCGGACTGTACAGCTGAGCTGGGGGAGACAGTCAAGCTGGCTTGCAAAGTTACGGGAGCTCCCAAGCCCTCTGTCAGCTGGTACAAAGGTATGAGCAGCACGTCATGAAATGCATCCTGCAGATTTGTTCTCCACCTGTGTTGCTTTGTGCTGATTGCTTAGTGGGTAATCTAAAAGCTGACCATCGAGAGATAGCCAAGTCTAGTCTTAAAGTTAGCTACTAAACAACCCAAGTAATGTAGACCTTACTCTGAGCTAATCACAGAGTGGTCAGGGTTGGAAAGGACCTCTGGAGATCATCTAGTCCACCCCCCTGCCAGAGCAGGGGCACCTACAGCAGTTGCACAGGACGGCGTCCAGGCGGGTTTGGAATGTCTCCAGAGTGGGAGACTCCACAACCTCTCTGGGCAGCCTGTGCCAGTGCTCTGCCACCAGCACAGGAAAGAAGTCCCTCCTCAGGTTTAGATGGAATTTCCTATGGTCAAGTTTGTGCCCATTCCCTCTTGTCCTGTCACTGGGCACCACTGAAAAAAGACTGTTCCCATCCCCCTGGCACCCTCCCTTGAAGGATTTATAAGCGTTGATAAGATCCCCCCTCAGTCTTCTTTTCTCCAGACTAAAAGCCCCAAGTCCCTCAGCCTTTCCTCATCAGAGTGATGCTCCAGTCCCCTCATCATCTCTGTAGCCCTTTGCTGTACCCTCTCCAGCAGTTCCCTGTCCTTCTTGAACTGGGGAGCCCAGAACTGGACACAGTGCTCCAGATGTGGCCTCCCCAGGGCAGAGCAAAGGGGGAGGATGACCTCCCTCAACCTGCTGGCCACATTCTTCTTGATGCCCCCCAGGATGCCATTGGCCTTCTTGGCCACCAGGGCACATTGCTGGCTCATGGTCATTCTGTTGTCCCCCAGGACTCCCAGGTCCCTTTCCACAGACCTCCAGCAGGTCAGTCCCGAACCTGTACTGGTGCATGGGGTTATTCCTCCCCAGGTGCAGTACCCTACACTTGCCCTTGTTGAACTTCATAAGGTTTCTCTCCACCCAACTCTCCAGCCTGTCCAGGTCATATATATCCTGCTTTTTCAGGTTTGCTTGTTGGCCCATATGAATCCACATCTTGTGGGAGTTAGACAGCTTCTAGGAAATGAACAACTTGTTTGAACTAGCTCAGATGTTTCCATGTCATAGCACAGGCAGCTGGGTGGGCATACTCTTCCCCAGCATTACTGTACTGCAGAAGAAACAGCTTTGCTATAAGTTCACGCCTTGTAAAGATCTGTTCTGCATGCGTACGGTCACTTTGGAGGTGTTCCTTTGGCTAGCAAATCAGAGCTGTAACTGCACAGCACATGGTCTGAGAGAAATTAACTTTTAAATGAGGATTGATGATGTATGAGGTCCCTCAACAGTGTTTGCCCAGAGGACGTTTTGTGAAGCGCTGGACGAAGATGAAGTGCTTCTTCCTCAACTACCAACATCAGCTGCAATAAAGCAAATACGGCTCTCAGTCCTCTCAAGACAAAAAGCTGGATGAAATTCCCAAGGAGAAAACATAATCGATACTAAGCTATTTAAAAAAAAAAATTCCCTTTGTCTTTAAGATGGAAGACCTGTGGAGGTGGATCCCCATCACATTATAATAGAAGATCCTGATGGTTCCTGCACGTTGATATTGGACAACCTCACGGGTGTTGACTCAGGACAGTACATGTGCTTTGCTTCCAGTCCCGCGGGAAATGCCAGTACCTTAGGAAAGATCCTCGTTCAAGGTAAAGTTCTGCACAGATGCATTGTTTTAAAGGGCTCTGCTATGCAATACCTTAAACAGGAATATTAAGAAATTCCAGAAGTTCTGTATAACATATACTGGATAATACTTTAAACAAAATTATTTGATGTGCAGGTGTAGTCAATTATTCTTAAGTCAAAAAATTTGGTCTTTGGTGTCTTGTGTGCAGACATCATGAGAATTACCTGGTCAGGGACACATCCTTCGTGTCTCGTCATACTTCCAGCTACATTTATCCTTGTTTTGCAGTGCCACCCCGGTTTGTGAACAAGGTTAGAAATGCTTATCTTATTGAGGGTGAAGATGCTCAGTTTACCTGTACTGTCGAAGGAGCACCTAGGCCCCAAATCAGGTCAGTTCTTCATGGCATACTGGAGGAAATCCTGTTTTCCCATTTTTGCATGGTCTCCTGCCCTTTGTTTCAAGGTTACGACCTGACCCTTCCTTCTCTGTGTCTTCCACCTTAACCCCATCCCAGTGCTGGCTCTTCCTGGTCCCAACATTCCTGAGATCATCAGCAATTTATTCCAGCTACCATCTGAAAAGAAATACCTAGAGATAATACCTGCCATAGGACTGTATCAGACCTAATGACATGATAATATTTTATCATTTCTTTATCCTCCCTGCCTTACACTTGAATTTCCTTTATCAGCAAACCAACCTGGGGCATTCACACCAAAAGCTTAGCATAACTTGACATGATCAGAAACCCTTTTCCCTGCATTTGCTCATGAGATTTCTTGAGAAGTATCTCATAAACCTGCACAGTTGACTACCCACGTGTGATCTACCCACCTGTAGACCTGTCTTCCAGGATCCAAAGTTTTGGTTTCCAGGATCCAAAGTTTTGGTTAAGGATTAACTCTTGAGCTGTTNATGTGATCTACCCACCTGTAGACCTATCTTCCAGGATCCAAACTTTTGGTTAAGGATTAACTCTTGAGCTGTTTGCCCACTGCTCTGATAGACGGAGCGGTGAGCTGGGGACTTCTTGACACTGCATATTTTTTCCTGGCTTATACTCAGTGTTTTCCACATGCAGGTGGTACAAAGACGGTGTGTTGTTGAAGGACACAAGTAAATACCAGACTTTCAGTGAACCACGGAGTGGCATGGTAGTCCTGGTGGTGAAGAACCCTTCCAATGAAGATATGGGACACTATGAATGTGAAGTAAGTTCAGAGAGATTTAAAGATTTGCTGTGTGACATGACATTAATAGGAGAATTCATTTTACTGGGAGAGGTCCACTGCATGAGATTAGCGGCTGAGTAATTGCTGCTGCACACCACAGCAAAAAAGTTTACACAAGTCAGATTTTTCTGGACTAGATCTGGATTGTGGACATCCAAAAGCTTCAGAATATTCTGATCCGAGAGTTTGGTTTTGCAAATAATAATAAAATGGGTTTGTTCTGAAGCTTAAATCCAGATCCAGATCTCTAGAGGTACCTCTTACAAAGCTTAAGACCATTCTGACATGACTTTTGTTTCTGGACTGTCTTTAAATTAGAACAGATTCATGCCACTACAAAGAAACCCTCCAAAGCCAAAAGAAAGAAACTGAGCATAAGTGGAAGTGTAAACCACTGGAATTCCTGTTTATTTAGCAAGCATGCATGGAAGTATCTAATAAATAAAAATAAATGTGCTGTAAAAGATTTTCTAAAAATTAGTCACATTCCATGCATTCATTGTAATAAAGTAGTAATAATCTCTTGGGGCTTGACCTTGATTTAGGAAATTAGCATGGGTGAAGTGACCCATAGTAAGCGGCTCAGGTCCCAGCAACTTCATAGTTATTCCACAGAAATTTTTAAGTTTGACTTCTACTGGATTTTTTGCAAAACCACCTTACCGTGCATTTCCCAGAATCACAGACTGGTCAGGGTTGGAAGGGACCTCTGGAGCTCCCCCAGTCCCACCCCCTGCCAGAGCAGGGGCACCTACAGCAGTTGCACAGGACGGCGTCCAGGCGGGTTTGGAACGTCTCCAGAGTGGAAGACTCCCCCACCTCTCTGGGCAGCCTGTGCCAGTGCTCTGCCACCCTCACAGGAGAGAAGTTCTTCCTCATGTTAAGATGGAACTTCCTATGTTCAAGTTTGTGCCCGTTCCCTCTTGTCCTGTCACTGGGCACCACTGAAAAAAGACTGTTCCCATCCCCCTGGCACCCTCCCTTTAAGTGTTTACAAGCGTTGATAAGATCCCCCGTCTTCTCTTCTCCAGACTAAAAGCCCCAAGTCCCTCAGCCTTTCCTCATAAGAGAGATGCTCCAGTCCCCTCATCATCTTCGTAGCCCTTTGCTGGACCCTCTCCAGCAGATCCCTGTCCTTCTTGACCCGGGGAGCCCAGAACTGGACACAGTACTCCAGACGTGGCCTCCCCAGGGCAGAGCAAAGGGGCAGGATGAGCTCCCTCGACCTGCTGGCCACACTCTTCTTGATGCCCCCCAGGATGCCATTGGCCTTCTTGGTCACCAGGGCACATTGCTGGCTCGTGGGCATCCTGTTGTCCCCCAGAACTCCCAGGTCCCTTTCCACAGCGCTGCTCTCCATTTGCCATTAGCTAAGATCCCAAGATCCAGTATTCCCTTGGCTGAGTAAGATTCAGTGGATTAATGGACGATAAACAAAAAAAATCCCCCTTTAATTACCTCTTAAAAGGCACATGGCAGGAATCTGTGCCTGTTGGTAGCGACAGAGCTCCCTCGGGACCAAGCGACAGGCTGCAGAGCAAACTGCAAAGAACTCATTTAGCTGATGTGTTGGAAGTTGTCTGTGCGAGTCATTCATGGTAAAGCATTCTCACGATCTCCGCTCAGCAGCAGCGTGTTCATACGAACTCCAGCTTGGGTTTGGGGTCACATCTTCACCCACTGCCCTTGTCATGTAATTGCAATGAATTTGTAATCTAGTGTAAGACGGTTTTGTTATACAAAAACACGCTGCGTTTCATTCGGTACTGCATGATTCTCTCTAGCTGGTGAACAGATTAGGGTCTGCAAAAAGCGGAGCAGAACTTTACCATCACAGTGCCGCGGCCCTGACCCAGGACAGGAGAGGAGACCAAGCCATTACCATAGAAGGTACGATCTTGAGCAGCTCTTGTAAGTATGTCAGTGAATTACTCTAAAACCATCTCATTGAGGATCGAAACATATTTGCCATCTTATCCATGTTGATTGTTGGTGTACACGTATCTGTATGTCTATCGAGATGTGCATGGGTATACTGCAGCGCGGCTCTATACCCATCACCATCTGTTGATTTCCAAACCTGGCAAATCAACTTCCTCATATAATGCTCAGAAATGCATTATATGAAAAAGGAGGAGCAAACGAAGGGTACGTCCCACCACCCCTAGTGCAAGAAAAAGGTTTCTGGTCCTGTTGGAATACTTGAAACCGTGTGTCAGCTTGGCAGATCGTGAGTTATGTATTGCTGAAAAACACACCCCAGGGGCCAGTCCGTAGAGCTGCAGAGCTGCAGGCATATTGTGATTGTTGCTGAAATACTGCTGAAGACCACCTGGGATGACCCAAGAAAGCAGAACTGACAGCTCTGCATCCTGAGCAATAGTAGTCCACCCGTTATCTGTTCAGGTATTACACACCACATAGTCACAGAGTCTACTCCTTTTGTTTTTCCATGTTTCACCTGAACTGGTAGGGTGATACAGATCGAGTTAACTTCTTATCAAAGGGATTTCCACAAGTGGTGTGTTAGACAGACTTGCTATAAACCCATCACCACTGAGTTTAAACTGGTGGCTACATCTGTGTAAGGAACGTTTTCTGGCATAGGAAACTGGTTCTTTGTACATCTTAGCAGTGTCCTTGGCTGGCTGAGCATGGGCCAGCACTGCCTCTTCCAAACAGCTCCCAGCAGCAGTTCAGGAGATAATACAGCCAAGGGACCAGCTCTGCTAGATAATAGATGACTTACTGCTCTGGAGGGCAGGAGAGAGGACTAGGACAGGCACAGACCAGTCCATGCCAGTGAACCTATGTCAGAGAGATGTCCCAGATGCGGTCAGTGGAGACATGGCCAACAAAAGACAGAGGTTTGCCAACAGCTGTAGGACTCTCTTTCCTCATCTTCAGTGTTTTCACATTGTCTTTGTGATAGTAACAGGGGTTCCAGTGGACTTTTGACAGTTTATTATCAGCATCCACTAAGAGCCATCAAACACAAAGGCGTTCCGACTCAAGAAGCTGCTGCGCAGCGAATGACTGGAGTCTGGAAAAATATTCAGGGAAAATGGTACTCCACTCATATTTTTTTTCATCATTTTCCATGGGCCTTTTCTGTTGGCCCTGTCTGAGACCGGGTTCTGGTCTGGATGGGCCTTTGGGGCAGCCCTCTGCAGACGCTAATGTTGTATGATTACATTAAGAGGATTCAGACACATCAGGCTGCGAAGATTAGGATCCTGATCGCTGTACTCCCTTGTCTTGGTTTTATTCTCACTTTCCTTGCAGTTCTTTCCCACAGTACCATCAAATCGTTCAAAATCGTCACAGGGAGCACAGTGTTAGGAGTATAGCAACACTATAATTGTTTCAGCAGGGTAAACCTTGAAGCACTTGAATGCTTTTTCCTCGCTGTGCCTTAAAGAGAGAAAACTAAGTTGTACACAGGATGTGGAGGAACACAACCAAATCACTGTTAGGGTGGCACGTCTGGGTGAAGTTCCCTTGTACCAAGGGAGAAGATGTTATAAAAACAAAGAAACGAGGGCTGTAAAACAGTGGTAGGAACATTGTTCAGCTCTTGGGGTTGCAAATGTCCACATTCAGCCCCGAATTACTCGTGTGCTGTTATTCCCGCAGTCATAAATTAAAAAAAAAAAATAATTCATGCGCTTGGTTGAAGAAATATAATGGGAGTTTGCCTGGAAGCTTCTCAAATGTTCTGAAATAGCTTTTGATCCGTGATGCGCAATTGCTTCAACTTGGTAATAGGGAAGGAAATAGATCCCGGAGTCGTCTCCAGGGAGAAACAGAGGGAGAGCTGCTTCAGGCCGCTGGAGCAAAGAGCAGGCTCACCCGTGGAGCAAGAGGATTGTTCTGAGCAGAATCGCATCAGGGACGCATTTGGCATAATGCACTTGACCGAGGAGGGAATTCGTTGCTTTCTTGAGAATCAATAACCGGCCTTGATCTACCCATGGAAAAATCAGGTTCACCTGGCAAGGAACTGGAGGACGGATGGATCTCATGAAGGCTTTCTCTTTCCATCCTCACAATCCTTTCTATTTGTGAAAATGGGATTGTTTGTAACTTCACCAAGAGGACAACATTACTGCTGTGTGGTACTTATTAAAGCAGAACGCAGATACTGTGCCTGTTTCGTAGCTCACCTGCGCGGTGGGTCTAAGTTTTACCTGATTTATCGTTGGTTCTGTGAAATGACTACTGTCAGAGTCTCCTGAGGCACCCGAGGGGCTTTAGTTGCAACTATTTTAGTTTTTATCCTCCTGCCTTTCTGTACTGTTTATTATACTGAACCAAACCCACTGTCACAATCTGGGACACCGTTAGTACAGTGGTTTACGAGCTCTGACCTGCAGTCGGTGACGGTCCAACGCCACGGGCCTCGAAACCAAACTTCTTCTCATTAGGTTTAAATTCAGACTATGGGGATTTGCTGATCCATCGGAAGGACCAAATCCCAAAAGGAGGGAAACCACTGGACTAAGGGGTCCGCTCGCGAGCACCCGCAGCTTGGGCTGCAAGCCTGAAACGCTGAGTTCTGCGTCGCTGCACTGAAGTCAATGGAGAGTTGCTTTAAAAATCCTTTTTCTGTGGCTATTGGAAGAATTTTAGACACTTAAAAAAAAAAAAAAACAAAAAAAAAGCATAACGGAAAGAAGATCCTTCTCTTTGACTTCAAGTTGACTGTCTGCTTTGCACCTTGCTGCTTAACCTACGCACGGCAGATCCGGGCTGCTGCGCTCTGCCGTCCCTTTTTAACCCGTTACCGTTGCGACTCATTCATCCCCGGCTCACTAACTTGTTCATTTGGGTTTTTTTTAAGAAAAACAAAACCCGGTGGTTTTGAAAGGTGTGTTGCGTTCTCACCTGGGCAGACAGGTCCAGGGCGTATAGCGAGCTAGCCCGTGGCGGGGGAAGGAGTCAGCAACACCAGTGGAGATAAGGAAAACCATAAAGAAAACCACCGGGTGCCGTTACAGCCGGGTGAGAGGAATCTCCTGCGGAGCTTTGGGCAGGTTATTTCCATGCCTTCTTTGGTAATATCCACCTTGCAGGAAAAAAAGCTAAAAATTAGGGCTCTCAGATGGAAGATTGCTTTGAAACGCAGAGGAGCATTAGATCTCCCAGTGTTGGCCTTCTGCTGAAGGAACGGGGCACAGGAGTTTGTCCCCCTGACCTTTTTGAAGTTCCCTGGTTGGGGTGACGTTTAGGATATTTATCTCGTTATTTTTATTCTGTTGTCGTCATCGGTTCGTCTCATTTCTTTTTTGGGGCTGCCCACCTTGGTGCAAATTCAAGAGGGCACAAACTGCCTTTACAACCATCCCAGTCGCTGCAGGAGCGGAGCGTCTTTTACTTATTTATTTAGAGCGCAACACGCTTGCGCTTCATTCGCACGATTTAGAAAACTGCGTTCTCTCCATGAATTGCTCATTTTTAAGATTAGCTTTAGCAGTTCACATCAGGTTTGTGCGTCCCCCTGGAGCAGGTTAACCAGAAGAGGGGTGAAAGCAGAGCAGGGCTCCCAGGGTTTACGCCAGCGGCGCCTACTGCGCAGGAAAAAATAGGTTTATGCTTCTGTGAGGGGAGAAAGCAGCCTTAAAGTTTGTAATAAAGCCCATAAACCACCTTTCGTCCATTCAGAGCAATAAGAACTGACTTATCCTAAATGTTTCATCAACTGTAAGTCCATGATTTAACATATTAACCAAAGAGGAGTCTGGTCCCATAGAAGCACTGGCTGATCCTAATGCTTACAGCTCTTAACCTGCTTATCAGGGGCTCCTGCTTTGCAAAGCTGTTTTCCTAAAATGCTATTGAACAAGTTGAAATGATAAATCCGGTGCTGAAACGGATGCAGAATATTTTCCTCTCGGGGGAAAAAAAAAAAAAGAAAAAGAAACCTAAATTCTCTCATCCTACTTTCATGTGGTTCTATCCTTCATATAGGATTGCTGAAATCCTCCCTCACACCTTGGGTAGCACATATCAAATCGGTCTGTCCTGCACTAAACTGTGAGTCACCAGGACCCATTTATGGCTTTCTCATCCCACGCCTGCTCAACTTTTGAATACATCTAGAAATATAGAAATATTGTGGTCGACGCTATGTGGGAGGACTGCAAAACCAGACATTAATAGGGTCAACATGAAAGAGACTTCCTCTTGCAGACACGAGGAGGTTCCATTAAATACATATTTAATTCTTATCTAAATACAGTTGCTGTTAAAATAATTGTATAAACCACCTATGTTTAGGTGTATAATGAAATTAATTCATTCCTATTTACATCAGAACTGAGGCTCTTACTCCTTATGGATTAATCTCATGACATTATTCGATGAGATTTTCTAAAAGTTATGTAAAAACTGCACAATGTTAATTTAAGGGTTTAAAAATTGAGTGACAATTCCTAACCTGGGCGCAGTAAATTGTTGGAGCACTCAGTTCACCTTCCATCATATAATTAAAAAGAGGGTTTGAATTATTTAAAAGATCTCAACTAAGGATAGGTAAATATTTATATCTNAAGGGTTTGAATTATTTAAAAGATATAAATATTTACCTATCCTTAGTTGATATCTCAATTGTGTTCAGAGATAAACATTTGAAAATAATTTTGCCCTTTACTTACGCAGTAAACTATAATTTCCAAACAGATTTTTGTTTGAACCCACTGCAGTTACTCTTTTGACTCTATTGGAAATTGTTCCAGATTTTTACACGCATAAACGAGACCAGGCTCTGCAAAGAAACCATAGAGCTCTAGGTCAGATATTAACATCAACCTTTGCACAAAATTCTTTTTCATTATGGTGAGAATTGTCGTTTTACCTAGCGGCAGAAGAGAGCCCTTGGAAGTTAAGTGGAAGGGAAATTAGGTTAAACGATTCCATCTAATATTGTAAATGTATTTTTAATTTTCAGTCAGTGCAGTTTTGAGACACTATTGCAAACATCAGCACTAATCATAAGTTATTTAACAAATAATACAGACACTGCAAGTTCCCTGGGCAAGAACTGTTTGTGATTTTATAGATACATTTTTAATTTGCAGATCACTTTCAATTGTACCAACTGAAAATTACCAGAGCTTATTTATTATAGGCTGGCTGGGAGATTGCAAACCAATTGCTGGACAAATTACTTTGAGATTAAATTAAGGTTTTTTTTAGAAACTTTACGAGTTTATTAGATAAAAAGTGGGGCTGGCTGTTGGTTTTTTCTACATCTCAGATAGGTTCAGCAGTTTATAGTGTGTTCGAAACAGTGTCTTAATTTAATTCCAGCAGATAGGGTGGGAGCCCGCCGAAAAAGGTCTATTCGCTCTTCGAATGGCATCTTTCTTATTTTTAAAAATGTCCGTTTTAAGAAATATTTGCAAAATCATGAAATCATGACTTTTCTTTTGATCTTGTTATGCATCAACAGCTTCTAGTTTGTCATGGGACGAGGGTCAGGAAAAAGTGCAAATTATAGCAAAAAAGTATGGAGTAGACACAGGTACATTGCAGGGCTCTCCTGGGTTTCTAGGGTGGGTTTTTTGATGCTGATTTTCTGTACTGATGATAATGATTTTAGTTTTCATTGTTATCAGCTTGGGTTTTGCATCTAGTCCACAAAAGCTTGGAAACTGTTCAGTGCTTGGGGAAACTCTTTTTCTAGTAAGTGAAATCACAGTTTAAAGAATTTCAGCTCTCCAGGATTTTCCAGATCAAGGCATTTTCAGGTTTCTCACACCATCACTGCCTTATTATAGGGGGAAAAAAAAATTAAAAAAAAGACCTTGAAAAGACCTTGTTTTCTAGCTTTGACCTGCCAAACAAAAATTTCAGAATCTCATGGTAGAATAAACAGATTTTGCAATATTGTTCTCCACAAAGTATTTCATTTCAAAGCCAAATCATTCACTGCTCAGAGAGCACTCTGAATTCTCATTCTTGGTCAGAAACACTAAAGCCGATGCTGGAAATAACCACAGAAAGCATGGATGGGATGGTACGGTTGTTTTTTTTTCACTCCAGTTTATTTTGATTAACTGAGCAAAGTTAATTTAATCATTTCAGCTTTTGCCTTTCTTTAACCCCATGCTGTTCATACTGTTTTCTTTGTAGTCACTGAACAAGAGACTAAAGTGCCCAAGAAAACCATCATCATGTAAGTGCTGATTATTTATTTTTTTTTTTTGGTAACATTTGTGTTTTGCCTTGCTGCCTATGCATGATCCAATAACAAGCTTGTGTTTATTGGCCATGCAAGAGTGTTCCTTCCCATCCCACCAGATCTCATGGTATTCTGTGCTATGCAAAGCGACCACCTGAAAAAAAAAGTCTTACTATGCCTTTTAAAAAAATTAGCAGCACTGGTGTTAGACACAGCCTGGGTCAGGTTTTTTAATGATATTACATGTGAAAAAAATTCCACTGAATCCTGCCGGAGTTGCACAAGAGCTCATGAAGGTAGAGTCTGGTTCAATGTTGAAAAGAAACCAGCTTTGAGAACTGGCTACTTGAAAAAATGTAGAAATTTAACAAATATCTCATAGCTTACAGTGATTTCCTCTGGCTTTCTATTTTAAACTCTTCAGGAAAGCCTTTTATGATGAAACAGAGGGAAGATGCCCATTTTTATCCCCTTCTGTCTTTATTTCTAATACAAAATTTTGTTCTGATAAGGACTTGGCCTTTTTGGATACTTTGAGCCTGGTTTATATTGGGTGCCAACAACATATAAAGATTAACTGCAGCAAAAAGCAGTGCTTTCTCAATCATATGTAGACCAGGAGATCACCAGCCATTAAAATCTTAATGTATCTTCTTGGTTTTAAGTATCAAATACATCACAAAATCGTTTCATGTGCTGGAAGGGGGACATTGTCTTTCTGTGGTAGGAATCAGAGCACCTCCACGCTATTCAAACCATGTCCTAATGGTAGTAGGTGACTATACAACGGATATTTTGGGGCAGTGCATTCCCTCAAGAGTTGTTCCATTGCTAAAATCAGTCCTTGACTTGGACATGATGCTAAAGTTGCCTTCTTTTACTTTTGCTAGACGGTGAGGAGGATGTGTGAAATGGCAACTAAAATACGGTTAAGAGCTGCTTACCTTTTATCTCTTTTATTATTTTGTATGATGACTATTTCTGGTGATCGATGCACTTAGCCCATTTGGAGCCGGTGGCTTATAAGAAGACATGTCCCCCCTTCTAGCAGCTTCCACCGTGTATAGGCAAAAAGCAGACAGGAGAGGTGGGAAGGGGTTCTGCCTTTGCCCCTCTCTCTTGCACATCACTCCAGTTAACATCTCCAGTCATTAAACTTTTTTACCCTGCAAAGACCAGAAAACGAAGGTATTTCTGCCCGTACCATCCCAAGGACCAGGGTTCAGATACCAGTGGGGTAGCTAAACAGAGAAATATTTTTTTTTTATATCATGTTAAGCTGATTTCTAGATTACAGTCTATGGAAATTCCATAGACTGTTGCTTTGGACAGCTCAAGTAGTGATTCCTAAATTAAGGGCTGCAGCCCCAAAGGTGGTTGGTACATTTATGAGTGGGATCTCAGAATAGAATTTCCCCTCCTTTTGCTAGTGGATGTGGTCACAAACTCATTAGAGTGGACCTCGGCTGGAATTGGGATAGTGATGGGGTAAAGTTTGGGAACAACTCTCTGAGGGCGCATTGCAGCTCTCCTGAATGTGTAGCGAGCTGAGGAGCAGAAGCAGCTTTGAAACTACTAGCAGAAAATAACAGATAATTTAGAGATGGCATTGAGCAATGTCTATATATGCAAATCCCAGGCCCAAAAAAAGCATTTTAAGTTTGCAATTTAGAGCAAAGCCTAGTGCAAGCACTCCTGGATTCATTCTCGTCTTTATCTAAAATGATGTAGTTTAGTGTAATTCAGAAAGGCACCATGGCCATTATGAATCCTCTGCAGACACCTTAAAGCTCTATAGCAAACTGTAGAAAACTTCTATAGAAAACTCGGGGGAATGAGTAAAGCGGTGGGAATGAGCAGGAGAAGAGAGGGTGCTCTGGAAGAAAAGAAATCTCACTGTATCTGATCTAGTTCTGGATTTCACAGCATCCTCAAAGGGAGAGATGGACGGTGGAAAGAAACCTGGTCCTCATAGGAGAAGGCAATGCCAGTCTCCAAAGATAAGACCGATAGATGAGAAAGGCTACAAGATATCTAAGAGGATTAGTCTTCCATGATGGTCAGACAAGTGCAACGGGAGAGGTGGGCTCTCCTTTCACAAGGACTCCTTCCACCCTTCTCTGTGTCTCAATGCAAGAGCCAGAGCAGAGACGGCTGGAGAGCAGCGCTGGGGACTTTCAGCCCTCTCTGGCTGTGCCTAGAGGATGATGAAGAGAAAGAGAGGAATGAAAAAAAAAAAATATTATCTTGATTCTTAATCATTCCTCCCCACTTCAGGCCATTGTCATTACCCTTCAGTTGGGATTTTTTTGTCCCACTGCTTGGACATAGGACAGAATCCCAACACAGACAGCAGCTACCTTCACTGTAGAGCATCAGCTTCCTTGCGCTTGCAAAGACACCACTGTCTTTACCTTCAAGTTTCTCCGTGTAAGAAACGCTGCTGAAAAATCCACAGGGAAAACTCCATGTTAAGCATCCAAATTTAAGAGGATTGAAGTCTGGGTTTAGGTGTGCCTGTCCCCAGATTTCAAAGCTATTTGATCCAATTTCATCTGTAGCTTGTTTAAAGTCAATGTTTGTCCTGGGATGGGAGCAGAAGATTGTTTTGACTCAAGCTGTGTATCTATACAGGGATGCTGAGAAGTCCCAACTGCTTTGGATACATGAGAAGATCTAAAGCAAGGCCAGCAGAGATGGACTGGGAAATTATAACTGTGCATCCCAGATCGATCTGGTGCTCCTATGTCAATTGGCGGTAGTAGGATCAGGCTGTGTCTGCAATAATGGTATTATGAAGAGTAAAAATAAGTACATTTTGGCATAGATGACTTCTGCAGGAAATGTCCTAGCTTTCTTTTCCTGGTCTCCAAATGCTTAATGCCCTTTTAATGTAACTGTTCTGTATGTGCAAATGCAGATCTCTGGTCTCAAAAGAGTCTTTGATAAGCAAAATCATAGAATCATAGAATGGTTTGGGTTGGAAGGGACCCTAAAGATCATCTCGTTCCAACCCCCCTGCCATGGGCAGGGACACCTCCCACCAGACCAGGTTGCTCAAAGCCCCGTCCAACTTGGTCTTGAACAAAATAGACATAAGATACTTTATTAAAAAGGAAGAAACAGCTGCAGCTACTGTAATAAAGGGCATTTTGCCATTGAGTTTGATGAAGCCAGGAGTGAGCCAAAGACCCTCAGGAAAAGGTTGAACTCCTTGAGTGTTTAAAATCTTTTGGGTGAAACTGCTATGTGGGTCCAAAGTAGCATAGTAGGTGGTCAACGCAAGGACACAAAATATAGCAGCATCCAGAAGAACATTTCTCAGCTGGACACACTCGTTGTGTGTTCGTGCACTCAAAGAGGTTAATGGAGACAGGGTCCACCTGGGGGAAAGGGCACTGAGGTTTCCCCTGGGTCAGAAAGTGAGTGGAGATGGGCATGTGGGTGTGTGCGTTGCGTGTGTATCCCTTCCAAAATGACACGCTTCACCAAAAGCTGGAGTGCTCACAAAACTAACCCCACTGTAGCACCTTGACAGTCAATGGCATGTGCTGGTGGAGTGTGGCTCCCTGAAAAGTCTCATCTTCCCGCCAACTCCATTTCAACCCTTTCTGTCATCAGAGAGGAAACCATAACCACTGTGGTGAAGAGCCCAAGACAAAGGGGAAGGGTTTCTCCTGCACGTTCTTCTTCAGGTCATTCGCCTTCCCGCTCCCCGAGAGCGGAGCCAACTCCAGAGCCGGTTTACGTTTCAAAGATCAGGCAGCCTGTCCACAGGCATGAGCAGGAGGCAACACCGAAGTCTGCTGTTCCCATGCTTTTTGTCACAGAACCGGAGGACAGGCAAGGAGCCGCAGCTAGAGATGTCGTCATAGAGACCAAGGTGGAAGAGAAAAAGCCCAAATGGGTTGAAGTGGAAGAAATAATTGAATTCAAGGTGAAAAAATCACCAAAACCTACAAGGAAAAGAGGATCTTCCCCAGCAAAACAAGAAAAAGATGACTCGGGGGTGTTAACGTTCACTTTCCCCAGCTCAAGGCCTAGGCGTTCCCCAGAAGATGATCCAAACACAAACAACTCCAACAATAAATTGGTGGAACAGTCAAAATCTATGCCTAATGACAGTCTCTCCGAAGCCGATATCCAGCCCTTGGTGTACGCAACCGAGCAGGAAGGACCTCAAGTCAGCAACGAAGACGGAAGCTCCCCGTGTGGGTCCGAACAACTGGGAAATAATTCATTTATGGATTACGGAACCGAAGGAAAGAGCTTCCCACAGGAAACAAGTGCTCACTACGGGGCAGACATCGCTTCCCCGCTGTTTGCCTGCAGGGGAGAGCCTTTGATCTTCAGTTTTGAGACAGCTGCTGCAGACCAGCAGGAACTTCTGTTCTCACCAGCCAGTCCAGAGGTTACAGAGGAGGCAGATGAATTAGACATATCTTGGCCTGTTGAAGAGGGGGTACCTGAAGTAATACAAGATGTCCTTCCAGAAGAGGATAACGTCGTTATAGTTGATGAACCAGAGGAACTGCAGACAGATGACATTAGCACCCGGGACCGCAAAATCTTAACCCACAATGGCAAAATATTAACTTTGGAGGATCTTGAAGATTATGTTCCTGAAGAAGGTGAGACCTACGGGTGTGATGATCAGAAACATACGGCAGAGAAACCCTGCGAGATCTCCGTGCTCCAGACAGAGATTAACGAGCCGATGATTGGGAAGCCAGTGCTGCTGAACCTGGGGACACCTGTGGTTTCCAAGCCCAGGCAAAGATTTTTCAGCCAGTTTAAGGAGCACGTTCCCGGGGGCATGTTCATGTCGGCATCTCGAGTAACCGGTGTGCAGTCTTTAGGCCCCTCAAACATCTCTTTCCATGTGAGTGACACCCACGTGGCCGTGACACCTGGAATGCACGCAGCAGCAGCTTCTCCTGGTCCCTCCTTCACAGTGAAACCATCTTTCTGCACCGAAGTCCAGCTCTCAGCAGACAACGGACAGTCAAGCTTTAAAACTGAAGTTTCCACAAGAACCCTCAGCTACGGGACTGTTGGTGAACCTGTCACCTTGCACATCAGCACAGAAGACCTCTCTCAAAGCTGAGCAGATGCAAGCGTAATTTTCAACACAAAAGCAAGCCGTGTTTTAGGAAAAAAAAAAACCAAACTAACCAAAATTGTTGTAGGTGGAGGGGAATTGGTGGCAAAGATTAAAAGGTAACATGTACGAGGGAATACCTTTGAGGGAAATATATTTAAATATATTTAAATATGATATGTCGAGCTTTTCCAGTCTTAAAGGGAACATGTCTGTCAGAACAGTTTGTAATTTTAAAAGCTTTGATTGAGGTGAACATATATCATTCCATAGTGGAGCAGTGACGGTAGGTTTAGGTGAAGCCCGGTTCTCCTGCCTCTGACAGAAACATAAATGAGTAAGTGCCGTTTTGTCCATGAACTTAAAAATTATTTCAATTGCCAATTTGTAAATGATGGTGTGGCAAGAAGGTGACAGCACCGAAGCTTTTCAGCGGCCTTCAGCGGCCCAGGATAGGAGGAGCGTTTCCAGCTAAAGCCATCTCCTGTCACTGCGGGCGCCCGAAGGTCATGAAGCTTCGCACTGCTCTGACTCTGCTGTATGCTCTTGACACCAGTTAGCTCTGCCAAAATTTCTTCGTAAACCTTTCAACGTGCACAGCCTGGTTACGTTATTTAAAACTTCTCCCACAGGATGAAATATATAGAAAATATTGCGCGTACTAGGAACGCAAAGGGCTGCTCAGACCCTTTGGTTGAGATCCTAATCTGACTAAAGTCAATGGTGAAAGTCCCACTGACTTGAGGAAGCAAGGATTTTGTTGTTCTCTTCTGCTTTAAGTTAAAAAAAAAAAAAGACCATCTTTTTTAAATGACTGCTATTTTGAAGTCCACTTCCTAACTGTCGCAAGATGCAGGTCTCCTTATTCTGCCTTCTAGCGTAGTGGATTTATAAACCGTATCTTTTGAAATATAGATTTACCTGATGTGCACCCAAAGATCGAAGTGCTGCACAGAATGACTTCTGCATCTATAATCAAACGCTAACACGTATAAAGAACCACAAATGTGGTCCTTGTCGATCAATATTGCTGGAAGAACATTTGGTCTCCTGTACAGCCCAGTGGCAAAACGTGACTTTTAACAGATTGACGGGTAATGTCTTATGTATGCAGTAAGAGGAATTCACCACTGTGCTACAGCAAAGTAGCAGGAGCACAAAGACAGGGTTTTTTTTTTTAAAAAAAAAAAGAAAGAAAAGAGATCTTTACCACAAATGCCTCATTGCCAATCGCAATTGCATCGTATTACTGTAACCATGTATGTGGAGCTGTCTCGCAGAGGTTCTGCCTTCCATTGAGTTTCCCTGGAGCTTTGCAGCTCAGGGGGAGCGCTGGTTGCCCGGGGCAGGCTGAGACACCCTGGGCATGGCCAACTCCTGTTGGCTTCGCCAAAAAAAACCCCTGGATGTCACGCAGAACTTCCTCGAGTTGCTCATCCCTGGAAAGAAATGAGCTCCCAGGCCCAAATACTGGTCCCAGTTGAAGTCAGCTGGAGTTTGTCATTGATCCCAGTAGGACCAAGCACTGGCCCTCTCCATCAGAGACAGAGATGTGGGGTGAAAAGTCCCAACACCCATCCCAGCTGAGTTGTGTGGTGCTGTCGCGATAGAAGATGTTTTCATTTAGGTGGTGCGGGGAAACCCGAAATGCTCAGGCACAGCTCAGTTTCTAACTAGCACGAAGAGAGAGGATTGAGTGAGTTTTTGCCACGGCAGTGTTGATGTGCGATGTTGCCTCGGTGTTTCCCAGCCAGGTTAAAATTGTGAGGCGTCTTCTGGGAGTCCCCCGGGCAATATTCCCGCTGACAGGGACTGAGTTGACAAAAGGTGCTTGTAGAAAAGAATACATTTTCTTTTTTTTCTCCTTCTGTGGCTGCACCTTGATCACGCACTGACTAAAATGAACGTATTGATTTCACAGCCTTTTACTTTCAATATCCAAACAGGGCGTTATGTGTAATATCCTGTGCACTACCCTCATGATATAGGATGCTTTTCCAGTGATTACGTGTGGGGAAAGAAATCAAGCCTCTTTTATGTTACTCTCCCAATTTTTTTTATAACATCTCCTTGGTTTATATGGTTTGTTTTATAATTAAGCAATACGATGGATATATATTAGTGCTTTTTTCATATATTGCACTGTACATTGGAAAGTAACAGACGTACAACAGAGAAATACTTTCGCAACTGAAAATATTTCTTTATTGGGCCCGATTCTGGTCTCAGTTATTCCAGTATCAATCTAGAATAATTCCACAGATGGAGGTGGATTTGATTCAGATTTACAAAGATACTGCTGAGAAAAGAATTTGCCCTATGATAGTTTTCGAAAATATAATATTCATCCAAAAATAATACAGATTTGCAAAGGATTGTGGAGGTTTCCTCCTGTTGTGGATGATGCTCAGGTTTTTCTAAAGAAGCTGAAATGCTGCAGTTCAGATGGTCGTAGAAGAAATAACTATACTTCGATTCATTAGCCCAAAGCAATTAACATCTGTTTACATTTATTTTTGAAATTTAAGCAAAAGAGAATAAATGGAAAGGAATTTTTAAAATCCTATGCAGGACTCTGTTCAAAAAGTGAAAGGTTTATGAAAAGTTCATTACATATACTTTCAAAATATTTTCCTAGAGGTTAAAAATTATGCTTGTAAGTGATTAAACTATGTAGATAACTAATGCCATGTGTGGGGGTTTATTTCTTGTAGATGAAAACATACAGCTGTATTAAAAATTTTAATACAAAGAATGTTTTACTAAAATTCCTGCAGGTAAATGGGTATTAATAAAGTGGAAACTTCAGTTTGCTTGAGATACAAAAAGAAAAAAAAAACACCAAAAAAAAAGCCCGAATCAAAAAAATCAAATGCAAGATATGCTGTTAGATGCTGAGTTTATATCAATAAATGTCTTGCATCTGCTGTCACTGAACTCACTGGGTTTCTGTGTTCTTCTCTGTTCACGGCACTCAATAGTCCGTCAGCTCAGCCCCTCTTCCCATCCACTTCAGCAGGAGCTGGAGCAACCCAAGAACACGGCTCCAGCTCAGCTTCTTATGGACAGTTTCAGAAGTGTTGAAGTGAAAGAACCTGTTTTTAGGGAAACTTCCAACCCAGATTTAGGAGTCAATAATTTTGAGCAGTGCTCGTTCCCTTGCGTCCTTCCCTGAGGCTGAATTGAAACTTCGAAAGACAACGTCAGTCTGGTGTTCCTGGTTGTTGGCTGAAGGACTTGTGGGGCGGAAATGTTCGCGGTTGAGACTTTAAAATTGGGAAACAGGCTGTTCATCAGAGCTGTGTCATCACTGCGGCGTTAGTCTGACGTACCTCAGCTAATATTGAAGTTCCTCATAGTGTGTAACATCCCTAAACAGGATGGAAGCAGGGAGGAAAGTAGTGGCAGTAGCAGCAAGGGGGAGACCTGAGGTTATGTATAACCCGTGTGTGTATATATATATAACCTATGAATATATTTTCTTATTGAGAGATAGTGTGTTTCATGCCCTTCCAAGCAGTGCAGTTGTTGGCAGCTGCCCCGCTCGTAGGACGGCACCAGTTGGTGGCAATCACAATCACAGCAGGAACATCAGGGAATCAAAATATTTATCTGGGGAAATATTTAAAGATCTTCCACCCAGCCCAGTGCTGATGAAGCCTGATGGGCAGTCTGGGACATCCTGTGAGCAAAACTCACTTTTTCCGTCATCAAACCCAGAACTCAAATATTTCATAACCGCTACGCTTATGGGGAGGACACTGAAAACAAAAATCAAGTGAGATGTCTTCAAAGGGGGGGTGTGATCCAAACACAGCCTTCAACTTCACTTGCTAAGGTCTGTCATGGGAATTTACTTTCTTAACACCGGGAAAGGAGCAGAACCAGAACAGCTACAGGACATGCTCCTGTGGCAATGGCATTAAACAAGCCAGAGCTGGTCATGTGCAAGTGCGCTTATTTTTTCTTGAACCACACGATGGTTTGACTGTGCACTCTCGCTTGGCAAGGAATCGCATCGCGAACGTGATGAATTGTCTTAATCTGACACGCATTTTGTTTGTCTTTATGGTCACTTGAGGGTTTCCATAGATATTGTCTGTCCCTTTGTTGTGTCTCTTCAAGATTTGTGGAAGGTGTATTGGGCAGGAGATTGGATGAGATGAGCTCCTGAGGTCCTACAATCCCATCCTAACCTAGTTTCTTTTACCAGTGCTGACTGGGGATGAGACCGTGGTATTTATCTCCTGGGTGGCTGTTCTGCAAAGATGTATGCTTGAAAATCCAGTTTTATGTGCGGAAAGCTTTTATCTTCTCTCTGCCTTCAGGTCCGTGAATTTGCTGAGGCAGGAGTTATGTCTTCTTCTGCATAATGCTTCCCTATGCGCAACCACTGTGCATTACTCTATAGACCGAGTGACCTTGCTTCTAGAGCATCTTCCAAAGGCATAGTCCAGAACAAATTTAGAAGTCTCAATTACCTTCTGGTGCAAAACCTAGCAAAAACATTTCAATACTGCAAAGTTGGACAAATACGTTATTCTGCAAGTAGTAGCTTTTCTGCCGTCCTCTCGGACTTACAGGCCCATGAAGCAGAGACCCTTCTTTCCCCTGCCCTTCTCCAGGGTCACCAGTGAGGCTGGTACCTGCTCGCTCCTTCTCCTTTCCTGGGAGAACGTCCTCCTTGCATGTAGGGGATGTTTCAGTGCAATGGGTCACCGGTGGGTTCATTTCATTCATCTTAATAAAGGTATTTTTGACAGACCACCCAACGTAGAGTTGAGTTGGGAAATGGATCCTTCATTCTGCTGTCTGGGGGAGAGGCTGGGGGGGTGTGCAGTGTGGCACAGTGTCCTCAGCCTGGTGAGATACATCTTTTTGAAGCGTGTTGTGCTGGACTTCTTATTTTAAGTCTTAGTGACGTTCCCTCTTGCCGGAATAAGCATTTCGGCATCAGCACACTGCTCTAGGAGGGGAAAACGATACAATTGCAAATATTTCCATGGGTCGGATGATGATGCTATTTTCTTTTTACCCTGAAGAGAGAAAAGCTGTTCTTCTTGTCTGTAGGAATGACTTCCCCACAGTCAGAGATGGAGAATTCTGTCCAGGCCTCGCTTCAGCGTGCTGATAAGGAGATCAAGACAGCTCTAAAGAAACTCGTGGACTCGGCATCGCTGCTGGTGACTCTTCCCCCAGGCGTGCGAGGAGGAGCCGGTGGCCTTGGCCTTCCTGGGTCTGTTCCTTCAGACCACTCGGAAACCGCAGCCAGGTCCTCTGTGCTAGTTCATGAAGCCAGTACCCAAACCCAGACTGCTGCAGGTCATGGTAGGTTTGGCATGAATCTGTACCATGTCCCATGGGAGTCAAGAGAGACACAAATATTGAACGCGCCAATAATGATATGTTTTCCCTCATTTTTCTGTTTCATTTTGAGCAGTTGCAGATTAAGAGAGGACATTCAGACCCAAAGAAACGGGGGGCTGTGGGTTGGGGTTAGGTTGGACACAAGTATGGGGCAGATCTTTCTGGAAACAGAAGTTGTTTGAAAACTGTGTCTGAAGTAGAGTTTGGTTCATCACCTGCCGAAAATGGAGGGATTGGGGATTTTTCCACCTTTGGTCTTTTGACCCTGGAGTTGCTTCAAGTTTTTTTGGGGAGAAGGTGGAATGGGATCCCTCCTTTACATTTATAGAAGTCATTTGGGTTTTGGTTTGGTGGGGTGGGTAGGGGAGGTTGCTTTGCTTTTACTGTTTGCCATAAACAACACCCCTGTATTGACTGCCGGAGACTTTCTGGGATGTTGGGTGCATCAGGTTCACCTGCATTTCACTGGCCCTGGAGCCTTGATAGACTCTGTAATAGTTTCCATGTGATTAAAACCGATGTTGTGTGTGTGGTTGTGTCTTGACAGAAGAACAAGTCTTTTGTCTTTGTGTTGTTTTAAAAAAAAAACATGAATAAGTGGCCACCCTTCCTCTGTTCCTTCTGCTTCTGCCATAACAACTTGTCTAAGCTGTCTCTGTGTCAAGTCAGAGTAACTGTCCTTCATCAGTGTCAACTTAAAAGGATAATGTCAAGTAGCCTTCAGCCCTCACGCTCCAGATGCCGTTTAAAAAAAAGATATTCTTGTCTAAAACATAACAAGGATAGAAGCGTTTCATGGAATCAGAACCAAAATAACTGTGTAAAAAAAATGACAGAGCTTTAAAACATTTTTTTTATTTCTAGTAGGAAATCATCTATGAAAATAATCCTCTGGTGAAGCGGGATGTCTCAAAAATCCTAAGTAAAATGTCAACTAGCAGATTATTTCCTTCGTTGTAGCTACAGAGATAATAGAATAATGAATGAGATGGTTTTGCAGTCCTTTCATCTGAGAAAACTAAACATGTTATTAATATGGGGAATTATTTTAATAAGATGGAGACTTGACAACTGTCCCTCTGATCACATGCTTTGAATAAAAACACAGCAAATATTTCGATAGTGCTGGCAATAGGAAAGCACAATCCCACCAACCGGGGATCTCTGATCCTGCCCGTAATGCCTTGAATAACCGTGTTTTCCATCCCAATTGAGCTGTTTTATGTGATTTCTAGAAACAGCTGCTTTTTTACAAAACCAGCCAGCACCAGAAGTCCCTAGAGCACTCCCCAAAAAGGCCCTTCCCGGTGGGGAGAA
Organism: Anarhynchus alexandrinus; assembly: GCA_008711295.1. Classification (NCBI taxonomy): domain Eukaryota; kingdom Metazoa; phylum Chordata; class Aves; order Charadriiformes; family Charadriidae; genus Anarhynchus; species Anarhynchus alexandrinus. The sequence goes on from VUYV01000334.1 coordinate 562,898, forward strand.
GACTCCACTTGAGTTAACCTGTTCTCCTCAGATGAAAAAGAAGATGATGGACTTTATCCTGTGGGGTAACTCCAATGGTCAATAGCAAAAGACAATCAGGTGCTTTTGGAATGGAAGGTCAAACCATTTTTCAAAGATATATCTGATAAAATAATTAATAAAAGAATAATACCTGAACTGCCATCAAGCTCCACCATCTTTTCATTTCCTTGTTCCTGTAAGCCTGAGATGTCAAACCTTGTTCTGATGTAACATAGAGTTGTTTGAGAAAATTATCAAAGAACCCAGGAGAGGTGTACCAATGCTGATGCTATAACACCACCAGGTCCTCCATATTAGCACGCCTCCATCTTATCTCCCTATTAGGTGAACCCCCAGCCAGGGCTGGCCTTGACCACCAGTTTTACAGTGCTGTAAGTTTACTCATTTCACTGATGGTGTCTGAGATTGCACCAGTGAGTCAAGAACTCTTCTCATAATGCAAAGTTTAATTGAAACATTCATGTGTACGAAGCTAATGCTGAGCATCCCTGGAGGTATTTAAAAGAGGTGTTGACGTGGTGCTTAGGGACGTGGTTTAGTGGTGGACTTGGCAGTGTTCAGTTAATGGTTGGACTCGAAGGTCTTAAGGGTCTTTTCAAACCTAAATGATTCTATGATTTCATCATAGCCATGAGCTGGAACTCAAACACAGTTAAAGTATCTCCTATAAAGGATGCATTGAACTCACACTATCCTTCCAGTCATCCTATTTCTTCTTGTCCCTATGGACTGTCTTTCCTATTTGTGTCTCTGTGTGTTTCCTTACAGAAAAGTGAGTTTTTCCCGGTCAGCAACGTGCCGCCGTTCAGTCTCTGCTGTTATTCGAGCCCTTTGGCTTCATGTTGTCTTCTCAAAAGGGCCAAATTCTCCTCTTAGCTTCAGTGATTGCACCCAGCTGAGGTCAGAGGGACTCAGTTCTGACACAAGGCAGACTAGAGATGCCTCCAAAGGTTTGCTCTGGTCTTCAGGTATGCTGTCACAGGGGACGTGTCTAACGTGCCCTATTTCTGCTGCCAGGCAAAGCACAAAGGCAGATGCCAGCTGAAGAACCAAGTGTGCCAAAGCCCAGCCCAGGTCCTCCCCATGAAGAGACGGCTGCTGGATACGAAAGCACTCAGGAGCGCACCGTTCCTATTACCAGGTAAATACCCATCCCAAACCACGTATTTCTGAATGTGACAAACTTTATTGCAAGAAAAGCAAGTCCTCTGTGGTGGAGGAGGCAGGTGGTGACGGGAACTGATTCTTGTAGGTTTGTTATTACTTTTAGAATCCTGTTCACGCGTGCATTGTGCAAGAAGGATGGAAAAGGTTGGAGAGAAATTAATTCCCCCAAACCAAAATTCTTGTGCTAATTTTAAGTAAATAATGATTTGTCTGGTGGTTAAATACCCAGATCGATGGCAGGGTGTAATCCTGTATCTCTGTAAGTTGTATGTGACTGTGTAATGGTCTTTTCTCTTGGGCTTCATGAAAGAACATCACCAGCCGCAGGGGCGAGCGACTGGTACAGACGAGAAGGAGATGTGGTCTGGGACGTACACAGTGAAGTTTATATTGAGACCACAGAGAGGACTTGTGTATATAAGACTGAGCAGAAGACCCCAACAAGTAAGGAAAAGTCTTATGTCCCTCTCCCATATCCCATGATTGTCATTGTCTTTTCTTTTGGTAACAGCTCTTAATGACTGCTTTTTTTTAATTTTATTTTAATACTTCCATTTCTTAAGCAGTAACTGTTTATTAAACAAAAAGTAACAGGTAAGTGTGAAGATACAAAGCCTAAAAGTAACACCACTATAAAGAACCCCAAATGTGTTGCTGTGATATCTTTTGATTTGATACCAAGCGAATGTCAGATTCTAAATCCCATCTGAGTAACTCAACCACATAAGCACGCCACGAACAAAGCTGTGGTATTGTACCTGCAGCAAACCCTTGTGTCTCACCAGGTCCTCCCTACATGCAAGTGACAATAGAGGACGTGCAGGTGAATTCTGGGGAGCGTGCCAAATTTCAGGCAGTCATTGAAGGAACCCCTCAGCCGACCGTTTTGTGGTTTAAGGTAAGTGCCTACACTTGCCCTGGAATATCATAAGGTTTCTCTCCGCCCAATTCTCCAGCCTGTCCAGCTCACACTGTATGGCGGCACAGCCTTCCAGTGTGTCAACCACCCCTCCCAGTTTTGTGTCGTCATCAAACTTGCTATTGGCACACTCCATCCCTTCATCCAGGTCAGTGATTCATAGCATTTACGAATAGACGAAGCAGCAAAAGTGCCAGCACAAGCTGGAGACCGAGCAGGAGCAACAGAGCTGATCCTCGTGCTCCCTGGGCTGGCTGCCCAGGCATGGTGCACTGGGAGAGCCGAAGAATAAACCACACAGCCCTGGTGATCCCTCCCGAGGCTGTATTCCTACCAACGGGTTACGAAACAAAAAAGTTACTGGGCAGTGTGGAAGCAGAGAAACAGTTACCCATGGGAGGCTTCTTCAGCCAGGATTTTGTTAGTGAGATTTGCTAGTCTAAAAGGTCTATGTTGTAGCTCTGCTCCTGTATCTCATTTCTTGAAGAGGAGAATCATCTGTTTCCATCTTGGTTTTCCTGGTGCAGAAATGTCATTTCATTCTTTCAGGGCACGTCATTGCTGACAGAGAGCGATAGGCTTCATCAAGGGAATGAAGGAACAACGTATTTCTTAGTCGTGGACAATGCTGTCTCGGAAGATGGTGGTGTTTACACCTGTGTTGCCAAAAATGCGGGAGGGGAGGTGTTGTGCAAAGCAGAGCTTATTGTACATGAAGGTAAGGTCGTTCTTTCAGCTGCAAGGGTTGCTCCCCAGCCATTGCAATGTGTAGAATCATAGAATGGTTTAGGTTGGAAGGGACCTTGAAGATCATCCAGTTCCACCCCCCTGCCATAGGCAGGGACACCTCCCACCAGACCCAGGTTGCTCCAAGCCCCGTCCAGCCTGGCCTTGAACACTTCCAGGGATGGGGCAGCCACAGCTTCTCTGGGAAACCTGTGCCAGGGGCTCACCACCCTCACAGTCAAGAATTTCTTCCTAATATCTCATCTAAATCTCCCCTCTTCCAGTTTGAAGCCATTACCCCTCGTCCTATCACTACCTGCACTTGTAAACAGTCCCTCCCCAGCTCTCCTGTAGCCCCTTTAGGGACTGGAAAGCCACAATAAGGTCTCCCTGGAGCCTCCTCTTCTCCAGGCTGAACAATCTCAGCTCAACTCAATCTCATCTCCTGGTACCCATATGGCATGTGCTCTGCGCTCCTGTGTAGCATTTGTATATTACCAGTATGGCAGGATCCAGTCTAAGGGCAAATGGTTTAATGACCTACATATATACATACAAATGAGAGGTTTTTTCTTCTGCTTCAGACTACACGATGAACTGATACAATGGGCCACAGAAATAAGTGGGACTGTGTCTCTGGTGGCGTTCTGCTCTTTCATCCGGCTCTTCTGATTTATGTCAGATGAAGATACAGCCCCAAAGTTCATTTTGGCAGCGTCTGTCATCAAACAGCTACACTAAATTTAATGCAGACATTTACAGGATGCCTGGAATTTTTCCTGCCTTAAATTGTCCCACAATAACTTTGCATGCTATCGGGAAGGCAGTGTTGTCTGAATATTAACACTTATATTTTCCTTCATTTCCAAAGCTAAGAAAGACCAAGCAGAAAAGAAAGTGGCCACCAGGAGAAAGCTCCATTCCCTTTATGAGGTTAAGCAGGAGATTGGAAGGTAGGTGAAGTTTCCAAGTTTATAGCATCGCTAACGGAGAATACCTAATTGCCCATCTGAGCTGCTGAGCGTGTGGGACCAGAGGCAGAGGTGGACCCAGCTGTGGAAAAGTCTAAAAGGTGAAAGTACTGGCAGAGGTGGGAGGTCACCCCATTGCGGGGGTGATGGAACCACTTTCCTGAGGTTTCTGACGGAGGATGGGAGAGCCTATACAGCCCGTAGGTCCAAGTAGCTCCAAACAGAACAAATACCAGGATTGGTGCTCAGGTGTGGCTCCTCGGAAATCCCAAGCCCATAGCGACGTAGGGACGAGCCCCGTGCCCATCTCAGGGATCCAAGAGCATCAACCTTTGTCAGCACAAGGCTGTATCACCTGAAACAGCTTTTCCCTTGACTGCTTAGTTTTAGAGACAACCAGGAGAGGGCAATAGCACCTCACATCAGGAAAATCAGCTTTTGCTGTTGGAGAATTTAAGCCCTGTGCGGTGGGGAGCCGTCAAAGGCTGGGAGGTGGAAAAGTCTACACCTGCTGCGCAGAGGGCTTCGAACCAAGTCTGAGCAGGGCTTGTCCTCTGATTTTACACAGGGGCTGCTTCAGTTTCGTGAAACGAGTTGTGCACAAAGGGAACAGAGTGTCTTGTGCTGCCAAATTCATACCTCTGCGAAGCAAAACGAAGGCTCGAGCGCATCAAGAGAGGGATATTCTTGCCTCTCTGTCCCACGACAGAATTACCAGGCTCCTGGATCAGTTTGAAACGCGGAAAACACTGATTTTGATTCTGGAGTTGTATCCTTTTCTGTGCTGCTTCTCCAAGGAAGCTGGGAAGTACAGGGCAGAGCTCATTGATTAAATAACGAAGCGATTACACATATTTAGGTTATGCCTAAGATAAAAGGACACACACCATCGTTGTCTGCACTGCAGGACAGGATAGCTCTGTGAGCTCCTCACTGAAGTACTATGTTTCTGCTGGTTTGGGAAAAATCATGATACTTGTACATACAAGCGTGAATGAGTAGTTAGGCACCAAAATCTCTTTTCTGAAATGTCTGGAAGTGAAGGACTCTGTTTCCACGAGATCCAGTCTGGGTGAGCACCAGGAAAATGCAGTGCAGAGCAGAAAAGCCCATAACCAACAGGCAGATTTAGCACAAGCGATACCATGCTCCTGCGCGTAGGGAGCACAGGTTTAGACCAGCCCAATTCTATTGCATTTCTGCAATAGAGATTTTTATGAATTGCACGGGCATCACATTGCATCACTTCGTGAATTCTGCTCCGTTATCTGGATAGAAGTAGTTACAAAGTGAAAATAAGCATTTAACTGTAGTTCTGTTTTGCCTTAATGCCATTGCCAGATGCTCCAGCGAAGAGCTGCTTGACCGTTTGTTCAAGAAGAGCGTCGTCACTGAAGCAGAGGTAATCTGTCTTTCTCATTTGAAAGTCCAGATTTGGCGGGTACCACCAGGGTACCTTCCAGCTGCATTTTCCTTTCTGAATATGAGGAATGTCTTTGAACCAGTGATAATCTGTCAAAACAGAATCAGCCTTTAAAATGGGTTCCCATTAGCTTTTATTACTGAGTTGAGTTTCTTGGGGGAATAACTAGAAACAGGCAGTGGTTTTGACCACCAGCATGGCCAGGTTGGATGTGGCTTTGAGCAACCAGGTCTAGTGGGAAGTGTCCCAGCCCATGGCAGGGGGATTGGAACTACAGGATCTTTAAGGTGCCTTCCAACCAAAACCAGTCTATGATGCTATGATTCAGCCTTACACAAGTGATATTTGCTCTATTATCATCTTTTCTTTGCTATCTGTCACCTGGAGCTCCTGTATCTTCACTTACTCAATAACACTTTATTCCGTCACAACTGTACTTCTATCCACTCCCTTTCAGTCACCAAACCAAGGGCTGAAATTATGGTTTCTAAGGTGTTTTTTGAGATCCTTGGTGCTCAAAGTTCCAAATGGTTCACATCTCCCATCTAGTAGCCAGGTGTCCTGTATTTAAAGCTAAAACTGTTTTTTCTTAGAAATACTCAGAGGGAAATACCATAGAATCATAGAATGCTCTGGGTTGGAAGGGACCTTTAAAGATCAGATGTCAGCTAACAGTATAAAATGTTAAAGGTAGAGGAGTTCCAAAGCTGAAGCTAGCTGTAGATCTTCACTCCTGGTTCAGTCATAGTCAGATTTATCTACATGCGGTCAAGAAAACAGGTTTACAACATAGTTTTAAAATGTATTTGTCTTTTAAATGTGTTTTCCTGATTTACACCAAGCCAGAGCTGAGTCTGAGGTAGATCAATTAGACAGTGGAGGAGTTTTATCAAACTTGGGAATTTCTGTATCTCTTTTTTTGTATGTTTATAGGGTTGTATTTTTTAAAAGTAAGGTCTTTTTCCCCATATAGAAGGCTCCAGTGGGGCACACACGAGGCACAGCTTCACTCCATGGGGTAACATTTGGTTCACATCTTATTTCGACTACAAGGAGATCTTATTATGGCCTTCTAGTACCTAAAGGGGGCCTACAGGAGAGCTGGGGAAGGTCTTTTTACAAGGGCATGTAGTGATAGGATGAGGGGGAATGGCTTCAAACTGGAAGAGGGCAGGTTTAGATTGAACATTAGGAAGAAGTTTTTCACTTTGAGGGTGGTGAGGCACTGGAACAGGTTGCCCAGAGAGGTTGTTGAGGCCCCATCCCTGGAGGTGTTCAAGGCCAGGCTGGATGTGGCCTTGGGCAACCTGGTCTGGTGGGAGGTGTCCCTGCCTATGGCAGGGGGGTTGGAACTCGATGATCTTCAAGGTCCTTTCCAACCTAAACCATTCTATGATTCTATGATTCTAGTTTTAAAAGTATTTCTATTTCAATCTCTCCCTCTCACATATATTAAAAACATTGGCAGAATTAGGCACCCTCTTTTTTGCTATTAGTGTTTAATAACTGTTTAATAATCGATTTATTTTTTAGGTCAAATTGTATATCAAGCAAATTTTGGAAGGAATCAAATATCTTCACGACAACAACGTCCTTCATTTGGACATTAAGGTAACGTGCAATGGCAGGTCCAGCTTGTCATAGCATCTTGTTGGTCGGGGAATGGGCATTCTCTATTTGAACTACTCTCACAACTGAAAATATTGCCTGCTTTCAAGAAAAGTTTCTCCCTTTTATTTTATTTCCTTTACTAGCCCCTGAATATCCTCATGGTTTATCCGGAAAGGGAAGACCTTAAGCTGTGTGACTTTGGATTTGCTCAGAAGATCACTCCCTTTGAGCCTCAGTTCAGCAAATACGGGTCTCCGGAGTTTGTTGCCCCGGAAATTGTTTCTCAGTCACCAGTGTCAAAAGCAACCGATATCTGGTAACCTGTCACCTTTCTAAAAAGCTTTTGCCCCGGACGGTCTCAATTTCCATTTATTGTTAATAAGCGAATGGAGTAGTGATGATAATACAGGAAATTGAAAGTGAACACTGAGAATCCAAAGCCCGTCAGGGCTCTTTAAAGCTCCTTCTGTCTGTTTTGTTCAACCATAATTGAACTCTGACAGCTAATTAATGCAAAGGAGCATCTTAGCGAAGATGATCTTTCTTAGAGGCAGCAACTAGGGAGGATGATCCTAAGCGGCTTTCTAGAAAAGGCAAACAAGCTCCAAAAAGAGTATTTTGATTCTTCTCCTCTGTCCGTGCTTTAAAAATGGAGGATTACTGGAGAACAATTACAAAAAATGCTGAAAGTAAAAAAATTGAAGGGTGAAAGCAGTAGCTTTTGGGATTTATTTTCCGCAGAAATGTGGGGAGAAGGTGGTGATCTCACTGGGGTAGGGGTGTCTGGTGGCAGGAAAAGGGGTTGTGTGCTCGAGAAGGAGGGAGAAATAGCGACGAATGCCTGACATTTGCGTTCCCTCTCTCCTCAGGGCTGTGGGAGTCATCACGTATTTAAGGTAAATTAATCTTCTTGGAAAGACTCATTCAATATCCCTTTGTCAGTCAAAGCCCTCCGATACCTTCAGGTGAGGGATTCGAGTGAAGCATTGAGTCCTTCTATAATGAGGGCAGTTTCTTTTGTGGTTTTTCTCCTTTGCTCGCTCTTTCCTGGTTGCACAGGGCTTTGGTCATTGTCCCTGCGTGAAGACCTGCCAGCTGCTCTCCTTGCAGTTAGGGATGAGAGTGGTGGATGAGGTTCGGTCTTCTCCTTGCCTCTTTTAGCCAACGCCCTACCGTAGCTGTGCAAAATCAAACCCTTAATTCCTTCTCTGTGAAACGGGGATAAATAATTCGGTTAAGTGCCGTGTAATGCTGGGGTGAAAAGTGCTGTCTTGGTGGATGCGCTGCTCACGGGCGAGTCCCACGCGTGGAGTCCCACGGGCGTTTTAAAGCCCCGTGTCAGCGTTTGTGCTTCTGTCATTTGAACAGCAAACAAAAGCCTAAAGTCCGTCTCCTTTTGTTTTGTGGTGTTCAATAAACAAGCCTGACGTGCAAGTCTCCATTTGCTGGGGAGAACGACAGAGGAACCCTTCTAAATATCCAGAACGGGGAAATTTCATGGACCGTTCCTGATTTTGTTCACTTGAGTGAAGATGCAAAGGACTTTATAAAAGGGATCCTGCAGCAGCACCCCAAGTGAGTGCACTTTAGTGTTTCCTCCACAACCAGCGTGCAAAGCTGTTGGTGGCTCTGCAGGCGGATCTCAGCTCGTCAGAGCTGTGGTTGTTTTGAACAGCAGAAAGCTGAGGGAGATGTGGTGCGTTGTGTCCTAATTCTTCTTTATTATTCCCCATCACCCAAGACCCAACTTGGTAATTTGCCAAATCGGCCTGTTTCTGGTATGGTGATGTCCTTAATCCCTGACCCCTCCAGGCAGATGAGTTTCTGAAATGGCATCGAGAAGTGGGAAGAGCAAGGACTGGTATGGAGGGAGTTGTGCGAGAATTAAATAATATTAACCACATTCATTAAGCAATTGCAAGTACAAAAAGCGGCTTGGAGGCAGGTTCGCAGGCGCTTGCTTTTTAATTTCATTTCTGTTCTTTCTGCCTGCTGCCAAAGCTATTTTTGCTGTGGCCACCTAAAGAGTCAAAGTCTTAGGGCTTTTTGAGAGCAGCGGTCCTACAGCTGCTCTCGACACCCTTGGATAGGCTCCCTGCAGAGTGCCATGGGGTCTTCCTGAGGATCTGCAGGGAGTCCCAGACTGAAAAAGGAGGATCGTTTCACCTAGAGGGAAGGAAACCTCGGTTTGAAAGCCTCTGTCTATGTCTGTTTGGCTTCTCAGCTCTAAAACAGCCGCCTGAGGACTTACACAAAAGTGTATGCCTGTGTCCACGTGAAGCAGGGACCTTCAGGGAGATCTTGTGGTTGCTGTTGGAAGAGACACGGTACTAAAATGGTGATCTTTTCTTTTATCAGAGCCAGGCCCAGTGCTTTGGACTGTCTTTCCCACAAGTGGTTCACGGTAAGTTTGTCATGGTTCTTTATTAGAGTCATTAATTAGTTCATTTATTAGAGTCATTGCCTCTCTACTCCACCTGGAGTACTGCGTCCAGTTCTGGAGTTCCCAACATAAGAAGGACATGGACCTGTTGGAGCAGGTCCAGAGGAGGGCCACGAAGATGATCAGAGGGCTGGAGCACCTCTGCTGTGAGGACAGGCTGAGAGAGTTGGGGCTGTTCAGCCTGGAGAAGAGAAGGCTCCAGGGAGACCTTATTGTGGCCTTCCAGTACCTAAAGGGGGCCTACAGGAGAGCTGGGGAAGGACTTTTTACTAGGGCATGTAGCGATAGGATGAGGGGGAATGGCTTCAAACTGGAAGAGGGCAGGTTTAGATTGAACATTAGGAGGAAATTTTTCACTTTAAGGGTGGTAAGGCACTGGAACAGGTTGCCCAGAGAAGTTGTTGAGGCCCCATCCCTGGAGGTGTTCAAGGCCAGGCTGGATGGGGCTTTGAGCAACCTGGTCTGGTGGGAGGTGTCCCTGCCCATGGCAGGGGGTTTGGAACTGGATGATCTTCAAGGTCCCTTCCAACCTAAACCATTCTATGATTAAAAATATTGAGGTTGGAAGAGATCTTTGGAGGGGCAGCTCTTAAAGCTGCTTGATATTATTTGCTGGTTTGTTTTTCATATTGGTCTCCTACTTTCTGTCCTACAGAGAGCTCAGGAACGGCTCTCCACAAAGAGGAGACACATTGGTGTTTACATGCCAAGATGTCTTTCCTGTCAAAAGACAAAGATTACTACTGACATGAGCAGATATAACACGTCTGTGTAGAAAGGAAATTGAAAGAAGTTGTGGCTTTGCAGAGCAAATTTATGGTTTATATTCCAATGCCTTAAATCGCTAAGGAGAAGAGGAGAAGAAAAATTAAAAAAAAAAAAAAA